>VBSM01002608.1:13861991-13903480 GCA_008086735.1 Cheirogaleus medius | reverse complement strand
CACTTAATAGTTTGATCAGATACAGAGCATTCCAATAGGCTATCAGGTTATTTACCTGCATGCCTGTAATAAATAGGGAGCAATAGAGATGTCCTAGCCCTAGACATGATTCTACTTCATCACAAGGATTTTCTCATTACACTCCTGCTAGAGTTTACCAGACTTGCTTGGAATTATTGGAGTGATAGTCCAGGAAATCGCCACATATTTTCTTCTGGGAACATTGAGTCTATTTTCTAGGATAATAGCATGATCCTTGAGTTTGTAGATCAGTTTTATAGTAGAATGACCTAATCATATACCTTTCAAAGATGAACCACATATGGGCTTTAAAAGTTAATATATATATCATATTTGAAACAACGTGGTATCTTTTTTACCTCCTAAAAATTATTGAGATTACCATTTTGTTTCTCTGTGTCTTTGAATTTAGTGTTCTGCTCAGTGTGGCCTTGGACAGCAAATGAGAACTGTGCAGTGTCTCTCCTACACTGGACAGGCATCTAGTGACTGTCCAGAAACTGTTCGGCCTCCATCCATGCAGCAGTGTGAAAGCAAATGTGACAGTACCCCCATATCTAATACTGAAGGTGAGTTTTCCATGGAGAAGGGGCTGTGATCTCTAATAACTCAGCTTCACTGTTCTCAGGGTTTGGAGAGCCCTATACAGCCACTGTTGTAGTCTTGTTTGTATAGAGCGTTTGTGAAAGCTGCATGTGTACTGGACTGTGATCAGGAAACCTAAATTTTTTCCTCTTTCACTAACTAAATGACCTTGCTAAGTCACTTAACCTCTCTGGAGCTAAGTTTACCTATCTATAAAATTGGAGTGGATAATCTCTAAGGTGCTGTACAAGTATTCTGTGTTTGACTTGTACTAGAAATCTAGAGATTATTTCTAATACATCACTCTTAAAGTGAAAACTTCTGTTTCTTTTTTGATGTGACAGTGGATCTCTATCATCATGAAGATTAAATTCCTTGCTTGTTATGCATATAATGAAAGTGTGTGTTTGAAACTACTAGCATTTTAAATGCTAATTTTCTTATTGTAGAAAAGTAAAAAAAAATAATAATTATGTAGCTGTTTATAAAGGAGGTCAAAAGTCTTTGTGCTCTAAAATTTCTCTTTTTTTATATATCGGGAAATCTCTTTATTAACAGCAGATGCCAGCCAAAATCCTGAATTTTCTTATCTCTTATTGAAATAAAAGTACTTTCTTTATTCATTTAGGCATTAATTAGAAATTTCTTAAATGCTACTGTGTGCAAGGCACTACAACGGAAATTATCAGGAATGTGGAAACAAATATGGTATAGTCAGGAAGTTCAGACTGCCTTCACATATGAAAATAGAAGCATGATCAAATACATGCACATAAACAACATCTGAAGCAACAAATTTGAATTATATAAGAAACCTATAGGGGCCTGCCCCAAAGAAAAAACTATCATGAATATGTAATCAAATAACTTGTTAGTATTTTTCAAGTAAAAATTATATGCTTATAAACATATTCAAGAGAGAGCTGTTCCTTTTGATCAGATCTATATAGTTCAAATGATTTTTTAAAATTACATTCACTATTTTAAAATATTTCCTTAGGAATTTCGTTTTAGGAAGAGTAATCATCTTGTATGACAAGATCTAGACACCTTACATCTTTTCAAATTATCTGTTTTTTATATATGAGCCTCAATGTAAGATACTTATTGTACACATAATTTACTCTTTCAATAAAATATAGCATTATTATACTACAATAATTAAAAAAATCACAATTTTAATTTGTAAAATTTCTGGCTCTAATGCCATCTACTTCTTTTTTTCTTCTTCTTTGTTCTTTTAATAAGGGACATTCTGGAAATCGAGCTTTCCCTCTCATGATCAGGCTCAAAATTCATGACAAACAGAAATATTTTTCTTGGAAAAAAATAAAAAATTAAACTTACAAATTAAAGAAATATTTTTCTTGGAAAAACTGCGTCTTCTAAATGATCTTTTAAAAAAATTCTCTTCTATAAGACTTCAGCAAACACCCATGAATATATACAAATAAAAAATAAGTGTAAAGGCTGTAGCAAACAACTTTTATCTATTGAAAGTTATTAATATTAGCAATTAATCATGTGAGTTTGGGGTTCGATTTTTCTTTCGGAATTAGAAGATAAAAGGTTTAGGTTGGAGGCAGGATATAATTATCATATTAAACTATTCTGTTGAATATTATCTATCATGCCTATCATATACATAAACATCTCTCTCTGTAAGTATATGTCTATGTGTGTATAATATCTTATATAATCTTGACTACAATCTTCTGAGAGTTGGTATTACTAATGAGGAAAATGAGACACAGAGAGGTTGAGTGACTTGCCCAAATTAAAAGACTAGAAAGTAGTAGAATCAGGATCTGAACCCAGATTTGGCAGAGCCCAAGTACACATCGGTTTCAACTACATTTACATGCTATTCTTAATTAAATCTTTAAAGTAGGGTATTTTGACATGAAAACAGAGTTTCTGGTTATGAGGTAGAGACACTTCTGGCATGGCTGTCAGCCTATTTCAATATATTAAGCCTTAATCATTGCTGAAAGAACTGGCTTTGGACATGTTAAGGGAACTCAAATGCAAGACCAAAGACTTTAACCTTTTGGATGAAGGCAGGCCTCATAGAGTTAAGTAGTCTGTGAGCCAGCTGTAACATGTAGTTGGAAAAACCCAGTGTGAATCTTGGAAAAAATGAATAAAACATTTGAGCTGAATTATGGGTTTTCATCCATAGAGAGATAGAATGGACAGATACATGGATTTCAAAAGAGAACAGGCTTTTGCATGAAAATAATGTGAGAGTGGTCTGATATGGCTTGTGAAAATCAGATCAGGGGATAAGAAATGCCTCCTCAGTAAGGGAGAGTTGGGAGGAAAGTTGGAGAAGGAGCAGTTTCTGATTAATGCACAAGAATAGAAGAGGACTCCCTTTCCCCCAGCAGAATCAGGCTTCTATGACTTTTAGTGGGAGGCATTGATAGACCAGTTCAGCTCTACCCCAAGACAGGGTACACAGTAGGGTTAGGGAAGATCTCTTGGGATCTAAAATACAGTCTTTCAATTGAATTGCTATGGATGATACTCAGATATAATCCTGAGAATTGTTTTAACTACCAAAGTTTAGGTCATGGTCCCCCCCATCATATATTTTATTATAAAAATAATTAAAAGTTTCAAACATACAGCAAAGTTGAAAGAGCTTTACAATGAACACTCTCCATCTAGATTCTAGCATTAACATTTTACTGAACTTGCTTTATCACACATATATATCCACCTGTCCATCCCTCAAGGATATGTTTTTTAAATAATGTGCTCCATTCATCCAGTCATTAATTAATTTACTTAGCATACTTACTATGTGCCAGGCACTGAAACTATGAGAGAAATACAATAACATCCCTATCCTCAAAGGGAGGCACAGTTTAGTAGGGGTGGCAACTTGCAAACCAATAATTTTCACAATATGAGCAGTACTGTAATAGGGGTAGAAAGAAACTACCATGAGTGCAGGGGGCAGAGGCATCACAGAGAAGGCAAGCTTGAGCTGGGCACTGGAAAATACGAAACATTTTAAAAGAAGGCATCGAGATGAAGGCATTCCTGGCATAGCACCGGTGTGTGCATCACAGGGGCAGCATGGAATGTGTAGTTCACTGTGGTTGCCATGTATCAGCACATGGGCAGGCAATAGAGATGAGGCTACCGAGAGAGAGACAGGGACTTGGTTTTAGAGGGTTCTGTATGCAGCGGAAGGATGTTAAGACTGTATCTTCAGGTTTTAGGGAACACGTGAAAGAAATTGGGGAGTGGCATGCTCAGGATGGCATAGGGAAAGCAGCCTTGTGGGAAAGAAGAGTTAGAAAGAGTTGTTCTAAGACACCAGCCTAGAGTTGATGAAGGCTTGAACTAAGGCAGATATAGTAGAGATTAAAAGGAAGGTGATGAATTGGGGGGAAAAAAGAATAAAATGAAAAATGAGAAGGAGGGTAAAAAGAATCTGATGAACAATTAGACATGGGGATGAGAGATACGGAGGTATGTAGGATGATTCCTAAATTTCAGATTTAGGTAACTGTGTACCATTAATCATGATAAGGAATTTAGGCATCTATAGGCATCAGTCCCCCAAAATCATAATAAAAATAATGGAATTTGAATAAGATAAAAAAAAAACAGATTGAAGAAATGGAGGTAGATTAAACAACAAAGAATAGTAAGAGAAAGAAAATTAGAAGTAGGGCTTCAAGAAATTAAAATAGCAAGAGAGAAATAGGAGGAGGAAAAAGGGAGGTACAATTTGCTGTGTTCAATATCCGCTTTAGTTTTTTGTTTCTGAAGTCTTCAGCAAAGGGTTAAAGCATTATAGATGTGATCCTGACAGACTGCCACTGATGAAGTTAAGAGTGAATTATAGACATGCTGGGTATTTGTACCTTTGAAATACTAAGAATAATTTTTTAAAGAACATATGTTGGCTGGGACTATCCTAATCAGGCTCACCTGAAATTCTATCCAAAATGCCATTTTATTCATCTTTCATGCAGTTGCAAGTTCCCTTGTAGTTTATCTAGTGAGTCTTTTCAGGTTCTCAATAGCATAAGATACTCTGTCTTACAGTATTTATTGCTGCCAGGTAATGATTCACAGTGTGCCATGAGCTAGTAACCAACCCAGGAAAGGTGTGGTTAGTGTACATTGGTTTACAATGGGATGTCTAATTGTGGCTTTGGTGGGTCTCAGTCTCCCCCTTTCCCTCTGGGAAAGCAGAGGCAGCTCCAGAAATCTCATACCAAGATCCCTGGAACAAACTAGCCACTGAATGTGAGTTTTAATGTGGAATCTGATGTATTAAAATCAGCGAAAGGAATGATAAAGGTCATTTGAATACTTTGATTTCAAGAAGGTGAGGAAAGCCAGTTTCTTTCTTTGCCACTTGAAAGAGCTCGTAATCCACTTAGCATTCAAG
Source organism: Cheirogaleus medius (assembly GCA_008086735.1). Lineage (NCBI taxonomy): Eukaryota > Metazoa > Chordata > Mammalia > Primates > Cheirogaleidae > Cheirogaleus > Cheirogaleus medius. The sequence continues at coordinate 13,898,457 of VBSM01002608.1, read as the reverse complement.
CTCGCATTCCTGGCTGTCTGGTTTGGAGGGAACCCTGGATTTGGGTTGAGATTATACCACCTCAAGAGGTTGAATGTGGGTGGCATCCAGAGAATAAGACTGGGTAAAAAGAAACTGAGAAAGCAAAGAGAAAAAGGAATGGTTTAGTCCATGGTAAGGTGAAATCAGAATGAAGTTCAATAGCTGATACCATCTTGCTTCAAGGATAAAAAGAAGTTGGTGGACTATTCCCAATCCAGTGAGTAATGTCAGGTTCCCAAGCAAAACTTATTTTATCATTTTCTAGTGTGACTATGTAAACTGTCAAGGCCTCAAGTACAATTTTATCAGGAAAAGTATACTGAGTTCACATCCCCCACCCCAACCCCTGCACTGCACATGCACAGCCTTTGCCATCTCACCTCTCACCAGGTTCTGCATTTCCATGGGCAGTTTGTCAGAAGCACAGTTGTTTGTACTTTTTGAATCTAAAAGATAAACCCTGAGTGCTTAAGTCATAACTCTCTACTTACTATGTTCTTCTTCGAATTACCTAAATGGTTTATAGGCACAGAGGGCATGCATTCTCCAAAGAGAGATGCTGAATGGTCCAACCTAGTCATGAAAGGATCTGTCCCTAGGTATCCAACTCATTCCAGTGAGACAAGTAGGCAAGCTCCGTAACATTTGATTAAATAAATACAAGAGCACTGCATTTGAGGAGTTGGTCTTGGATTTCTTGGACCAAATCAAGCCTTCAAAGTCACGATGAATCTGAATCCACTTGCACTGTAAATTCATAAACCTCCATTCAGCCTATTTTGAAAGCATGTTTTTTAGGTCAGGGTTTTGAAAGATTAATTTAAAGCACCTTGGGAAAAACTCATTGGCACATCAGTGATAAGTAGATTCATATGTCACCTATGAAACAGGTTGCCTAGTTTTATTCAACTCTACCAAAACACAGATTACCAATGAGAACCACTCTGGCATGCCTGACAAGTTATGTAAGATTCTAATAATGGATCTAGTTCATATCGCAGGGCCCTGGCTTTCAGTGCTTGATGTGTTCCCAAGTGTCCCTGAGAAAAATTTGCGAATACTCCATAAATTGCCATTCCCACCAGAAGTCTCTGGCCTGGGGTGAAATGCAACTTTCTTTTGGGGGTGGGGCGGGGTGTAAATGAAGGAGAGACTAGTTAGGTTTATAAAATGTTTCCTAAAAACCACACACTAAGGACTCTTAACTGCTTCAATATCCTGAGACTAAAAATGATAGAAAGAGTGTTTTATCATTCTCCTCCTAGGAAAGTGCTTAGGTGGTACATGATGATAGTAGAAGAGAAAATCTTAAAATCCTTGACCCTGATGACTCAGATTCTACTACTTAACCACTTAGGTACCTCGCTCACCGGCCACGAAACCTTGCCCACAGCCGGCACTCATAGTCCACACGATAGTTTGTGTTGTGCATTGACAACAAATCCGTTTTGCTCTTGTGTGATGAGAAAAGCCTTAAAGCACTGAAAGCTTGTTTTACTTTACAGGCAGCTTTAGGAAAATAACTATAATAACTCCTACTAAGGACTTGTTAAAAGGTCACAGATTCGTAGTAACTTATTACTTGAATGTACACACTGCAACTGCAGAGATAAAAGCTGTAAAAGTAAAAGCTTTTGGCTGTCGACTACAGTCGTTGCTTGTACCGAAGTGGTTAAAAAGTAGTAGATATAAGTATATCTGCATGAAGAAAATATGGTAGTAAAGACCAAATCTTCGAAACAGGTCAACTATAGAGTGATTATAATACCAACAAATTCTTCTTAAACTAAAGGATTACTTTTAATAGATCTCCTAGCATTGTTTATTTGCAGATTATATACTACCTGGGTATAGACAAACTTTAAATTTTCAAATTTTTTAAGTTCAGCTAGAAATCATTGCCAGCTGAAAATCATTCAGAAATTAAAACAGAATATTTCTGTTATTGTTTGGATTTCAATGAGAAGTGTGATTTAATTTATATACAACTTTTTTTAAATGTTTTTTTTTCACAAAAGTAATTTGTACTGTGTTTTGGCTCCAAGGATAGAAAAGACTATTTCATAAATTCAATGAGCTTTAAAGATGAGGCAGATTAATGAAATGATGCATCACACTTAAGACCTCTCAGCTACATCAGCATGATGTCAGAGTCAATCCAAAAGCACAACAAATCAATCCTCTCTAGTTCAGCTAAAAGTGGCAGATAGGTTGAATACACCAATATAATTTAAAACTGGTACTAATATTTTGAAGATTACATTCAGCTATCTATAATAAAGGGGCTTTAAAAATTCTTTATGTGTCTAAAATCTCCTTTTCAGTTGTATAATTTTACAAAATTTGAAGAGGAAGATATAGTGAATACAAGTATGAAGGAATAATTTAGGCTATTCTAAATGCCTGTGACCTAGAAACTTGCTTTTGAAAACATGTTTTTCACTTCTCTAAGGTGGCAGAGCAAACTCCCAAAAAACAAATTATCTGACTGTGATGCCCTAAAGGTTGACTTATCATGGTGTCAGCCAAGAATATAGAGTCAGACAGGTAGAAACTTTTGGATTTAGATGTCAAGAATGCTGCCAAAATACAGTGGCTTTAGAGTCAGACGAACCTGAGTTCTGATCCCAGTTCTTAGACCAACTAGCTTTGTGACCCAGAATGAGTTTCATAACCTTTTGAGCTTAAGTTTTGCTGTTTATGTAAAGCCAGTATTTATACAGTCATGTGCTGTATAATGACATTTTGGTCAGTAACAGAGCACATATGCAACAGTGGCCCCATAAGATTAAAATACCGTATTTTTACTGTACCTTTTCTATGTTTACATATGTTTAGATACACAAATACTTCCCATTGTGCTATAACTGCCTACACTAGTCAGTAGAGTAACATGCTGTACAGGTTTGCAACCTAGGAGCAATAGGCCACACCATATAGCCTAGGTGTATAGTAGGCTATATCTATGTGTAGTAGGTTTGTGTAAGCACGCTCTATCATGTTCACACAAGGATGAAATCACGTAACAACACTTTTCAGGACATATCCCCATCATTAAGCGACACATGACTATACTTAAAAGTGTTATATAAAAATAAATAAAACCCCCTGAGATTGTGCCTGACACAAAGGAGGCACTTGCATTTTTAATGCTATCATTACTAAATTAAGCCCTTATGGAGTTAAAAGGCAGAGAATAAAAGACCAGTTATGGTTGACCTTTGATGAATAGATTTTCTTCAATCCAAAAATGTGATGAACTGATTATTCCAGTGAGAGCAATTGCTAAAAGGCAAAACCAAGAAGTAGGAACTGAACCTTTCATACAGCCTAGGAGTCTCCATTTTAACGTTTCATCAGGGCCCATTGCCTGAGTCTTGGCAGTACCTGGATCTTCCCCTGGTCTTTTCCCACTCCTGCCCCCATCATAATTTTACTGACTTCTGTTTAATAGCTTTCTGTTAGTTTGCTTCCTGAGCCTATATTTATTTTGATAGAGACCCCAGAGAAATAATACATGATGATTGTTCTCAGAGGCAGATGTTTTGGTGTCAATAATAAGAGCTGATAAACTGAATGCTTATTCTGAGCCAGTAAGTAAGCATTCTTACTTGCCATGGCATATGCTTTATGCATATTACCTCATGCAAGCCTCACAACATCCTATCTGCAGGTCTTATCATGGTCTTCATCTTAGAGATGAAGAATCTAAGATTTAGAGAGGTAAAGTAACTTGGCAAAGGACAAACAACTGCTAGAAGAGGCAAAGCCAGAATTTACCCCCAAACCCGCCTGATTGCAGATCTCCCTGCCCCAGTACTGTCTTATGTTGCTGCTGCAGACAGGTCAGGGAACACTAATAAATAGTCCCTACCTCCCTAAACTTGATCTTGTTCCCAGGACCTGACTGACTTCCTGCTTTCAATCAAGGTAGTTGGGAGCTAATTTAGCAGGATATTGGGAAGTTCAGAAAGGGACATCCCAATGGCTGGTCTCCAGCCTACACATAGGCCAGGTACTGCTTCTGGAAAAAGAGCTATGCTCTGGGCTTGTGTGTGCGAGGAGAGTCTTATTTCTAGCACCCACCTAAGGAACAGAATCCCCAACTATTTATATTTGTAATATAATCATTTCACCTGGATGGGTAGGTGGATGGGCAGGTGGTGAAGCAATTTATGAATATTCTCTTTTATGATACATTATTTACTAATCAGACCCCAGAGTCTAAATCTAAAAGAAAAATCTGTGAATTTGCTTGTAATTTGCTCAAGTCAAAATTTTCCTGGTCCAGCAACTCTTCTAAAAATGAAGTAATGAATCTCTTCATAAAGTAGTGCCCCAGGAAATATTCACCTTTGTTTTTTATATTCGAACTGACTTGTGTCTTTAAGGCAGTATTTTCTTAGTAATAATCCAAATACTGCATCCTCATTGAGATGTTTAGAGTGTAACTCTGTGCTTCACTTATGACATCAGGCAATAAGAGATACTAATAACTAATAATTATAATAATAATAGCAATTCAGTATCTTACACTTACTGAGTGCTTTCTATGCACTAGGCACTGCTATAGTTGATGTGAATAAGGATATTCACATAGTTATACATGTTACATGTAAGAGTGGGTACTCTAGTGATTCCTACTTTACAGAGGAGAAAACTTAGGTACAAGTTTTGATTTGATTTGTTCAGAATCATAAAGTTAGTAAACAGTAAAGCTAAGATTAAATCCAGGCAATTAAATTAAATCTGGCTTTTAATTTTATTTCCTTGTACTTTAAAACAAAAAGTCCTTCTCTATCTGTTTATCAGCTAAATCATTTTTATATTCTGGCAATGAAGATCAAAGCTAAAGCTTATTTTGTATTTTAAGTGGTCCCATCAATCTCTGTTGCAGAGTATAAGAGTGACTGCCCAGTTAGGACAGTGGTTTGGAGTTAAAGATGAGTGACATTGTAACAACAGGGATATGCTCAGCTTTTCTCATCTTTTTCATAATTATATTACCTTGACAATATATTCCTCTTGGTAACAATGATAACATTTTTTCCTACAAAAATATTCTTAATCTGAACTTTTTTGGTTTCTTTTATTCATAATAACTGTTAGAGAGGAAAAGAAAAACATAATACAAAGTGGCCTCCAAATTAAAGTATGTGGAAATCTTTTCACCTCAGATTCAAACTTGATCCAGCAAATATATCATCTAATTTTTTTTTAGGCACACACAAGGAGGCAATGATTTCTTTTCTTTAGTGCAAAGTTTAAAGACATTTTTCATGTTCCTCCTGCCTTCTTCAGCCAAAACTTAAATTTATTGAGAATCCTAGTGTGAAAAGTTTCATTCAAATTTCTGGCTATTTATTCTCTTTGTAAATTAAATCTTGAGTAAGGGAGTTTGATGGTGGCAGAGCTTATTACATTTTCAGAGGATTTGAGAATTCCAGTTTTAAAATTTTAAGACTTTTACCTTGCTTTTCAGAAAGAACTGGGAAGTTGCCCATTTCTTTGCATTTAATTTTCCATGTTTATATGGAAAATGGTTCATGTACCATGTATTTGATCTCTTAGATTAGATTAGATTTTTGAAGCTGAGAAAAAACAAGTAAACTACAACAAGACAACAAAACTGTTTTGAAACACTGAACTTCACCCAGTGTGCTGCCTGATTCCTAATTACCTTAAACAATTTTTCAGAATGCTTCAGTATGACTACCTGGAAAAATAAGGATGGAACTTTGGTTCTGAGAGACATGGGAAAATTTCATTACTAGGTTTACAAAGTATCTTAAAATCTCCAGATAAAAATGACCAGCATACTGGAGAAGAATATCATTATTAGCAGCACTGGGGTTGTGTTGGGGGGTGGATGTTCGAAGTGGGGCTGTTGAGAATCAAAGGCCTATGTCCACTTCTCTACACTGGGCCCTCAGTCCCACCTTCTGCAACCAGCCTCAAGAGGAGATAGAGAAAGAATCATTTATTCACCTTCTGGCTGTAAGAACTGCAGGATGCAACTGTGGCAGTTGTAGCATTGAAGAGAAAATACACATAGGAAAAAAGAAGGCCATGTCTCACTTCCAAATTAAAAAAAGACATTTCTACATGTTTCCATAACCCACAGACTGCTGCCATTTGAGGCCAACCCCTCAAAGCTTTTCTCTTTGTCTAGTGTAATTGCTGAATCTAGGCCACTGTCAGCAATCCTTTTCATTCACCCAGGCCCATCCCCACGCCTCACAGATGCAGCGATTCTCCTGAGACATGTGTACTTTGGTATCAAACAATGCAACTCATGTTTGATTTTGGATAACCTTGCACTGTTGAATAAAATAACCCTTGAGAAAGAAGCAATAAAAGTGCTGTAAGAAAAATGACTCATGTTTCCAAGCTGTCTAAAACGATCACTTATCCCAACAAATGGTAATTCTTTCAAGACACAGTGGGCATGCTCCATACTTATAAAAGTCTGGAAGAAAAGCCTTGCAAACATTTTTTTAAAAAAATTGTGTTAAAATATATCAAAAGAATGTTTCTGGTAGACTGTACCAGGCCAAGGTATGCCTAAAAACAAAAACAAAAACCACATGAATGTAGAAACCAAGGTGGATTGGCCTAAAGGCAGTCCTTGCTGAACATCCAGGCGCATCGGCTCGTTTATATACTTGTTTATGTGCCTCTAATTGTTTTCCATTTTCTGCCCCCATTCGTTAGAGTGCAAAGATGTGAACAAAGTGGCTTATTGCCCACTGGTGCTGAAGTTCAAGTTCTGCAGTCGAGCATACTTCAGACAGATGTGTTGTAAGACCTGCCAAGGACACTGACCCATGGAAAGCCAGAGAGAAGGCCTTGTCATTTCATCGTGGAAGTGCGTCCATCAAAGAGAGCCACCCAGAGAAAGAGGATTGATGTCCTTGCAAGTGCATTACCCTGTGGAAAACGTAACCACTGGTCAGCCCTAGCTGACAGGATTTCAATATTATTTTAACTTCTGTGAAGTGGGATTTATTGATCCAAAGTGCTGGACATGGTATTAGGAGGGAATGCCAGATTGGAGAGATCCAAACAACACAGGGAGACTTGCTTACTGTGCAACGTTTGTGTTCTTTCGAGTAAATCCAATAGCCTGTTTACCTCCTTGGACTATTAAGATAATTTTTATTATGGACTTAGCAATGACACTGAATCCATTTGTATTTAAAACTGTTTAAAATGTAGCTGTTATGACTTGGTCAACTATGGAAGTAAAGAAGATTCAGAATTCTTAAGTCATAGCTTAAAAATATTTACTATACTTTATCTCACTACAACAGCACCACAATTTAAATTATAAAATGGGCTCTGAACTGTAATTTAAGAAGCAATTATAAATCAACAGTAATGAAAGTTTGCATTATTTTTCTTCATTCCACTTAATTTCCTTAGGAATAATCCCCCTGTTCTGAACACTGCTGTGAGCCATATATAAAACTATATTAAACTGAACAATAATGAGGGACTTAGTTTAAAGCAGTGCATCAGTTACTGCAGCTGTGCAAGTCTATAAACTCAGTGCTGAAAGACTGTGGCCAACCTGCCATTGTGCAAGTGAAGCTGAGATTTCCATTAAAACTTTAAGAGAAAAACATTTCAATTTCATGCAGAAGCCAGACCTGGGGTATGGTAGAGACTAAAGTATCAGGCACTTTGCTGCCATCACATAGGATGCTTTAGTTCTTACTTGAGTCACTCCAACTCACTTGTGTTTACATCCTCACCAGCCACAGAGTGGCTTCTGCCCTGTTGGATTGTTGCATGCGTGTTGAGCTTATTGAGATGATACCATGCAAAAGACAGGCTGGCTCGGTCACAACCAGGCAGACCCTTTTGCAACTTGCTGACAATTACGATGGGTTCCAGATGTCTCTTCTTTGATATGGTAGAAGAGCATTTATTTATATGAGAGCAAGTGTGTGTGTGTGGGTGGGGTGGGTGTGTGTACGTGCGCACGCATGCGTGCACGTGTGGGTGCTATTGTGTGGATAGATGAGTGTGCTTGCACATAAATGTGCTATTTCTGTGAGTTTTAAAGTAGGCAAGGGGTAACAACCAAAGAAGAAAAACTCATGAAGACAAGAGATCATAAAGCATAATTTTAATAGTCACTCAGCCAAGTATTTTGTATTTTTTCATAGATACTCTGAATGGCAATTAAATGCGAAACCCAGTTTCTTGGGCAAGTCAAATTCTAGAATCATATCCACCTAAATTAAAATGACTAGCTCATATTTTTCTCTATCCTCACGTTTTACATCATGCTCATCAAAAGACTCGACAACAAGATTTAAAATATAAAGGGGTACTTGTTTATATTAATATTTTGTACTTGAACACTTGTAGCTTGCAGCAGGTTCTTGATGAATGTGCTTTGTATCCAACATGTCTTCTTTGATATACACGCGTGTACACCATGCATATACCAACACCTAAAACTCAAAACTAAACGGCTACTTTGTAAAGTTAATACTTGCAGTTAAAGAGCATGTTTGACTTAATTCCATTACTGTGTTCTGAAACTACACATCAGTGTGTCACATATACCATGACCTATGTGGATGATTAGGTTTTTTTCCAAAAGGAAGAGGGACTCTCAGACACCAAAGCTAACCTAAACTCCCAAGTTTGCTGTGGACAATTGGCACGGGATGTTTTCTGCACACTCACTCACAACCATCTGTATCTTGTTACCTGCTTTCTCTCCCAATGCCACAGTTCCCATCCTTGAGCTTTCCAGAGAGAGCTATTGATGATACAAGATATATTACCAGGGCCGCCTTCTATGCTGTCCTTAGAAGAGCAGCCCAAGTGCCATCTCAGCCATTCCGTGAAGGGAAGGCAGCCCACGGGCAGCATGGATGGCCCCAGCACTGAATTCCCTTGGTCCTTTTCAAGAAGAGTTAACTTGGTTCTAATGTGCCCTGGTGAAATAAAACAAATAAATAAAGGGTGGGCAGGTTTCTGTGGCATTTTAGGCATAGGTTTACAATCCAGATCTGGTTTTCTCCAACATAAATATCAGCTCATATTTTTCTTTCAAAAAGATTTCTTACATTACTGACTACAGGCTATTTTTTACCTCACCTTGAAACTACCATTGCGAGGGCTGTCCCCCTGGGCACTGTGCAGTGCCTCAGACGGTGCGAGAAGAGAAGGGCAGCCAGCATCGCCCCTGGGACACGCACCAGCACTGAGGTCAGGATGCAGGCGGCTCCCTGGGGCAGAATTAGATTGCGTTTTTAGAAGGAACCAAGCACAGAATGTAACAGGATTAAATGGTTCAGATAGGCCTTGGATTTAAACCTGAGTACGTTGAAAAAAAAATATCCCACAGCACATTACAATACCGCTGCTACTCTGTAGCCACCCAAATGGCTACCTGATGCCCCATTCCTAAATAATAATAGGATTGTCAGAGGAGGCTGGGCCACCGTGGCAGGCCCTCCAAAAGTAGTGAGCTTTATAGACTACTTAGGAAACCCCAGGGAAACTTGTACCCCATGGCTGGGAGCAGTATGTGCCACTGGTATAAAGTCCTACCAAAAAAGAAAAGGTAAATATACCCAAATGATTAAACCCCTTGAGATACACATGACTTCCAAGCAGTCTATTTCATTAGGAATTTTTTTATTTGAGTGAATGTCACCTAGGTATCCTTAATTATACAGAATGAAATTACCTTTGTATTATTGTGATTAGTTGTTGCTTATTATTTTATACTCAGTATTAATGTGGTACACTGTTTTTTTTTTTGCTTTTGTAAATTATATTCTAATTTATTGCCATGTTTCCTAACACTTGTCCTACATTCATTCTCCTGCTTGTAATGAAAATGAAAAAGTCATTGTAACACTTGATGGGGTGAAATTCCACACCAGGCACAGATTTTTTTTTAATATAGATAATTTAGTAAAAATAAAAATTCAGCTTGTAAGAATGATTCAGATGGACGTTGTCTATTCCCTGAAAAGCTTGTGTTAAACTTCCAGTAGAAGGAATCTTATCCCTTGGGATACCACACCTACATTATCCAAATTATCCAGGTATTATCCAGGATTGAGATGATTTGCTATATCCTTATCATGCTCCTCAGAGATTATATCTATTTGTGCATATTTTAGTCCTATGTAAATGCAAGGACTTCAGGTATTTCTGGTGGGGCCACATACCCAGACACCACCAACCAGCTATTCTGAGGCTTGAAAGGAAGTCCAGATTAGCCACTGCCACACACTTTCAATCATTGCTGCAGAACTTTTTGCCCGTTTTTTGTGTGTGTGTGTGTTTGTTTTGCCTTTCCTATAATTCTTTAGTATAGTGGAGGATGCAAGATATTTCACTATGGCAAGAGTGCTGAACAATGAATTCATTCTGAAGGATTTTACTACTCATATTCAATGAGGAGCATAAAAATGTGATGGGCACACTTCACCTCAGACATTTCCCATTAGGCTGGAGATAAACTAGTGTCTCAATCTTTGCTGAGCTGAGGGCAACTATAATATGCAAAGGTAACTCAGAAAAATTTTTAATATGAAGGTGGCCCTCCTGCTTAGCTGTTTGAGTACTTTCATGACAGTGTCATCAATAACATAAGAAGATGTGGGATATCCAAGCATGGTGGTACTTTATTCTGCCCACTCCCATGCCCCATATACACACTCAGTCTTATTCATTAGAAGAAATTAGGTTGGGCCAAGTGAGATGATTAGTCTTGGGAGAATATTTCTCTAAGGTCATCCCAAGAGCCCAAAGTGGCTGAAATATTGTGAATACTCAGTAAATGAGAAAACTGTGGGTACCAACCATTTTAACCTCCTAGTGCATTTGTAGATGGGGGTTGAGGAGGGAGGAATACCAAGAAACAAGACTTACTTGAGCTTAGATTCCTCAGATTCAAATTTATATTTTCATCTAAAATTATTTTCAAACTTCCAGTTAAATGCTTTTATTTCCTTTGAAATCTCTAAAGGACACTCTCCTGCTTGGGATACTGACACCAAGGACAATCTGCCTTCCATGGAGACTCTGCCACTCCCAAGGGAGCACTAGGATCATCCTCATGCCTTTATGCCCCAAAAGGCCAGATGCTTTTCAAAGCGAATTCAGAAAAAATTTAGGTATTGATCTTGGAAACAAAAATGTATGAATTTGCATGGCTGAAATAAGATTCATTACTTTTTAAAGAAGGAAAAAGTCATGTTCAGGTAGGAAAATAAAAGCCACAGCCCAGGAGTATTGAAAAATTCTAAGTGGTCACAAGAAAGAGAAAAGATCAGTCACTAAGTAAAAAGTAACAGATAAGCTGTGTTTGGAATTGTATTCATATCAGAATGTGTGGAATAAACTAACATGTTTTTTTAAAAGAACAGCTGTTCACAATGGTTTTGTGCCTAACTCCAAAACCTCAAGCTGGAACTTAAAAGGAAAATGGTCTTTTCTTCTGTCTCTTTCTCAGAGGGTTACTTCTAGCATATTTCATCCATAGATGATAACTGAGACCTGAAATGGAACTGTGGTTTGAGAGCCAGCTCTACCCTGTGGAGGAAACCAAGGTTATGCCTGAGTTGTGTTTTGGTCAGTGACTCCCCTCAGCCCACTGACGGCCTTGACCTGCATGGGCGCTGAAGCTGATTTCCATGGCAATGTCCTGTCTTCAGTGGCCCAATACTCTGTGGTTACACAAGGGCCTGATACTATTTGATGTCCCTGGCTCCCTGGGACTGGTGATCCTAAATATTCCCATTCACCTCAGGGCACAGAACATCACACCTGAGCAGTGAGATTTCATTGCTGGGAGCTGAAGTCTTGTGAAAATCAATCAGGAGATCTCTTCTTGGATCTTGGCTTGGATACCTTACCTTACAGAGAAATTTCACATAAGAGGGGAGCCAAGTTACCCATCAACTCCAGGCCTCCCAGAAGTCAGAGTGCCTTCCTCGGGTCAATGGTTCAGCACTAGGGTGGCTTCTAGCTCACGCTGATGTGCTTCTGGGAGGGGCTTGGTCTGTGCCCTCAAAGAGGGCAGTTGTGGATAGCTGGTTACCTATGGGCCCACAGAACTGTGCTCACTTTGTTTGGAATTCTTGCTGGCAGAGCAGTAATAGTGAGATGAGCCTCCTGAAATCCCAAGAGAGGTGGCAGTAGGAAGTCCCAGTCCAAGGCCACTCCAGGCCAGGTGTGGGCCTCTGTGTCTGGAGAGTGGCATCAGCCATGGTCATTCATTCATACAACTAATATTTGCTGAGTACCTACTGTGGCCAGGTCCTGTGCTAGGCACTTACCATACATCCTCTCACTGAATGGTTTATAACAAAAGGTGGATGATAATACTATCAATCTCCATTTGCAAGTGCCAAAACTGAGGCTCAGAGAGGTTAAGGTGGAAAGGGCCACAGAATGAATGAGAGGAGTGTCACCTCTTCAGCACACAGAGGAGGAGCTGTCTGGTCTGCATCTCGGGCAGAAAACTTGGGAAGGATTCTCGTCTGCTAGAGAAACTGACTCACCAGAAGACCAGAAGAAACAGGGTCTTCCTTCCTGGGCAACAATGGACCTGGGACCTTGGGAAGGGTGAGCTTTGGGCTCCTGTCTTGGTAGATGGTGGTGTTGACTATGGGAATCCTGATGTCTGATAACAAAATTACAAATGAGGACCTAAAATGGTTTCTAAGCATGAAGATCAGAGATGTTCTAGGCTGGAAGATGTCTGCCATGGCAGGTAGCAGCCAAACACAACGTAAGGGCTCTCACCTCTCCTGAAACACCTTGTTGTAAATCACTGAGCCTATCCCTGCCTGACAGTCCCCCACACCATTTCCAGACATGCCAGATGGCCTGCCTGACCTATTTCAACATAACTGGAACTGAATGATTCCCATGTTGCCTTCAGGATGAGTTTTAAGGAAGAAAGGTGAGTTTCTCTCTGTTTCAATCAGAGCAGGACCATCAGGGCTTGAAAACTTGGGCCATCAGGTTGCCGCCAGCAAGCACATTCTTTGACCTTCTGTGGTGGGTCCACAGAGTGGAACCAGGTGTTCTTTCAGCCCATGCCAGAATATATCAGCCGCCTAACTGGCTGCCTGCCTCCACCCCACTGACGGGGCTTTGGCTGGCCCTCTACCAAACAGCTGCTTGGGAGACACAGGTGGCCACCCACGCTTGTGCCCAGGCCAACAGCTGCATTGGCCTGACTTGGCCTGGCAAGATGGACCCACATGTGCCTCTGCCCTCTGCCCTAGCTTCTCCCTGAGCCAGGTCACTCAGGGACTAGGGAGAAGGAAAACCAAAGCTTAAATACACTCCATGTATTAAATCCACTCATAAACCAGTTTTGTGGCCCAAAGGCAATCAAAAAGCATACTGTGCTCCTCCCCTTCCTTCAATATTATCAACTTTGCTATTTCATTTTTAATCATTCAAGTTAATCTGACCTAAATTAATAGAACTTTAGTTCCTGTTTGTTATGCATGTTACTGTTAGAATACTGGTGCTCTGTATCCATAATAAATGTGAGGGCAAAAAAGGATGATATCCCAACCTTAAAAAATTGGTAACTGGGAAACCATCCTAGGTGCCTTGATAATTAACAACATAAAGGAGCATTATTGCATGTACTGAAAAAGCATCCACAGAAGTAGTCAAAATACAATATGAGCTGAATGAAAGTGGGTAGCCAAATTAATGTTATCACAGCCAAACTCATTACAATAAGAAATAATTCAATTCATAGTTTTAAACTTTAGCACAGGAAAAAAGCAAAACAGAGAAAGAAAATATTTTATTTTGAGATTAAAAAGAGAAACGATATGTTGAAACTATGAAAGAAGATGATAACCTGGAGCCACATTTAGCTTTGAAGAGTTTATGAATGTAGATTGGGCCAGAAAGATGTTATTGACTGATGTGCTTAGAGCCCAGTCCGCCATGTGTGCGAAGCTCCTGCTGGAAAAAAGCAGTAAGGGACCCACTGTCTTATCTTATCCCACATTTAAACTCAACTGCAGAAGCTAGTTATACAAACTACCCCCTACTGGCTTTTAAAATCAACACATTAGGACTTCATTACCCAAGTGAGTGTTGCCCCCTTCCATGTAGCTCTTGGAGATCACTCTGTACTTATTCTAAGAGTAAAATCATCATTCAAAATAGTTTTAAAATTGCTCTTCTTTAGACTGTCTCCCAGGGTAGGATAGATTTGATTCTCACAAAAGCCCAAACTTACTCAAAATCAAATCTGGTAAGTAATTTGCATATCATCATTTTGGCCAAAAATAGCTTACGTATCTTACAAAATGACCTCAGGTAATACCACAAAAGGAACTTCAAATATGCTTTGATAAGTGACTACTTTAAAGGGTTTCACATCACAAAAGGTTTTCACTTCACAAAAGTGCTAGTGTTTTTATCTAAAAATTACTGGCATTCTTCATAATTCAACTTAAAATAATGCAAACAATTTATTTAATTAGATAATTCACATTTTTAAGTCAAGTAATACAACATTTCACTAAATGTTTTGTTATTTCCAATTCTAAAATTAGCCAGAACCTGGACCACCTAAATAGTGTGTTATCTGTCAGGGTGAAGAAAGATCTCTGACCTCTCTGAAGATTGAGTAACCCTCAAACCCAGGAAACCAAACTGCTTCTCCATACCCTGGAAATTAGCAAACAGCTGTCCTTACAGGATTCTTTTCCCTAGAAGAGCCTCTGGAGTAAAAATTCTCCATCCCTAGTGGCTAATTAACCCAGGTCTGTCAGCAACATCAATGAAGCCACTGCTGAGTGTGCAAGACTCAGAATTCTGCTTCCTGACCACTGAGTCAGGGAGATGGGACCATATGGATGTGCTCCAATTCACACAACTGTATGAGTGTTCAATTTCTATAGCTTGAGTCATTTCCCATTTACTTACATGATAATTCCAAAATGAGCCTGTCTTTGGGTTGATCCTTAATTGGTGTGTGTACCAACTAACACCCTACCATTGAGTGTCTTCTCCCAGGCCTGCTTTCCTCTCAGACTTTCCAAGGAAGTTGTTAATGATCTGTAAACATACTTAAACCTACCGGGAGAATACTATTATTGTTAGGAATTCCAAGAGTGAATCTTTTGAAGAGGATAATTACTCCTTTATTTAACTTTGAAGTTTGAATTTTCATCATGAGTTTTTTTTAATTAAAAAAAAATCTCTCAAGATGAATAATTTTTCCCAACATTATTGCTAGAATTTACATTAAATCCCATAATGTTTCTATCTTTTTCCCCTGAAAGAACCAAATCATTTTTAATTCATATCCTCTCTCTTTAAAAAGGCTCCATGGGTGGCCAGGAATTCCCATTTCCCAGAGTTAACAATGACAGCTATGGTTGGAGTGGACTGTCTCTAAAGCAAGAAGAAAACTTCACTTTAAACGTAATGTTTAAATTTTTCTTTTCCTCAAAATATTCTAACCAGATCAATCTTTTCAATAAATTTCAGAATAATTCAACTGCTGGTAATTAATTAGGAGAAAAGACCTAGAAAGATAAAAATGGGGTCCCTTCAGAGAGTTCTAATGAAGAAAAGAGTAAGGGATTATATATTTAGTTAAAACAGTGTCCTTTATAAGGGCAAAGGATGCTAAAAAATGAGAAGTATTCCCTACACATTGAAAGTATTTAATTTGGTGTCCTATACTTCAGACAAAAAATTATCAACTATTCTTTGTTTATTTTTATTTTGTTTTTACTTATTTTGAAAATTCTCAAACATACTCAAAAGTAGAGAGAATAGTAGAGAGAATGAATCCTCATTATTTACCCAGCTTCCATAATTCACAACACATAACCAACCTTGTTTCCATCTATACTTTTCTACCCTGGATTACTTAGGCAGGCATTATATCATTTCATCATTAAATACTTTGGAATGTATCCTTAAAAGATAAGGACTTTTTTAAAAACTACACTGCTAGCAATTCATATTATCATTGTAGAATTGAGTTTGCTCTCTTTTAAAACTGCTGTCACCAAACTTGGGACAAGTAATAGTAATTGTGTACACTACCTAATGAGCATTTGTTATGAGCTGTATCCCAGGCAGTATGGTAGGTGCTTTGTGTCTATTATTTTATCATCATTATTGATTTTATAGAAAAGGAAACTGAGGCCTGAGAGGTTAAGAGACTCACCCACGGGCAAGTCTGAGCTCAGCAGGACTGCAGAGGATCAAACTTTACAAGAAAACCCTTCTACCACCGTGCCTGGCCTGTTTCTCTGTTGCAATCACGCTTAGGGAGATGAACACCCGACATCACCTTCTGCTTGTTGGGCCCAGAAGAGTGGTATAAAACTGAGTAACTCAGGAAGAAAACACAGATTCCTTCTTTGGTCCTTCTAGATCACGGCTGCTTTGAGCCTTAGCTGCATGAGACAGTGCCGCCTTGGTGCAACTGCTTTGTTGATGCAGATTATTTCAGCCCTGTTTTCCTTTACAATCAGCATGTTGAAAAAGTGTGTGTGGAGGAGAGAAAGAGAATGCAAAGGTGTATTGATAGCTCAGTCAAAAAGTTAAAGCTCAGCGAACTACTCTTCTCTCTTTTTTCTTCTTTCCAAGCAGGAAACCAAATGAAAGCAGGAGTCAGAGTCACAAGCCTTTTTATGTGGCCAGAATGGAGAGCAACTGGGCTAAAAAACAATTCTGAGTCCTAGTCCAAGAATGAGTTTCTCTCAAGTCAGAGCAGTGGTTCCCAGACTTTCAGATTTCATGGACTAGTGAAATTACAAAAATACTTTGGAGACTGATGTAGGATTGCTGACTTTTTACTTTGCCAAGGGAGACCAATAAAAAAATATCTTTCATTTATTAATGCTATCACCATAAAAGTTACCTTTCTAAAAGAGAGTACATTATAACACCAAAAAGTGAATACATTTTGTTTTAGTAGAAGTTACTACATTGCTCTTATTCTATTTAATGTCTTTTTCAAATAAGAAGGCTGTTAGCTGCAAGTATAGAAAACCGAACGGGTGAATTAAAACACAACAGCAGCAGGGCAGCCCATTGTTCTGCAGGGCCCCAGGGGCTCTTCCCCATGTTCCCACCTCCCCAGCCCGTCCCCATGTGGCTGTGGCTCCTGTCATCTGCAAGATGGCAGCAGCAATGCCAGGAACGAATGCTGAAAGTCAGTGGCTAGCAAACAGGAGAGGCTGTCAGGGAGAAGGAGTGTGGAGTGTGTCCAGAAGCCCCAGCAAATTCACCCTGAGGACACAGTGATCAGGACTGAGCCGTGCACCCATGCCCCAGTGCCAGGGAGTCTGAGACAGTCACAGCTTTTTTGCCTCCATACTGGAAGCTGCCTCTGCTACGACCAATGGCTGTTCATAGGGACCAAGAGTCACCATCAGGTCTGGGAAAGCCTCATCTGGGGCTGGCATGAGTGTGAAGCCCAGTATTTGGGAGTGAATTGATTAGAACATCCCTTGCTAAGGCCTGCAGTGCCTGCGAAGTGTATATTCACTGTCTAAGGCATGCTTTATTTAGTTTCATCCAAATTTAGAGCAGAGATTTGTATAAATAACTATCAAAATCTTCCTGAATTGCAAGGGAGCCTGAAGAAACCTAGCCAAATGGTATCACAGCTCTGTCGAGAAAAGCTTGAATAATCTCCCATCATTTCACCCCCAGTTGCATATTAACAATTAGTCGTCTTTATTAACTGCCTATTGAATTATTCATGAAAACAAAGGTATTCAAACCCAAAGAACTGGCCTTCCTTTGCTACATAAAGGAAATTGTAACAACTCCTAGTGACAATTGTTGGTATAATTAAAAATGAACTTTTTACTATCTGAAAGAGCTATGGAAAATGCCACAACCCACAATGATTTTAAAACCACATTTTAGCCTGTAGCAGCTGTCTCTATCATGACAGCTACCATCACTGAAATAATATAGAAGATAAATTACAATTTTAAGCAAAAACTGAAGAAACAGATTTTTAAGATAAGAAGACAGAATGAAATAATAATGAGAATAAAACTCATTCTTGGACTAGGACTCAGAATTGTTTTTTAGCCCAGTTGCTCTGGAGGGAGTCTCTCTTTCCCCAACCTAAAAAAAAACAAAACAAAGAAGAGAATAAAGAGACACCCCCCAAAAAAATCACCAGCAGTAAGCAAACAATATTGAAAAATGGTACTTAGAAAAGAAGACGAGTCAACAATATCCTGAAAATTCTCACCAATACTCTCAAATGTGGGAAGTAGCAGACTGGGGGACTGAATAGGTGGCCCAGGGAAAAACAAGGAAAAATCCACGAGAGCAGACGTCCCTGGCTGCCACCCTTCAGAGACAAGAAAGGCCACAATTCTTGAAAAACAGTATGGGCCTCCCTCGCAAAAAAAATGAAACACAGAATTACCATGTGATCCAGCAATTCCAGTCTGCGTATATGCCCAAAAGAATTGAGAGCAGGGACTGGAAGAGATATTTGTACACCCGTGTTCACAGCAGCACTCTCCACAGTATCCACAGTCGCCAGGAGGGGAAGGCAAGCCAGGTGTCATGGACAGACGGATGGGTAAACAAAATGCTGTGTAGATGTACAGCGGACCATTGCTCAGCCTTTAAAGGGAGAGAATTTCTGACACATGCGACAACATGGATAAACCTTTAAGACATCATGCTGAGTGAAATAAGCCAGACACAAAAGGGCAGATACTGTTTGATTCCACTTACATGAGCTATCTATTTAATAGAACAGTCAACTCCATAGAGACAGAAAGTAGAATGGGGCTGCTAGGGGCTGGGGCGAGGAGCTAATGGGAAGTTTCACAGGTACAGAGGCTCAGTCTGAGAGGACGAAAAAGTTCTAGAGATGGATGGTGATGATGGTTGTACAACAGTGTGGACCTACTGAATGTTACTGAACTACGTACTCGAAAATGGTGAAGATGGTAAATTTTATGTTACGTATTGTACACAAGAACAAAAAAGAAAGACAAGCCACAAGGACTTGCCGTCTCCTAAAGCATCATGCAGATTTGAGGGAGAGATTCGGGGCGTGCTGGCTACATAAGTGGGCCACTCGGCAAGGCTGCAGTGGGATGCACTGCCGTTCCCTACTGCTCCCTCCCTTCCTCACCCTTGCGCACTTTCCCTTCCGTTGCAGGGGTCCCTGCTGTGGCAAAGAGTCTACTTCCCTGCCCCACCGACTTGGGCCACCATCCTACTGATTGTGTTTAGCTGATGGAACATGAGCAAACTCGGCATCCTGGCTGCGGCTGGTTGCCTCGCTCTCTTTTCCCTCTGCCACGAGGTTGGCTAGTCCCCAGTAGCTGCTGCTTGGGTGATTTCCATTTTAGATGCTCATTTCAGTGCATTCCCTGCTCTTTTCTCCATAACCCTCAACCTCACCTGCCCCAGTGGGGGAAATGTGTCCTGACAGCATTGCCCTAGACAGAGTGTTCTTTTCTGCCACATGCCTGGCTTCCCAATCTTGTGAACCAGCTCCTAGCTGAGGGTGACTACTCCTTGCAATTTATCTAGAGAAATGAACAGAGCTCACCCTCATGAGCTTATGGGAAAATCCTGGAGCTCTTGCCAGAGCATCAGAAGGGACAGGCCATTGGTTCGGGTAGACGAGGGTGCCCACACCCAGAGTGGAGGGGAATGGTCTTCGCCATAGCCTGTTTTCTAAACTTTTGTCTTTAGCTCATATACATACACCCTCCACTGTATTTGGTTTTCTTCCCTATTCCAATATTCAGAATTTTTCTACTCCTCCCGTTTGAGATGTGTAAGTTGCTAAATCTGGGCAGATCGTTTCTTCCCCGATGTAACTCTATAGGAATTCCTGCCTGTTCCCTCAGTGTCTGACCAAAATAGGTACAGTCATGAGAGCTGCTGCTGCCCACAAAATGCAGGCTGCTGTCCCCTGGGCTGTGGAACAGACAGAAGGAATGAGAGAGGGCTTTTAGTAAGTGACAGAGGCCTGGAGGCTCACACTTGCCAGACAGAAAATAGCCCAAGATGATGATCTCAACTTCTTCCTGCCTGCTAATTTCTAGTTACTGTACTGAACGCAGAGTTACAGACAGTCTGTGCTCGGAGGGTTTGCAGTCTAAGTTTGCCAGTGGCATGCCCCGTGCACCAGGCTGGTCAATAAATATTACTGGATGAGCTGGCAGGCCGTCGGGAGGGAAGGACAAACTGGCTCTCTGAATAGTTCAGCACTCAGTCCCGGAGGAGAGGCGTGGGATTCAGCCAGCAGTCAAAGTCTGGCCTGGTTTAGAAGTCGCAACGAAATGGTAATCAGGCTTGTTTATGAGCGGGGAGCTTTTTATACCACAGGCTGACGTGCTTTTGAACACAGTTCCTGAACGTGCCCCGTGGCCTCAGAAAGCTTTGACTGATCAAATCATCCCCATTTTGGAGGAGGAGAAGTTGAGCTCTGGACTCGTGAGTCAGCTTTTCCGTAGCCGTATGGTACAAATAGCCCCAGAGTTAGGTTTCCTGCCTCTCAGCCAACGGAGGCATTTTTCAGACCTCCTGCCTCTTCCACAGGACTCTTCTGATACAAATGTCACCCGCCAAACATCCAAAAAATTCTAAGGCCCAACACGGCTTTGGCTTTGAGTTCAAGTTGGCAAACAGTTGGCGCCGTGAAAGGGAGACCTTCCCAAACAGGGACAGGCGAACAGCCGAGCAGGAGGTGAGCACGGCTCCACCTCTCCAGTGTCCCCTGCTGGAGGAGACAGACAGGCACTAGACACCCCTGCTGTCCCTGACATGGGCCCCCCAGGCGATGGCTGAGCCTGGCACAAGGGAGACTGGGCCTCGGTGTTCTGTCGCCATCTGAGACACCGGCTAACACAGTTGGCAAACGACAGGCTCCGTGCCTGGCTGGCTCGGCGAAGCCCCATCTCTGAAAACAAGCACATGGCCCCAAACCCAAGTGCCCATGGGACCTGCTGCCTCCAGTCAGCTAGTCTGGGACAGTTTGAAATGCCTAGACCAACTTAAAACAAGAAAACCAAATGGCTTCCTCACAGGTGTGTTTGCCAAGGAAATTATCAGCCAAGGGAAAAATCAATACATTGAATTATCCTTAAAAAAAAAAAATGAAATGGAAGCCAACAAATTTAACCAAAGAGGCAAGATGCTCAGTTTTGAAAAAATTCATTAGACATCACCAGAGAGGATAAAATACAAAGCCAGGAAGGGTTGCCAGTCCTTCGAGACATGACATGTTGCATGTGGTGGACCAGCTGTCCAGAATGACAAGATTGTTGTTGATGGGTGCAGGCCTCTAGGGAGACGGGTTTTGGATGGTATTGCCATGGCGCGATCACAGTTGTTTACGTCTGTTCCTTGGAACACTAAAACATAATTGTCTTCCAAGCCCGATGCCTCAGAAACCTGGCTTCAGTCCCCCGGGAAACACAGGCGGCCGTGTCTAGAGAAGACTCCTCTAAGCACGGCTAACCAGAGGACACAAGGTGACACCGTGGCAGGAGGAGCACGAGGTGAGGAGTAAGAAGGGCCGTGTCCTAGCTCTGCCTCGGCCACCTGTCTGTACATCACTGGCTTCTGTTCCCTCTCGGCAGAGTGGAGCTCATACCTCCCACTCCGTGTGTTGATGTGAGACTCGGATGACGTCCTGTGTGTCAGATGTAAGTGCTCCCAGGTGTTGGTGCCTTGGGGCTGCTGCACCACTGCCCTGGCTTGCGGTAGAGCTCATGGTGGTCCTGTCCGCCATCCCCGTCACATGTAGTGCCTTGGCCTTCCACTCTCCCCTCCCTGCGCGGGGCCTTGTGAGTGTGCTGCCTCTCTGGATATTCCTCTGGGTGGATCATTGCTCCTGTTGGCTGACTGACAGCCAGTGACCGCATCAGTACCCCTGTGTGTGTCCCTGTTCCTGGAGCATGTTTGCTAGAATCCAACGTCTATTCCACTCCAAGCAAAGATTTTGAAGATTCTGGCAAGGCTTTGAGTGCCTCCTAAACTTGCCCTGGAGAATCAGTCCTACAGAACATCCTTTGACAAATCCTGAGAATCAGCACCATTATCTCCATATCACTGGAGAGATGGATTGAGGAGGTGAGTGAGGAGAGCTTGTCTCGGCAGAGGCTGACCAAGTCCAGGCTCCATGACGAAATGCGTCAGCAGCCACAACCCAAGGGTGTCTACTACAGGAAAGGTAGAGCGAACCCTTGTACAAAATGCTTTTTTAAATCTTCGAAAGATGCCACAGCCCATGTCCTTCAACTAAGGCTTTACACAATTAATTTCCTACCTACCACCCTCACTTCATCACAGAGAAACAGACAGAACAGCACAGTCCTGTTGGATCTGTAATTTCAAGACAGGTCTCAGGTAAGGTGGGAAGAGTCCAAAGGAATTTACAGGTATCATATATACACGTAAATTGCATATATATATATAACTTACATGTATATACACACAGAATTAAAAGGTCCAGCCGAGCTACCAGTGTGAAGAAGCAGCCAGATGAAAAGAATGGCGTGCACACCATGCAGACCATGGGAGGGGCCCAGATGAGGCAGAACACAGCATGGAAGAGTTACATAAAGAATCCAGTGTGGGGAAAAACAAAACTCACGGAATAGAAGAAAATTCTCCACGAAGGCTTTGTTCTATACACGAGCTTAATGAAGACATGCATTCAATGCCGAAGAGCTCGAATATAAGACAATGGAACCGGGAAATGGAAAAGCAAGGGAAACAAAATGAAACCCCAAAACAGAGGGAGTCAATAACTTAGCAAGGAACTGAGAAGCGGCACTAAAACTGAAATGCCGCACTTAATGAGACGAAAGGTTTGAGATGTGTGAAAACAGACACATGGAAACTGCGCTGAAGTCGGATTGTGAAGGACTAGAGTTGATGCGCTTTGGGCCATCTGCCCAGCCCCTCTCCTCTGAGAATGGCCTCCCCCTCCCTTAGGTGAGCACCTTGCGGCCGGATCTGTTCCATGTGCCCTCCTTCCGCGGCCGCAGCTGATCAGGTGGAACCTTGGCGTGGATGGGCCAGTGGAATTTCCCTGGGGACGTGGAGTCGGGATTCGAGGATGCAGCCAGTGTCTGGGTAAGGCTGCTGCGCCTGCAGGACACCTAACCTCGTGCTCTGTGGGGTGGGTATCTTCTGCCATGTGCGCGGAGGTGCAGAGAAAGTTGACCTAAATAGAGAGGAGAAAAAGCAGACACGCAGAGACAGCCAGAGGAGAGAGCCTGTCTGGCCACAGAGAGAGCGAGTGGTTGCTTTAGTTCCAGACAGTACCCCGGGATCTGACTCTAGTCCCTCGTAAAACTCAGCTCTCTCACTGCTCTTCCACGAGACCCTCCTGAAGCCTCATACCACATGCTCCTTTTTAGACCTACGCTAGATTGAGTTCGTTTCTACTTGCAATTCTAGTAATTTTAGCTAACTCAAGAAACTTGCAGGTCAAATGAAGTAGCTTAGGCGTTGTTCTGTAAGCAGTGGGGGCAGTGCACAGCCAATAAAGCAGAAGTTCCTCAAAGTGCACTGAAGGAAAATGTTGAAACGTATCTGACACAACATCTTGCACGTAACGGGCACTCAATAAATGGTTCTCGAAATAAAAAGTCATGATAGGACTTAAGTCATGAGTAGGACACGACACTGTAGTTAGTAACAGAGAAGAAAACTGCTGATACCACTCACTAATCTTCCTAACAATCAAATGATCTGTTATTTAGGAAATGATACCTTGGCGCCCCCACCTCTTCTAAGTAATGTATTTTTCAGCATATGTCTACAGAGTCTGTCATCTAATAGTGTTTAGGTAGTACAAGAAAAGCAATATTAATGGGGTCTCCATTTATGTATGGTAATGACAGACAGATGGATGTATACTTCAAAATATTTCCAGGAAAAGATATTTCCCAAATACATATAAATATTAGAAAAATGCTGGCTTGGGGGGTGCATTTCCTTTCCAGCAACACAGCACTTCTCAACTCCTCTGTCATGCTGTATTGGAGACTGCGTTGGGTATAATACACAGAATAATAGACACAGACAAACTAGAGCATGAACACGAAAAAGCGCCGTCATAAGGAGACAACATTAAAGAATGAGGTCTTGGCCAGAGGATATTAGACATGGAGGTGACTTTGCTATAGTCTGAATGCTATATCCCCTGACCCCCATCCCAAGGATATATTGAAACCTAATCCTTAATGTCATGGTATTAAGAGGTGGGGCCTTTGGGAGATGGTGAGGTCCTGAGCACTGCCCCCTCATGAATGAGATTAGCGCCCTTGTAAAAGACACCCAAGGGAGCTTCTTTGCCCCTTTCAGAGTGTGAGGACACAGTGAGACGGCTGCCATCTAGGAAGAGGGCCCACACCTGATACAAAATCTGCCAGCACCTTGATCTTGGACTTCCCAGCCTCCAGAACTGTGAGAAATGAATTTCTGTTGTTTCTAAGCTACACTTTTATG
The DNA here is from genome assembly GCA_008086735.1 of Cheirogaleus medius. Classification (NCBI taxonomy): domain Eukaryota; kingdom Metazoa; phylum Chordata; class Mammalia; order Primates; family Cheirogaleidae; genus Cheirogaleus; species Cheirogaleus medius. The sequence continues at coordinate 13,873,926 of VBSM01002608.1, read as the reverse complement.
GTATTTTGTTATAGCAGCCTGAATGGATTAAGACAATTTCTTAGTTTTTACACCTATCTTTAAATAGTGTAAAGATTTTTCAAGTTGGAGAGAAATTAGACTTGTCACGGGTTGTTCCAGAGGGATAAACCACAGGGACATCTTTTTCATACAACGCAAGCAACATTGTTGCTGTCCCAACTCTACAGAGCTGGTGTGGTCTTTCTACCCCTTCTTCTGGTAACAGTGCCACACGACAGGCCTAAGCCCCAAGAGGCTGGACCTATCAGGGAACGTGTGCCTTGGCCCTTTCTATTGTTTGGTACATGAATTGTGAATTTCCTTTTTTGGTGAAGAAGCCCAGTGGGATTCATGTGAAAGAGTCCCACTCAGGACCTATAAGAGCTGTGTGACAAGAAGCAGACAGTCTCTAAGAAGTGAGTTGCCATCATGGGACATGTTCACAGAGGGCCCAGAAGCAGCTTCATGAGGACAGTGTGGGGAGTGAAAAACCACGAAGATGTCCTGTGCACTAACCGTGCTCCCTCCCAGCTTCCTCACCGCTGCGTAATAGTAATATTCTTCCCTCACAGTTCATGCCTTGGTGAGCTGAAAACAGTGAATTATATATGCCATGTGAAAAATAAAAAGATGGCAGAATGATGTAAATAAATTAATACTATACTCACTCACAATGTAAATTTATTATTCAGCTCATCTCTATCTAATATCTAGCTCTCCTCATAGACCATATGTTTTTTGAGGACATGGTCTGGTGCTTCTGGTGTTTTTCTATATCCCAGGACCTGGCACAAATATTTCTTTCTTTCTTTTTTTTGTTTAATTTCAGAATATTTTTTTGGGTATAAACGCTTTGGTTATATAAATTGCCTCTGCACCGCCCAAGTTGGAGCTACAAGTGTGCCCAATCCCCAGACATCACACACCATACCCATCAGGTGTGATATCCCCATCCCCTCCTCCTCCCTCCCACCTGCCCGACGCCCTGTGAATGTTACTTCCATATGTGCACCTAAGTGTTGATCAGTTAGTACTGATTTGATGGTGAGTACATGTGGTGCTTGTTTTCCATTCCTGTGATACTCCACTTAGAAGAATGGGCTCCAGCTCCATCCAGGATAATACAAAATATAAGTGGATTTTGTTTGTTTTAATAATTTGCAGCATTTACAGGACACGACTTACATGAATTCAGGGATTTATCTAAAATGGCAAGTATAGTCCTGAGGAAAAGAAACTCAGCCCAGAGGAGCAGCGAGCCTCAGCAAGGCTGTGCTCTGGGCCGAGTTCTAGCTTCCCAGTCCCTTACGGTGGTGAGGGCAGCCTGCCACGTGCGGTGTCTGCACGGGCTCTTTCAAATCCCAGGATGGGGCTGCCCTTCTGGCAGTTGTCCTGCTGCCATGGGATTATATCAGTGTCAGATTTCTTACCGTATCCTTCAACCCCAACAAGACACGAAGCCTCCCTCCAGAAGTCAGCCATGGGAAAATCCGCCCCACCAAACCCCAGACGGAAAGCACGGCGACTCTGCAAGCTACACCTTCTCAGGCTGGCCCAGGGCAGCAGAAACTGCTGGAATGTTTAAGCAGGATTTCTTGTGGCTCTGGCTCCTTTGGCAGCCATTGTCGTTGCTCTCTGACCCTGGCTGCTTAAACTCAAGGCCTCTCAGATCACCACAGGCAGTGGCTTCAGATCTCCCTTCCATAAACTGTTGTCGAAGTCACCACCCAATAGCATTTATCAGTCGCTGGAATTACTGAACATATGGAAGCAGTGGGGGAATTTAAGGGTTGATGATCTTTTTTTCAATAGAGTAGGGCCCTTTATACGGTACGGGTGACCAGACAAAACTGAGATCTCTATTCCTGGAGAGAAAGAAAACTTAAAAATCATTTAATGGTAACTTTTGGGCTTAATATTAACAAGCTCAAAATTTTCCAACACCCTTCAACAAAGCCTCTCAGCCTCCAAATGACTTCAGCGGCTTCGAGACAATCCACTCTGTGTCTGAGGCATCAATTTGATTTACAGAGCATTTCAAAATATTTATATATTTTTTAGGGTTTCCATCACAGCCTCAGCCAGTAACCTGCTGTGTTTGAAAATGTCTGGGCAGTAATTGTCATTGTTTGCAACAGCTATTTTGGACTCGAGTGAGAGCCGTGGCATTTTGTAGAATCTAGGAATGCAATTACCAAAGTTGTATACATAATCCAAGTGACCTCCTGGCTTCAGAAGCTCAACCCCTAGGAAAAAAAAGGGTAACAACAGCAAAATGTTTGTTTAATTTTTCTTCTGTAGTTGGTCAGTGGTAGGTGGATTATATTATGGCCAATTTGGCAAAAAGATGACTAGTATAACAATTCCTTTTAAGTACAAAACAATGTTGGATTAAACATACAAGAAAGAATAAGCCTAGGATGATGGGTGCTTCTGACCCACTTTCATACCTAAGTGTTTGTGGAGGAAATTGGATACTAAGGGGACGTCTGGGTCCTGGAGTGACTCATCCCTGTGATGCGAGAGATTGAGGTTTTTTTTTTTTTTTTTACCAATTAAAAGAGGGCACACTAATGTCATTTAAAAATAAGTCGCTAGTGGTTAAGGGGTTTATGTTTTTTTAAAAAAACAAGGACAAAAACCTATTCAATAAGAATGAGACCACTTTGCAGTCAGTAAATGAATACACAAGTTGCCCTGCGTGTCATGAGGGATTTAGGTTTCTTGGATCTTATCAGTTTCTGAGAGTCTCAGGTTACTCCCAAATTATTTTTTCTCTCCTGCTTTTTTTTCCTTTCAGATACTATCTGGAAGCTGCACTGCTAAAGCCTTCCCATAGTGTGAAACAGAGTTATTAGACCTAAGTAAAGAACCCATAAACAGACTCTCTTGATTTCCAAGCACATCAGTGGTTTAGATCATTCTGCTGCTAGAAATACGGAATTGTCAAGAACAGTCTCAAAACTTAAAGAAACAAACAAACAACCCCCCCTCCCCCACACACACTAATTTGTCAGATAGAAATGCCCACGATCACGCTGCTACTGTCTTCCAGGCATAACACAACAGCTCCCACCTCCCATGTGGGTACACTCCTGAGCCCAGCCCGGGTGAGTTGGAAGCCTGGGGCTGTGGTCTCCTCACCCGGACTCTGATGGCTCACCGCTCCGCTGGCTACCCAGGGCCTTCTCTGGATGGTGGGTTTCACTTTCCAACTGGTTTTTAGACTGTCCCAAGGCCACGGGGAACCTACAATGAAGCTGACACCAAGCGGGTCCTCTGGAGGCCTGTGAGGGCACGAACCTCCCTAAGGTGACTTAAGGCCAAAGAAATGGGGCCTAGGTGCCCCTGGGTGCTCTGGCTGCTTGGGATCCATCTTTACTTACCACACCTCTTTACCAGCCACTCACCCCATCTGCTGTTCTCTCACCCCCAGTGGGATCCACACTGAGTATAGACACCCCCACCCCCACCCGCCCCAAACCCCACGTTTGCTCCCAAGCCCTGCTGTCAACTGCCCGCCAGGCTTCCCAGACATCTATGAGAACAGCAAACGCCGCGCCAGGAGCACACGCGGGCTGTCTCCAAAGGAAAGCGCCGCCAGCGCGTCCCAGCGGGGGAAGCGCTTCTCTAGACGGGCTAATCATTCCCAGCCAAGCTGGATGCCGGACGGCGCTGCAGTCCGCCCAGCGCGGGGGAGGGGCGGGGAGGGGTCCCGAGCCCAGACGCCAGCGGTGCTCAGAGAGTATTCATAATTATTAGATCTAAAGTGCCCACCACCTGAGGAGGTGACCTCATATACAGTCTCGTGAGAAATCTTCCAGAAAGCTCCAGCAGGAAGTTGTCCTGAAGGAGAATCTCCAGTTTTTTTCTTTTCAGATTATGCACATGACCAAGATAAAATATCTTTGTGGCTACTGTTTACATAAACTGTATGGCTCTGAAATGCCAATTTTGTATCTAGACAGGCATATCTTTCAGCCAAAGGAGCTTTTATAATGTAAGCTTTACTAGGTACTTCCTCCCTTTTTCATGGGTTCTCAGTCACCCTGGTTTGTCTTTTATTATTGTAAGGATGGCTTTTGATTAAAGGAAATGAAAGCATTGACATTTTGGTTCATTCATTCATTCATTTTAAAAAGAGGCTGATGCTTTTGTGATGTAAAGATGTTCCCTAGGAAGCAGGGACAGCCTTTGCTGGAAGGGCAGACTTGACAACAAATACGTTATTCTTGCAGAATTTTTCCTTGTGCCAGGAAAGCAAAATGCTCTGAGCTTCATGGGGGAAAGGAAACTGCTATGTCCACGCGAATTCAAAGCAGTGGAAAGGATAGCAGACCCTCCTGTGTTCACTCCAGCGGTAGGCTAAAATGCCTCACACCATGAGCTAGCAAATTAACTCTTTAATATGCCTTTAACTCTGTTAAAATCTATATACCAGGGAATGGGGAGGCTGCAAATTTATCATCCATCACTTATGCCTGAGTCTGGATGAAAGATTTGAGAGCAGATTTTGGAAGAAGGAAAATGTAATGTTAAGATGTTAAGAGTTGAAAGAGTCCATACAGAATATCAAATCCAACCTCCCAATCCTACCTCGTACCCAAGTGGCCCTTGAGCACCACCAGTCTATGGGACAGTTCTGTGGAATTTGTAGGGGAGATAAAGTAATATCTTTTCTCACCCATCACAAGGTTCATGGCTGACACCCTTATAACAAAAGACAGATTAACAAAAGAAAAGCATACCAAATTTATTTAATCAAAGTTTTATGTGACACGAGAGCCTTCAGAGATAAGGACCCAGAGAAAATTGTATATTTTTATGTTGTGGTTTGATGAAGAATGGGCAGTTGTGCTGAAGTATGATTGGACAAAAAGGAGGTATGATCTAATGGAGATGAACTGGGGGGACTTAGCAAGGCTTGTTTGTTCAGATTCTTCTGTGTAACACTTCCCTCTGGGTATAGGGCAGGACACCTTCATGAGGGCCTTCAAAAGAGAGGGGGTAGGAGAAGTTCAGAGAGACCTTTCTGCTACTATAGTTTTCTCAGTTCCCTTCAGCTTAAAATACTGAGCATGCAAAGGGACCATATTTGGAGATAGCGTTTCATGTACTGCATCAGATTCTATTACCAAGTGATATTGTTCCTAATTCTGGTTTTTTGGAGCAAAATACAAGTTATTCTCTTTTTTACCCAAAAGCGTTCAAATATTTAAGGATAACCACCATATTTCCCCTTAGTCCTCCGTTCTCTAGTGCTTGATCCTTCAACCTCTCTTTAACTGGTATGATTTCCAGGGTCCCTCACACCCTGACTGCCAGCTACTTCTACAAAAAAGTCTACTAGAATTTTGATGGGATTATGTTGGGTGTAGGGTGTAGAAGTGGACAAGCCTCAATAATGTTGCTTTTAAAAATTTAAAGGCAATCACTAAAAGAATAATAAAAGGATTATAACTTCTAAACCAATAGAAAGGATAAGTAAAAAAATTAAACAAAACAAAGCAAATCTGGATCAGTCCAAAGAAGATAGGAAAAGAGATGTCACAAAGGAAAGAAGAAGCATTTTTTAAAAGATGACACAAAATTAGATGGTAAAAATAAGTTCAAATATATTGGTACTTCCAATAAGACTAAATGGACTAAAGTTAACTGTTGAAAGATAACAATTCTCAGATTGGATTATAATAAAATACAGCTATTTGATGTTTTCAAGAGACTGATTAAAATATAATTACGGAGAAAGATTGAAAGTAAAGGAATGGAAAAAAAATGTACCATACAAATTTTAAATAAAAGAAGCTGGACAGGGTGGCTAGTTCCTATAATCCTAGCTTCTTGGGAGGCTGAGACAGAAGGATCACTTGAGGCCAGAAGTTCAAGACCAGCATGAGCAACATAGCAAGACCTTATCTCTAAAAAAATTTAAAAATTAGCTGGGCATTGTGATGGATGCCTGTAGTCCCAGCTACTTGGGAGGTTGAGGTGGGAGGATCCTTCAAGCTCCGGAGTTCAACTATGCAGTGAGCTATGATTGTAGCACTGCACTCCAGCCTACAGAATGAGATCCCGTCACTGAAAGAAAGAAAGAAAGAAAGAAAGAAAGAAAGAAAGAAAGAAAGAAAAGCAACTTAATGTGGCAATGTGGCAAGAATTACATCTAAAAAGTAGATTTTAAAATAAAAAGTAGTTTGTGAATAAAATAATATAAAATTTTAAATAATGATATGTATAATTTACTCACTTCAGTATAATATGAAAAGGCTACTTGTTTAATGATAATATAACAATTTACTCACTTAATGAAAACATAAAAATTTTACTTAATAAGGTTATGAATAATTTTCTGGGCAAATATAACAATCCTGAACCTATATACACATCTAACAGCATGGGATATAAGCAAACATGACAAATGTGCAAGGTGAAATTGGGAGGATATTAACTCATCACTTATAAAGAAGATCAAACAGAGTAAACATTAATAGGATAGAGAAGATTCAAACCACACATTTAATAAATTTAATCCAGTGGGCATACATTAAATCCTGCTTGTAAAAGATGGAGATATACCCTTTGTGGGCAAAAAAGGAATATTTAGACTAGAGTCTCAACATAAATCTCAACAAATGCCAAATAATTGATATAACACTGACCCCAGCCTCTCACCATGGTCCAATAAAATTAGAAATCAATAAAAAATTCAAATCTGATTTCCCAAAGTCTAAGAGAAACATTTAACTATGCTCAGTATTATGATTTCACAGATGACTTTATTACTTTCTCTCACTTTATCTCAAAGATTTTGTAATTTATTTCCCCATCACAAACCAAATTCTTCTTGGCCAAAATTAAGTCCAGAATAGCAGCTTCCCTGTTGCTTACACTTTCTTTTAAGAGATGAACTTGCAAGTAAGGAAGGCCAAAATTTTATCAAATGTTCTGCTTTCAGTTGGATAATACCTCTAACACATGTCTACATGGTTAAAATATTTTATTTTACATCATTACATACATTTATTATTACATCAGTTTAATAACCTGTATTAAGAAAATATTATTTAAAAATAAAATATTTCTCACATGCTCAGTCTGGCCAGGCTGTCTGCAATATGCTCCTACGACATTATCATCTGTTTCTGAATTCTTTTCTTTTTCATCCAGATGTACTTTGCTTTGCTTCTGCTCTCAGGTTTGTGGATTCCCAGATAGGTATATACTGCCATGACTCAAGTCCTTTTCCTCTAATCCTTATTTTATCTCAATGTTCTCTTTCAAAGTATCTTAATTCATAGTATTCTATTTAGTGTTCTATTTCTTCATATAAACTCACTATGCTTTTTCAGTAATAGTGATGTAAACTTATGTTTCTAAAAATTTTATTTGGTATTTCATTCATTTGCCATGCTTGTCTCTACCTTCAGTCCATTGGTACACTAATACAAAGCCAAAATTCTTTCTCAGCTTCCTTTTATTTTCTTTTCAACAGAGAATTTTGGAGTACCTTCTCCACTATGCTTTGTGCTCCTAGGGCACCTTGGTATTTCTCAATAGGGTATACTTTTACAAATTTCTATTTAGATACTTTTAAACTCTGTTTTTCCTCCTGATTCCACTACTTAAGAGCTTCATTTTCTTGAGCAAGTACTTTACCTTTCTGTGCTTCAGTTTCCTCATCTATAAAATGGGGAAAATAATAGTACTTACATCATAAGTTTGCTGTAAGAATTAAATAAGTGAATACATTTAAAATGCTAAGGTCAGTGTACGTAGTCAAGCTTGTAAGAATTAGCTATTATTAAAATGATTTGCTCTTGAAATTTAATTTATAGTCCTCTCGATGTTTTTGGTGAATTTTCTGCCAAATACATTCTTGCAGGTCTTTGTGGCATCCTTGATCCTTTGTTTTCTGGTCCACAGTCCAGGAAACCCAACTACTTTCTTTTTTTTTTGGAGACAGAGTCTTGCTCTCTTGCCTGGGCTAGAGTGCCGTGGTGTCAGCCTAGCTCACAGCAACCTCAAACTCCTGGGTTCAAGTGATTCTCCTGCCTCAGCCTCCTGAGTAGCTGGGACTATAGGCATGCACCACCATGCCCAGCTAATTTTTCTATTTTTAGTTGTTTGGCTAATTTATTTCTATTTTTAGTAGAGACGGGATCTCGCTCTTGCTCAGGCTGGTCTTGAACTCCTGAGCTCAAGCAGTCCTCCCTCCCGCCTTTGCCTCCCAGAGTGCTAGGATTACAGGCGTGAGCCACAGCGCCTGGCCCCAACTACTTCTTGACACCATTGGTAAAGCTGTTTGCTTACTTTTCATAGTCTGAATCACTAAATAGCAGAAAAGATTTTTTTTTTAATCTTCCTTCCATCTTCTACCCAGCATCTCAGTCATTAGAAATACATTTCAGATCTTCTCTGACTATACCTAGTTTTCTCCATGTGAATCAGCAGACATGGAGAGATTCAAGTACAGGTTCTAGAGCTCACAGCTAAGGTTGTTCCCATAATCCTGAGAGCAGAGAGTCATCAGCCGATACAACCCCGGTGTTCTTCCCTGGAAAATGCATGGATCCTTTTGACATGATGATATCTGAGAAGCTTTAGTGTTCCAGGCTTCAAAATCAAATTGAAGCAAAGGTTATTTTTAGTTGAATAGCCATTAATAACTATGAAAGCAGAATTTCTTTTCCTCAAAGTTTTCTACCAGATCATATTATTTTACTTATTTCTTTACCTTGTTTCTTCTGTTGTTTTTTTTTTTTTAAATCTCTTCCTTCTTTTTGATTTTCTATACTATTTCTTCCATCCTGCCAATGAAACAATCATAACTTCTAGTAGCCCAGAGAATAAGCCCATGTTTCTCAGGCCTTTTGGCCTCCTTTAGCAGGGAGACCAGCCAGTGTCTGTGCTGAGCACACTTAGGGACAACCCTAAGTAGGAATCAGAGTCCTTTCATGTAAGGTCCATGGAGAAGTTTCCTCAATATAAGCAAGTAGACCTTAGCTCATCCTTCTTCATGCAGCTCCTGGAAACTCCCACAAAACTTTTCCTTGTAAACCCCCTAGGGTCACCTCTTATGTAGCTGTTACCTTCCTGCCCTGCTGTAGGTTGTTAACAGTTAAGCCTTTGTTAACCATCCCTTAAACACTTCCAAAGAGAATTTGGTAAACTCTTTCTTTTTCCCCTTTGAAATGCACTTAATTTGCTGCAGTCACATCATCCTGAATTTAATTCCCATGAATGCATCTATCAAAAGGCCAGATAAGGGGGTGACATCAGCAAAAATGGTAGAGAGAGCCAAAGTTTTGTTTCTTCCCCAAAATAGCAAATAAACTGGCAAAACTATCAGAATCAACTGTATTGGAACTCTGGAAATGAATAAAACGTTTCTAGCAAACAGATGAATGCTTAGTGAAGAAAGAAACAGCTGGGTCTCAATAAGAGAGCTTTGTGGCCTTTTAGTTTAACCCTGATATCATTCCTCAGCTTGGTGGCAACATTGAAGACAACAGCCCACATTTCCAGTATAGGTTCCTAATATCAAGTAAAACAGAGCAGACCTGATTATCAAAGGTTTTTGGTGGTTTGTTTTGACCTCTCTGAGGGTTCTCTGGTGGGCCAGTTCACAGGGCTTGCCTTTATGTCATCTAACTTGGAACTCTCCCAGACTGAGGTGGCTACACAGGGGGCATTTGTTGGAAACATTTAAAGGGAAAAGTACTAGCCATTACCACCTGGATAAAGGGATAACTGTTGATGGCAAACAATAGGCAAACCAAAAAGCTTGGGAGGAAAGGCTGGGAGTGAAATTCTTTTAGGAACAAGAGCTTTGCAAAGCTCCCACATAATCCCGGGTATCCAAAAGGTCACAAGCATTGCTCTCACTTCTGATTTACCTTCAGGCTCTTTTGCAAGTGGGAAGTGAAGGCTAAGACAGAGTTGCAAACTGCCTAGCTGAGTGCTGAAGGCATGCCCCAACATGCACTCAGAGCCAGTCTGCAAAGACTGGGAGTTTTGTTTTTGTTTTTGTTCCAGGCATTTAAGGGAATCTCTGTTGAATCATTAGATGACCACTAAGCTAAAGGAACAAAGACTTCTGTGGCCACACAAAAGTACAGACTTTAAAAAATTAGTTCAAAAAATAACTACAACAATAGAAACAACAAATCTTGGGAAGTGGAGAGAATCTGATTTCCAGAGTTGCAACATTAAAGTCTTTAAGATGTCCAGTTTTAAATAAAAAATTATGAGTCATGACAAGCAACAAAATATTATGGCCCATACACAGAGAAAAAAAAATTAATAGAAACTGTCCCTAAGGAAGCCCAAAGCATTGGACTTACTATACAAACACTTTAAATCAACTACTTTCAATATAGTCAAAGTGTGAAAGAAAACTATGCACACAGAGCTAAAGGAAAGTGTGAGAATGATGTCTCACCAAATAGAAAATGTCAATAAATAGATTTATAAATTTATAAAAAAGGAACAAACAGAAATTCTAGAGTTGAAAAGTATAATAACCAAATTAAAAGATTTCCTAGAGGGGTTCAACAGCAGAATAGAACAGGCAGAAGAAAGACTCAGTGAACTTGAAGATAGGCCATTAGAGATTACCAAGTAGAAGTAGAAGAAAAAAAGAATGGCAAGGGAAAAAAAAGAACAAAGCCTAAGAGACCTGTAGGACTCTATCAAGCATACCAACACTTGCAGAATGGCAGTCCCAGAAAGAAAGAAAAGAAAAAATATAGAACAAATATTTGAAAAATAATGGCTGAAAACTTCCCAAATTTGATGAAAGATATGAATTTACACTTCCAAGAAGGTCTGTGACCCCCCAAAAGGATGAAATCAAACTTAGGCATACTGTAGTTGAACTGTTGAATTACAAAGACAAAGAGAGAATCCTGAAAACAGCAGGAGAGAAGTGACTTATCATGTACAAGGGATTCTTAATAAGATGAACAGATTTATCCTCAGAAACCACGGAGGCCAAAAGGCACTGACATATCATACTCAAAGGGCTGACACAAAAAAGAAAACATACTATCAACCAAAAATTCTATATATAGCAAAATTATCCTTCAAAAAGGAAAGAAAACTTGTTTTGTAACCCAATTAAAGAACTGGCAAAGAACTTGAATAGATATTTCTCCAAAGACAGACAAATGATCAATAAGCACATGAAAAGATGCTCAACATCCTTAATCATTAGGAAATGAAACACACACACACACACACACACAAGATACCACTTCACACTTGCTAAGATGGCAATAATTATAATAAAATGGAAATTAAGTGTTGGCAAGGATGTGGAAAAATTGGAATCCTCATACATTGCTGGTAGGAATGTAAAATGGTGCAGCTGCTGTGGAAAATACTTTGGCAGTTCTTCAAAAAGTTAAACATAGAATTACCATATGACCCAGCAATTCTACTCCTAGAGACATACCTAAGAGAATTAAAAACACGTCTTTAAACAAAAACTTGTGCATGCATGTTCATAATAGCATTATTCATAATAGCCATAAAGTGGAAACAACTTAGGTGTCTATCAACAAATGAATGTATATCCATACAATGGAATATTGTTCAGCCATAAAAAGGAATCCAGTGTGACTGAACCTTGAAAATATCATGCTAAGTGAAAGAAGCCAGACACAAAGGCCACATATTATATTATTCCATTTATATGAAGTGTCCAAAATAGGCAAACCAATAGAGACAGAAGGCAGATTAATGGTTGCCAGGCTGGGGCAGGGGGTGGGTGGGGAGTCTAATGGGGAGTAATAGAGTGACTGCTTAATGGGTACAGAGTTTCTTTTTGGAGTGATGAAAATGTTCTGGAATTAGATCATGGTGATAGTCATACAACCTTGTGAATGTACTAAAAGCCACCAAATTACATGTTCTTTTTTTTTTTTTTTTTTTT
>VBSM01002608.1:13787993-13850502 GCA_008086735.1 Cheirogaleus medius | reverse complement strand
GATCCGCCCACCTCGGCCTCCCAGAATGCTAGGATTACAGGCGTGAGCCACCCCGCCCGGCCCATATTTCTTAACTATAAAGACAAATCTATCATTCCTTCTTTTTGTCTCTTCTTTTGTTTTTAGACATACTTCTTCCCAAAATAGTTAATTTTTGAATTTTTCACGTATATTTTATCCCCAATTTTTTTTTGAGAGAAGTTCTTGCTATGTGGCTATGTTGCCCAGGCTAGAGTGCAGTGGCTGGCTATTCACAGGTTCGATCATTGCACACTGCAGTCTTGAACTCCTGGCCTCAAGCAATCCTCCCACCTCAGCCTCCTAAGAAGCTAGAACTACAAGTACATGCCACTGCACCTGACTCCTCTAGATTTTTTAATGGTTTCATTTTCAATGTAATTATTTAATCCTGAAATTTGTCACATTTATTTTTAAAGTGTACCTGATTTATCAAAAAGATCACTGTAGTTGTACCTCTCTAGATTTCTCCTCTCCTTGTAGTTTTTTTTTTTTAAGTTCTAAGTCTTTTGTTGTTATGTTTGTTTGTTTGTTTGTTTGTTTTTGAGATAGGGTTTCACTTTGTCACCCATGTTAGAGTACAGTGGCATCATTACAGCTCACTGTGACTTTGAACTCCTAGGGTCAAGCGATCCTCCTGCCTCAGCCTCCCTAGTACCTGGGACTACAGGCATGTGCCACCACACCTGGCTAATTTTTTCTATTTTTTCTCCTTGTAGTTTTTAATAATCTCTATCGTATTTTGATGCCATGTTGTTTAGTGCAAAACAGTTCATCATTATTGATACTTGTAAAGGAGTGTGATTCTCCTTGTCCTTTGTAATAGTTTTTGCTTTGACTCTACTTTGTTTGAAATTAATATTGTCATCCCTGGTTTTGGTGTCTGCATTTGCTGCTTTAAGAAATTATTGCTAAAACCTTTCAATTTTTTTGCATATAGTTTTGTAATAATTTTGCAACCGTGATTTAATCTAACTCTGTTAAATGATCTTTCTTCTTATCACTGGTTCTTTTATTTGAAAATTTCTCTTATTTTTGAGTTCTTAATTTTTCTTAATCTTTCACACAGCTGATATATGCCTTCAGGTTTGTTTTCAAATACTTATATTAATAGTAATACTCAATAAATATTTTATGAATAAAGGATTAAATGAATGACTGAATAAAGCATGTTAATTAAGCCTTTACACATTATAGGATGTCCTTCTCTTTTGTGCTAAAAAGCATGAGCCTTTGTTCTGTGACAGATCTACTTTGTACCCCTGGATAATGGTCTCATGTTTCTCTCTGTGTTTCAAAAAACTTTTAATTTTTTAGTCTTTTTATATTTTTACATTGAAACATTTTGCCAGGATGTATCTATGTTTTAGCTTCTTTTCATTGTTTTTTTTTTCAGAAAAATGTGAATGAGACTCTTTTCTCTACAAATTTAAGTTTTTCTTCAATTCAGGAAAGTTTTTCCTGATATTACTATATATTTGTTTTGTACAGTTGTTCTGAGTCCATTTTCAGGAACATGACTAATTTTGAGCTCTAGCCCTCATATATATCATTAATTTGTATCTCTTTATCCACTTTATGTATATTTAGGAGTTTTGGCCAATGGCATAAGATAATGAATTAAGTTTGTCTTTTTCTAACTATCTTGCCTTTTCAAAACCAAAAAAATAAAATAAAATACAAGCTCATTTTCTATGTCTCTCATTTGATTTTCAGAAATTTAAATTGTGCACTGTTCAGGCTGTGATACAAATATGATCTCTCCTATTACATTTTTTATTTGCTTTTCAAAAAAATCTCAAGCAGTTTTCTCTTCATCCCAGCCTGTTTGCTACTCATAATTTTCTGTTCTTGTTTCATAAAGTATACATGTTCTTGAGTCTCGTTGATGATGCCAAACAACTTTATCAAATATTCAAATGGATTATCCTGATAGTTTCCAGACATCTGTTTTAGCAAGAAGCTCGCTTTCTCTCATTCTTCAGTAATTTTCTTTTATATTTATTTTTGTAAATGTTTTGTTGATGAATAATTTACATACATAAAAGTACATAAATTATAAATGGACTGCTCCATGAATTTTCTCAAAATGTAACCACCACCCAAATCAAGCAAGAGAATAGTGCTAGCATCAGAGAATCACCTCTCGCACCCCCTCCCAGTTGCCACCTCCTAAGATAACCACTATCCTGAGTGCTGTCACCATCTATTAGTTTTTTATGGTTTAAAACTTTATATAAACAGATCCCAGTAATTATTTTATTTTACATTACTTTCTCAGTTATCCTAAAATAGGATGAGAGAGATCCTGATCTGGTGTTGGCCAACAGACTGGACGGTGATTCTCTTATCCCTTTCATTGTCTTCTTGAGCAGGTGGATTTCCTTTCTCAGATTTGCAGCAGGAGTGAAGATGGCTAGGTATACTTTCTAGTCCAGTTTTCTAGAATGCTGAACTGTTACACTCTTTCTCCCAACTCTCTGATACTCAGAACAGATGGTGCATGAAAAATATAATTTTTCAGGACATAGTATGAATTAATTAGGATTTGGTTCAATGCATGAAATAGAGAAAACAATTACAGCAGCTTACAAAAATAGGCATTTACTTCTCTCCCACATAAGAGTCCAAAGACATGCAGTCCCAGGCTGGGGTGGCAGTTCTGTTCCACGAAATCCTCGGAACTCAGGCTCCTTCCAGCTTTTTGAATCACATGCCTAGGGGGTGGCATCCAAAGCAACCAGTAAAATTCTGGGAAGTAGAATGGAAAAAGGGACGAAGAAAATGGGGCAAGAGAAATGCACCGGCTGTGTCATAAAGAGGTTCATGCATATATGCTCCAGATCAGACCTTAGTTCATAGGAATACATAGGTGATGGAGGAGCTGGGAAATGTAGTCTGTATTCTGGGAAGCCATCATCTAGCTAAACACTCTTACTGTAGAGGAAGGCCAGGAAAGATACAGGGGGAACCAGAAGTCTCTGCCACACTAAGAGAAAATTCTCTCTGTCTGCATCTGGCCCATGGCACATTGCATTAAGGCAGGTATGGTCTTAATAGCCATCTTCCTAAACTGCCCACCCTGTTATTGATATATTCTAGAGTCAGTTCTAAAAGGATGTAGAAGGGGAAGAACTTATGAGGACATGAGGGAGGACTGCAATGTGCTCTCCAAAAAGCAGTGCCCACACAGTGCAGGTGGAGCTGCCCAATTTTTTAAAGTGTGTACCTGAATGTCTGACAGGGAGCTGGAAGTGGGGAAGAAATAGCAATCTCTTCGGTTTGTTCAATTTTGAGTGGAAAAATATGTCAGTCTTTTATAGTGTTCTCAATTCAGTTCCACAGGTGTTGTCTTTAGTAGAATTTCCTCCCAGAGTTTAGAAATAGGTTGACAGTCTTGGTTTTTAGTTTTTTTCTTCATCCATGGATAATTTAGCTTATGGAAAAGGTTATATTAGGAAAGGTTAATCAAATACCACATTTCCTCTGTGTTAATAATTAATTTTTGACCAGAAGTTAAGGTCATGAAAGCCATGCTTTAGAAGGGTGGCTGACTTTACAGAACATGTTTTGGAGACATTTGAGACTGGAGGCAATTGCAACAATCTAAGCGTGAAGCAGTGAGACTCCTGATAGTCTAGGGACGCTAGGAATGGAGCAGAAAGTGTGTATCTGTAAAACAGTTCCTCTCCAAGGAAACGTTGGGTCTATGTAAAAAATTTGGAGATAGCACATGAACTAGAGCGAAAAGAGTTGGCTTTAAATTTTTTGTTCTGGAAGACTGAAAGAGTGGTATTGCCTTTGCAAAAAAAAAAAAAACCAAAAAACCAAATGGGATGGGTGGAAATCTGACTTGTAAGAAAACATTTTAATTTGGGATAGGCTGAATTTGGAGGAAAAAGCAATCCATTTGTGGAAGAAACTACAGATTAATTTATTCAACATCCATTCAATCTCCCTTCCAGCTTGCTCTCCCTCTAACCTAGAGACTAGAAAGCTAACCAAACAAACCTATTTTTCTCAATCTCTTCAGCAGATAGTCTGTAAGTATGTGACCTAGATCCACCATGAGTTGAACCTTGTGAGATTTAATTGCAGAGTTGAATAAACAGGTTTATATTTGAGCTAGGCTCAGGAATTATGTACTTAGAGTGATGGAATGGTAGGAGATGGCTATCCAGAGAGATCACTTGATGAGAGAGGAAGCAAGAGAAAGAGTGGGGATGTGCCAGGCTCTTTTTAAAACCAGCTCTTGTGGGAATTAATAGAGGGAGAACTCACCCCTGAGGGAGGGCATTAATCTCTTCATAAGGGATCCACCCCCACGACCCAGAAACCTCCCATTAGGTTCAACACCAACACATTAAGGATCAAATTTCAACATGAGGTTTGAAGGGGCTAACATCCAAACTGTAGAGACCAGTAGTATGTCTAGGTACACGGAGAGGAAGGGTAACCTTGATTTGACCCTTCTATTGCCTCTGGGAACTTGCTCTACCAGTTGTCTCCTTTTTTTCCAGTACCTTAATCACACTTCTCCCTTTGCTACTTCTCCTTGGCAAAAGCCTACAAACTCAAATCTCTTTAGTCTTGAAATAATTGTCTTTGTTTCACTATTCCTCAATCTACTGTCCTGTTTCTCTCCATTCTTTCCTTCACTCTTAGCTTCCATTCTTTCCCTTCCCAATTCATTCCTCAGTCATCTCCTGAGCACTGGACTCTCTGCCCATTACTTTCCTAAAATGGTCCTACCACAGGTCACTTGGTAGCCAGAATCTGTTGCCCTGTTTTCTAACTCTTTACCCACCTCTGCCATCCCCCACCTTTTACCACTTCTTCCTGTTGTCCACTACAGGTACCTTGAGTCTCCTGCCACTTTTGGAAGTCTTCTTCCTCCAACCCCTAAAGTTTGATGCTTCATAGTATTCTTTCCTAAGCGCCATTCTAACAATCAACAACTTTCTCTGGGTAATGTCACTCATTCTTGAGTTTTCAACTCTCTCTCCTAATTATTCTAGGGATTCTCAAACCTTTATCTGTGGCAGAAGATAAAACCCCTCTTTTTTGGGGTTCCTACTCACATATCCCATCTCCCACCTAGGACTTTACTTCTCTGTCCTTCAGACACCTCTAAGTTAATATATTCCAAATCAAATTATTATATTCCCCCCAAATCCTATATATCCTGTTTCCATTCCCATTTCACACTCCAAGCTTGAAACCTGGGAGTGGTCCTTACTCCCTCCTTCTCTACCATATCCAACTTGCTTTCTACATACCCCCTGGGTTGGCTCTGCCCTCTTTCTTTCCCCTTCCCTGTTAGAGATCCTAGTCATTGTTCACCTTGATCAGCTTTCTAACTGATGTCCTTTCTTTTCCTTTCACTCCCCTCAAATCCATCACTAATATCTGCTTACAGCAATCGTTCTAAAATACCAATCCGATCAACCTACATTCCTGTTTTAAAATGTGTAACTATTTGCTATTAGCTAAAACGGTGGTTCCCAATCCTTTGTGCATGGATCTTTTTCATGTCAAAAAAAGTTGTGGATGCCCGCATGATACCTCTTGATTGAGAAATTATGTAAACCAAAAGCAACTCTGAATTTAGCAACAACTTTAAATTAATTTTATTATTAATACACATAGCATTGACATCCATTGGACCAATAATAATAACATATATTTGGAATAATAACAGGTATTCATTCTGTAGGGCACGGTTGGTGGATTCTTGGAAGCTTTGCAATGACTACTTACCACCAGTTGAGACCCACAGCTTTAAAGATGACATCCAAATTACTCAGGGGGCTCTATAAGATGTTTAAACTCTTGAAACCAACGTTTCCAGTCTTGTCTCCAGTCACTGTGCTCTCCTGACCTTCTCACCTCCTGGCGGTCACACAAGCTGCTCGTGCCATTCCTCCCTCGTCACTTCTCCCAGGAATGCCCTTCCTTCCTCTTCTCTGCCTGTAACACTCTGGCCTTATCCCTTAAGACCTCAGAAAAATGTCAGGATTTTTTGGGATTCCTCTTAGAGTTAGTTGCTCTCTCATGCAGCTCGTAGCACTCCACATGTCATCTCTAGCAGAGCACTCAAGATGTTATATGGAATGGTTTTTACATTCGTCTCCCTCACCAGATCCTGGGCTTCTAGTTCGCAGAAACTGGGTCTCATTCATCATTACACCCTGGGCTCCTAAAATAGTGCCCAGTACATAGTAGATGCTCGAGTATTAGAGGTTGCTGGATTCACAGTGACTGTTAGAATATCTTCGGCAACCTTAGGATGAGCAGTCTCCTGGCAGTGGAAGAAAAGCAAGATAGCTATGTTCTTAATGTCCAGGTTCTCTCTGCATAATCACCACTCCACACCAGAGCAGATAATAATATATACATTTAGCCATAAAATTATAGAAAGTTACAGCTGGAAGGAAATGCACTTGCCATCCAATACGACTCCTTCATATTTCAGGTCAAGAAACAGTCAGCATCGAGCCTTTCCTTTTCCAGATGCAGTAATAAAATTTTCAACTTCCTCCATATTCTGGTTTTTGATTCATTTCATTGAATCCTGACTCTTCGACATTCCTCCTAGGTTGTAGGAATAAGTTTCTCATTTACAAAAAGTGTAAAAGTTTTTAGTCATTGACATGAATGCCTACAATCCATAGATGGTTTATATCTTTAAATGATTTAGACATTTCAGCATTCTTCATGGCCAAGTCCTTTACCAGGCTGTACCTACTAAGAAATGAAATTGGCAGATCTGAATTCTGACTTCATTTCTTTCTTTCATCCAGGCTCTGGTGGAGGTGTGAATGGATAGCAAAGGGCTAAAAGACACTGGGCAGAGGAAGAGCAGCAACCTGGACATTCACCCTTTGGAAAAATGAAAATCCACTGGAGTCTACTGTCGACTCAGAGATTAGAACCTGCCTGGTTTCATCACTTCTGAGTATTGAGTGTCTGTTGCCAGGTGTCAAATATGAGACGAGTATTTCTGTGGCAAAACGAATGAATTTGTGTGGGGGAATGCTTCCTATGGAGCTGTGAAGTAAGTAGCTGGGGTATAATATGGAGAAAATTTGTCTTTGGCAAGATGCGGCACCACTGAAGTATCCTTAGGGCATTGTGTGCAACATGGAAAACAATTAAACTTTCTTCTGTTGCCTCCAACTAACTGCACGGTCACGTTGATGACATAGTTATTCTTGAAGACGTATGTAGAAGAAAATTTAACAAAAGTAAGTTGCCACTTAGGAGTTCTGAAGAGCCTGTCCAAGATCTCAGCCACATTATTGCCACTCCAGGAAGGGAAAGCCTGGGCATCTCTCCAAATTTAAATGAAGTACTGTTAGTCATTAAAAATGAAAATCTTTCTACATCCAGTAGCCTGTTGGTGTGCAAACATCTTTACCAATCTATGTTCCATCTTTTGGCAAGTAAATGCGACGTAAACTCATCTGTCTTTTTGTACTTTATTCAAAATTCCTAACTCCATGAGATAAAAATTGTTAAGCTTTAAAATTCAAGTCTAGAAAAGTTAGAATCCTGATTGTTTATAAAGCTGTCCATCAAATGGAGCTGGTGTTAATTAACTCTGGCATCCCTAAATTTATTTTGCATATTCAGTGGTTGCTATGAAAATCTGGGTCTGAAATAACAAATGCACAGACAGCACCATTAAGCAGGCAGAGTGCAGGCACACATATTTTTCCCTGGGTTGCTTCTGTTACCAATCAAACTTGCAGATGTGAGACTAGAGCGTTCCTGACATTAAATTAAGTCCCACAAAAAGATGCTGTTCATTTATTTTGGCAGTGGGTTTTACTATTCTAAGAAGGCAGCTGTGCGTGGCAGAGCCCAGCAGTATAACTCAAAATCTGTCTTGTCTTTGTATTTGCAGGACATTGGGTTATGGCAGTTTAGAAGGAGATGGAACAGATAGAGGATGTATTCAGAAAGAGCAGTTAAAATGCTATGACTTGTAAAATCCCTTATGTGAAGTACAATGTTTTCAGTTATTAAAGTGAATATAATTTAAAGGGTAATTTACTTTTCATCATTTGTGCTGTAGTATATTCCTTCTATGTTGGTCAGTTTTATTTCTTTGTAGACAGTTTTCAACTTGTATAGTTCAATTGTAGCTCATAGGCATGTTTAAATCTCGAGCCAATATGAGATTTACATTGATATTTTATTAATAGAAATTCTAGTGAGAATTTTTGAAGTTATATAAAGTTCTACAAATGCCCTATTTAAATAGAATATTCTGCATATAAAGCAAGCTGGCAATACAACACCTGAGAAGTGGGCTTCTGTATTTCACCTGACACCTTTCTGGACAACACAACTGCAAGCTCACTTTGTGAGGATTTTTAGGCACACAGAAAGATACTCATGATCATATCCCAGGAACAGCCTTATCTTCTGTGAAGAGAATGGCTTTCTTCAGGGCTTCCCAGGACAAAAAAATTCATACTCGAATGATAGATGCATCTTTTTCTTTCTGGTTTCTGGCAGGATGTCCACTATAAACCGACAGTAGCCCACATGCTAAGCAGTTGGAGGAAGATAAGGAGTGCCCCAAGGAATTTTTGCTGTTTTTCCTCCAGCATGAAGAGTACACATTGGGTGTTTATTTCCCCTGTAGGTCGCCAGGAAAATACCCAACTATCTTGATGTAAAGGCTCATCAACTTCTCTGGCAATGTGTCTGGAATACCACCACTTTCTGGGGTGATAGATACACATCATATAATTTTGTTTTTGCATATATGTCTAATTCATTCCATTGTATCGATGTAAGTACATAGTTGAATCTGCATTTTATGATGTTGGAATAGAGATTTGGGTTTGGAATTGAGAGCCATATATATATATATTATTTTTTTTTAATTCTTCTTTCTCAGATTATTTCCTTTTTCCCATTCTGCTTTATACCAGACACTCCTAAAAGAGTCCGTACCTTGAACAGACTGGGCATTGTTGGTGGTATGTGCTGCAGCTTCATGGAAACCATGTCTGTGAGTCAGAAAGCAAACATCAGGCCTGTTGTATTGATATTATGATGTGTGCTACTAATATAACACCTGACATGTATGAACTGGCCAGACAGCTCCCCCAGGAGATCCTGAATAGGATGTTGTGAGGGTTGGAGCTAATTGGAAGTATAACCCATGACTGTCTGTCTGGGGAAGGCAAAGTCATACCATCCTCGAGGCAGGCCCATTCCTTCTGCTTCTCAGTGGGGGTCCTATTTCCTCAGCAGCGCTGATGGTTTTATTGTAGTCAGTGAAAGACAAGATGTCATTTGCTTCCTGCACATCAATCACTTCTGGTCCTAAACCTCTGGGTATGTTCATAAGAAAGCGGGCCACACAAGCCTTACTCCTGAATTCTTGGAGAGCACTCAGACAAGTCAGCTAATTGTGAGAGTCCAGTTAATCCATCTCTATGGTGGAAAGAGGCAGAAAGAAAAACCCAAATGTCTTTTAAACAATTAAACAAGACAGATTGCTTATCTGTTGTTGTCTATGGCCTCATGGGCCAAAGTTTGCTAACTAGGGCCTTTGGTCAGTCTTTGTATGGCCCACAAATTAAAAATGATTTTAACATGTGGTTTAAAAAAATCCCAAAAGCAAAGAATATGGGACAGAGACAGTATGTAACCCACAAAACCTAAAATATTTGCTGTCTGACATTTTACCGTAAAAATTCCTAAGCCATAAGGGTGCAATAATGAGAAGTTTCTCATTTCTAGGTGCCCACACCACTTCTCTTTCCCCTCCAAGTCCATCTGTGTTGTTGGCAGGCCCAGATGAGGACTTTGGCTTTGCCTTAAGGGACTCTATGAGAACCTTGTATAGTTTTGGGGTTTCCTGCACCATGTCCAGGTAGGGCTTACTACAACCCAGTGCTGCTATTTGTTGTGTTCAGTAGGTAATTGGATGGAGAACCAAGGGCTTAGAAAAAATTAGATTGAACACAGAGTAGAACAATTCCTTCCCACTTCCCAGCCCACGACAGGGCTTCCAGTGCAGTCAGCCTTTCAGCAAGCACACATGTTTATCAGATCTTGTGAGCCATTTGATACTACAGTGTTTTTCTTCTAATACTCTTCCTTAAGAGCTGGCCTACCTCCAAGGTTTTAGAAAGATAAGATTCTAAATTCATTCCTAAAGTTTCTAGTTAGACAGAGACTGCCTTTCAATCCGGGTTCTTCTTCTTTGTTCTTTGATCTGAATCCCAGGAGAGTCATGAATGTTTCTCCGGCTGCAGCTTTGTCTGAATATGGCCTGTATCTTGAAGGAATATCTTGGTCTGCTGAGGTGACTCTAGGCTGAATACAGAGAGGGAAGTGGGGGGAGAGAGAGGTGGAGTGGGGAGCATCCTTTGTCTTGCTTTCTCTTTGAGCCAAACTTTCTCTTCTTGGAGGGACACAAATCCCAAGGCTAATGGGGGTAGGGTAGTCCCTGTCCCCTGAGGCTAAGCATCCTCTACACTCACAGACTGAGTAAGAACCTAGGATTTAAGAAAGCTCCAGAGCTGGCACCCAGCACCATTTTTTTTTCTATCATCTCCCCAACTCTTCTTCTTTGATGTTGCCCTAGCTCAGGTCCATCAGAGAGGTGGCCTCTTAAGAGATGACTCTAATCCCCGAAGCAAACTCAATCTACCCTCCACCCTACTTCTAGTGAGCTGAACACCTAGCCATGCCACCAAAGGTTAGATCTCCTCTTTCGATGCTCCATCACCTACAGAATGAGAGTTCAACTCTGTTGCAGCATTTTGAGATCTGCATCCTTCCTTACCTCCTCTCCTGTTTGCACCTGTTGTTCAGCCATGGTTACTGAGAGGCATGTGGTTCCTTAAGCAGATTGCTTCATTCATGCCTTTACTCCGCTGGTTCCACCACCTGAAGGGCCATCACTTGCTCTCCCCAGTTTGCTTTGGTAACACCTAATCATCTTCAAGTTGGGGTCAAGGGTCATGTTAAGGGTTGAACTGTATCCTCCCAAAAGATGTTGAAGTCCTGCCCCTAGTACCTGTGAATGTGACCTTATTTGGAAATAGAGTATTTGCAGATGATTAAGTTAAGAATGAGGTTGTTAGGGTAGGCCCTGATCCAAAATGACTGGTGTCCTTATAAAACAGGGAAATTTGGACACAGAGACAGACACACACAGAGGGAAGACAATGAGAAGACACAGGGAGAAGATGGTCATCTCCAGGCCAAGGAGTGACTGAGGCCACCAAGAGCCAGGAGAGAATCATGGAACTCACTGTCCCCCCCAGCCTTCAGAAGGAGCCAACTCTGCCAGCACCTGGATTTAAGACTTCAGCCTCCGGAACTGTGGTACAATAAATTTCTGTCAAGTCACTCAGTTTGTGGTACTTTGTTACAGCAGTCCTGGCGGAATCATGCAGGTCACTTTTAGTATACAGCCTTTCTTGATGCACCTAAGATCAAAGTGAATAGCTTGTCCTTGTTCCCCAGATTGTCCTGGTATATCCCACAATCCCAGTGGCTGTAGTATGAAAAAACAGCACTTTTCAAATTATAATGTGCAGATGAATCACCTGGTGATCTTGTTAAAATGCTGATTCAGATTCATTGATTCAGATTCATTCATTCGGATTCATTCCTTCATGCCTCTGAGTTGGGGCCTGAGAATCTGAATTTCTAGCAAGCTCCTGGGTGTCACCGATGCTGCTGGCCCACGGGCCACACTTTGAGTGCCAAGGCTTTGCAGCTCTTGTCTGCCTATGGGCTATAACATGCCTGAGGGCAGAGACTACACCTTTGAATACCCCGTGCTTGGTGCAGTGTCAGGAACACACAGGCACATAACAAGTGTTGGTTAAATAGCTGATGAATGAATGAATCTGTGCTATTACGAGCATGTCTTTGGTATTGAAGGGTTCGTGATCATTCCCAAGGTATGTTGGGCATACAATAATATCTCCTAGCTTTCCCACCTTTCAATGTTTTCATTCATTTGAAACCCTTCTTGGAGAGGAAAAGAAGCTCCACACCATGTGTTTGAAGAAAGACATTCTGGAATGCCACGTGTATGGTGGGGAGGTGAATGGGCTAATCTTTCAACTGTGTTTGAGTCAACTCTTTGACACCATCTGTCAAAAACCACCTCCTTCCTCTGTCCTTCCTCCACTTCCACTCTCTGTGTAATGGCCCAGAGCAGGTCACTGAGAGCAAAAGGACAGGAAAAGAATGTACATGATTAAGCTCAGAATAGGACTCTGGCACAATACACTTAAAACAGCTCACCGAGGTAGGTAACATCACTCCTATTTACAGAGAGAAAATTGGGGCTTGAAGTAGTTTGTCCAAAGCTACCACACTAGCAAGTGACAGCACCAGTGGTCAAGCAGATTTGACATCAAAGCCCGAGCCTTTCCCATCACACCAGAGAGCACTGTAGAAGAGACCTAATGGTCCAACTGGCCACACTGTGGGGGTCTCTATGCTGCTCTCTCTTCTCCTCCAAGTAGAAAATTGAAGACAGTAGAGATTATAGCTCAGAGGCAGTTACCCAGCTGCTCTCTAAAATATTCTAATTCCGACAGTCACAGAGATTTCTCACTTTTCTGGCACCTTCAAGGAACATGATCTTTACTGTAAACATTTTCCAGATAACTGTGATTCTTGCCTTTAAGTTTAAAAAATTATTTTAGTAATTTTGGATAAAATAATTTGCCTCCTCAAATAAGTTATATCTTTTCTTGATAACTCAAGGCCACCGTTAAGGATTGTCCATTCCAACACTATGCTGAAATTCATTCATACTGCCAATTATTACTGAAATATATTGAACGGTGTGGCCCTACATTAAAAAGTCTCAGACTGAGATATTTGGAGACAATATTTCTGCTTTTATCATTTTTCCCTATTTCTCCTTTAATCTAAAGACTATCAGTTGTTCCTTTTTGCTCCAATCAGTGAATCTGCCTTTAACATTGCCTTACGTCTAATTTGTTAATTCAATTCTCAAAGGGAATAAAAACTGATAAGGAAGTTAGTTAGAAATATATACAAAGTAAAAATGAGTACAATATGAGTTGAGCATCTAGGAGATTTCCCCCTGAGTTAATGCATGAGATTTAGTGCCTTTTAACAGTTGTTTTAAACTGTCCAGAGATTTTTTTTTGTTCATTTCCTGGTTCTAAACATTATATTTTAAAGTTAAGGTCATCTGAAAAATGACCTCTATAAAGGTGCATTGTTGCTATACAATATGTTAGGTGATTACAGTAAAACCTCGCTAATCTGGAACAACCCAACAATAGAAGACATTCTGAATTAATTTTTTAAAAATCTGATTTAAAGCATTTTTTTAAAGTTATATAGATCTCTTGCTTTCAAAATAAAAAAGTGACTCCAATTATCTGCTAAGGAAATGTACCAAGACTTCTTGTTGGATGTATTCTGTTGGATAGATCACAATGTCCTTTTGGCTCTAAACAGTATATCCAAACTTGTCTTAAGTAATTTAAACTTAATGCTATACTCTTATTTATAGCATTACTTCTCTGTAAAGTCATTTCTATTAATAAATAGTAAAAAAAAAAAAAAAGCCTTTAGTCTCAACCAGGTTGAATTATCACAAATTCCTAATTAATAGAACATTCTGATATTCCTATATATATATATATATATATATTTTAAACTGCTAAAGAGTCATCTCAGTGGCCTTTTTATATTTCACAATTTAAAGATTTTCCTACCTTTGGGAGTAGTTTTAAAGCTCAAAGGTAATTTTGTTTATACCTACTTAATCAAATTATATACTATAGTTTCTCATTTTCAAAACAGGAGACGAGAACAAAGGAAGAACAAGCACGGATGAAGAGGAGAAAGGGGTCAGTGGTGTGCTGTCCAGTGTGATCTATGCAAGGCGGGTGGGGCAGAGCACAGGTGCTGCTCTGATGGATTGGTGGGTAATAAATGGAGGGCAGGGCCTGGAGGCAGCCTCTTCCTTATTATTGCTTGCACATGACCCTTAGGTGCATCTAAAGAAAAACAGCATTTGAAAAGTCAGTGGGATTTGATTTAGAAGAAATCAGTAGCCACAAATTAGTTCTTTTAACCTGCAAAGCAACCATAAGTGTTATTTTCTAGACATTCCCAGTTGCTTTGAATGAAGAGATTCACTACAATCTAAAAGTACATTGGCCTCAGATAATCCAACAAGTTTCTGAGTTCTAACAGGATTTCCTGGTTTAACAGGAACTTTCTAAAACAAAATAGTCATCATCTACCAAAGTCAAGAAAACTATGCTTGAAATAGTCTCTTTCCTCACCTTTTCTCCTCTTGCAATAGCACAGGTTTCTTTTTCTTATGGTTAATGAAATTGGCTAATATGTTGGAGTTTAGAGCTAAAAACACAAGACAAAACATGTAGTTGAAAGAAATTTACAACCTACCAGCCAAACCACATCCATTAGACAAAAGCCTTCATGAAATAATTATGAATATAAATAATTAACTTTGGTTTCTGTTGAGTATGTAGAAAAATTAAGGGCCATCACTTTGGCAGTAGTAATACTATCAAAAAAAAAAAAAAGGAAAAGAAAGAATAAAGAACATTTTTATAAGATACATGATCACACAATCTAAACAAATTCTTAAAGAATTAAAATATATAACCACCTAGGTACAAATTAAATACCTTCCTAAACTTCAGTCATTTTTTTGATTTAAGGAAGAGGCTATTTCTACACAGTGCTTCAAAGAGCCGGAAATTCTCTATCAATAACTTCCTTTAAGCTTGCTGCTCATACACATCAAAAGGCTTTAACTACCTATTTGTCTCCCCTAAGAGAGATGGTCTTCTTTTTGTCCCCAAAAGGATCTAGACTGCTTCCAAACTGTGAGAGAATTTTATGGGGAAAATGTAAATTGGCCACACAGTGGCTCACACCTGTAGTCCCAGCTACTCTGGAGGCTGAGACAGGAGTATTGCTTGAGCCCAGGAGTTCAAGGTTACAGTGAATAACGACACCACTGCACTCTACCCAGGGGGGCAGAGCAAGACCCTGTCTCTAAAAAAATATATATATTATATAATTATATATTATATATTTTATATAATTATATATATATATATTATTTTTTCCTGATAAATCTTTTCTAGTTAGAAAGAAACCATCATGGAGTTTTTACAGGCTATGGAAAGTCTCATTGACATCTTGATCTTCTGCCTTTTATTCCCTTCTTTTCTTATTTAGAAATTTCCAACTTAGAAAGGAAAGGTTCAGGAATTGTATGGATAGGCAAATACAACTTTTTTTTGAAACAGGGTCTCACTCTGTCCCCCCCCCGCCGCCCCTGTCCTGGCCTCCCCGTGAACTAGAGTGCAGTGGCATGATCATTGTTCACTGTAACCTTGAACTCCTGGACTCAAGCAATTAGCCATGCATGCACCACCACACCTGGGTAATTTTTCTATTTTTTGTAGAGACAGGGATCTCTATGTTGCCCAGGCTTGTCTTGAACTCCTGGCCTCAAGTGATCCCCCTACCTCAGCCTCCCAACTAGCTGGGACTACAGGCTTGCGCCACCATGCCCCACGAATTTTTTAAAAGATTTTTTGTAGAGATGGGGTCTTACTATGTTGCCCAGGCTGGTCTCCAACTCCTGGGCTCAAGCCATCCTCCCACCCTGGCCTCCCAGAGTGCCATGAATACAGGTGTGAGCCACCATGCCTGGCCTGACACTCATTTTTTTAAACTCACTCCTCTCTACAGCATTGAACTTTGTATAAAAATTCCTTTGTGTTAGATTACCAAGCTCTTAGTTCTTTTTAAAACTGCTTCTCAGAGAAGCGTAGACCTTTTTTCTGAGCATTTAAAAATGATCTGAATAGAAGTTTTTTTTTTTGTATGTATATTTTTAGTTGGACAATTAATTTCTTTCTATTTCTAGTAGAGACGGGGTCTCGCTCTTGCTCAGGCTGGTTTCGAACTCCTGACCTCGAGCGATCCGCCCGCCTCGGCCTCCCAGAGTGCTAGGATTACAGGTGTGAATAGAAGTTTTAATAAAAATCCAGTATGGAGAAAATCCAGTATTATTGTAGAGCCCACTTTCGCAGGTGGACATAAAGGACAGTATATAAGAGTCAAGAGTTACTAGTGGTTCTAAAATCCAACTACAAGAATGTCCTACCCAATTACACATGCCACTCATATGATTGTGTTTGACCTACCCTATATCTCTGATCCTGGAAAATTAATGCACAAAGTTCATTTATGTTGCACATTTTAGTTACCTATTTTTCCAACCATTTAAAAAAATAAACATTCCATATATGTGCTAAACTCTTCCTCAGGCTTGTGTTTTATCTTTAAAAAATGAACTCTAAATGCTTTGTGGCCAAGATAGAATACATTTGGCTTCAATTTCATGCCAGACATTTTTTTCTTGAGTTTGTAAGACTTTAGTGGACTTCTACTTCTTGGAATCCAGGGTCTTAGGCTGTGTGTGTGTGTGTGTGTGTGTGTGTATGTGTGTTGTTTTTTAAGTAAATGCTGAGGCATGTAAGTGAATGTTTTTAAGTAAATGTTTTTAAGTAAATTTGATTCTTTATTTTAAGCAATCTTAACTTCCCCTTCACAGTTGTGGTTATGGGTGAGAAATTGATGGCCGCAGCGTTCCAGTGATTCCAATTGCTCAAGGATTGCATCCCCAGAAAACCCCGAGTCTTTCCTCAAGAGAGGCTGCTTCAGCAAATTCTAAGTTGCTGAAGGAATCAGTGAGTCGACAAATATTTCATGTGGTTCAGAAAGAGACAGCCTTTTTCTTCTCCATGGTACTCTGCAAGTACCTCTCACCCATGTCAACTGCAGAAAAGGGTTTTGTCTCTGTGTGAGACTCCTGTTCATTTGAATTGGGTGTTCTGTTAGCTCTTTGTGGTGAAGGAAAAGCATTTCAACAATTCCCTGTCCTTATGCTGGAAAATGCATCTCATCCCTGGTCTGTTATCTTCTTTCTGTGTAGAGTGAGGTAAAGAAATGATTTATCTTCTCAACTGCACGCTCAGCATTGTCTCACTGACTTCCCTTCCAGGCTTTCCATGGGATTTGAAAATTTATATTTCCTTGCTTTTGTTTGCTGATTGTATAAAGGATTTTTATCTTCTTGTTTCAGGTTAAGTCTCACAAGCTAGGATTTCCTTTCTTTAGTAACACTTTGTCCCCCAAGCATTTCTTAGTATTTCCTTGCTTTTGTTCATACTTCATTTCACTTATTTTGTTTTTTTCTTTTTCCATGTATACTTTAAGAAGGCATTGCTTTCCAGCTCTATGGTATTTTCCCCCTTTTTCTATGTCCTTGGAATGGCAAACTATTGCTTCTCTCCCTTTCTCTCTCTATCCCTGTTTTTCTTTCACTATTATTTAAAATGACCTAAAAGGTGAAGTCTAATATCTATCCCAAGGGCTCCTATTTTTTCTTTCTGAAAGCACCACCAATCAGAACTTACACCCATGCTGAATATCTGTTCTCAACTTAGAGTCTCCTATTGTCATCCACCTAGTGTCGTTTGTCCATTGGATTGTAAGCTTAGCTCTGTTCAGGTGAAACAGAATCTATACCAGGGAGAACAAAAGAACAAAGACTCTCTCATTCTCCGGGTTCCCACCTACCTAATCATTAGCAGACGAGGACTCAGCACACCAAACACGTCAGTGTTTCATACCGAGTGTGTGTGTGTGTGTGTGTGTGTGTAGATAGATAGATAATTTCTGTAAGAACAAAGAAAAATTGATGACTGTCATAGACAGGAAAAATAACATTGAAAGTTAAATTAAATTTTAATAAAATATAGCATCACTGGAGCCCAGAAGTTTGAGGTTGCAGTGAGCGATGATGACGCCACTGCACTCTACCCAGGGCAACAGAGCAACACCCTTTCTCGAAAAAAAAAATTAATAAAATATAGCAGAAGCTATATTTGTAAGATATTTTTCCAAGTTGCAATTGATGGCTCACATTTTAAAAACAATATTTAATAAAATAAAATTCCAAGTCAATAAAGGAATTGGAATAGTGCCCTGGAATTTGTTGTAAACAAATTTCGTTTGTACTTAGTTAATTCAGTTGCTGTTTTAAAGGTTTTTTCCTTAAATAATACCTTTTTAAAAAAAATATTCAAACTGATTCAAACATTCACTATCCCCCGAGAGAGTCAGTGGCAGCAGGAGAAAAATACATTGCCCAGAAATGCATGGGACATCATCTCAGGAGATGATTTGTAGTATGCAATAAGGAGAAAAGGTCAGAAAGGGCTACCTAAATAAAGAGAGTTTAAAAAAGTACAGCAAAGGTTTACCCGACCTCCCCTTGTTTCAGAACTTCTAGCTTTCATGATTTTGTCAGGTGCTGTCTACACATACACTGCTGAGGCCTTATATGACAATCCAAATACACCTTTGAAAAAGAACATGCATACCAGGTGATCTCCTGTGTCCTCTCTCCAGACATTTCAGTTCAGCTTTTCAAATGCTTCAGAGATGCACAGAGAGTACACAAGTGGCCTCCGGACATGTCCTGTATCTAACTTGACCATAAAATTTATCAACTAATGCAGGCACTTTGGGGAGTGAGGGCATTATGTCATAAACACTTTTTCATGTTGCTAGTCCTCAGAATCATTTTAACATCGATCTCAGTATCATTCCAAGGAGAAGATGTCTTTACCATTTATTTACTCATGTCTCGCCAATGTTTACTTTTGTTCAGCTGTGTATTAAGTAAACCCTTGCTTCTCAAAGTGTGGCCTGCAGACCGCTAGCATGGGTACCACATGGAAGTCTGTTAGACATGCAGAGTCACAAGCCACCTCAGATGCACTGAAACTACCTTTTAAGAAGATTTCTACGAGAGGCACATCAAAGTTTGGAAAGCACTGAGTTAGACTGCTTATAAATAATGCTGCTGTGAACATCTTCATGCACATATATTTCCTCTGCTTGTGGATGGTTTAGTTGTATTCGATTCCCAGGGTGAGATTCTAAGTTCAAATGACTTGCAGATTTTTATGCTTACCAGAATTTCAGGAGGGTATTTTAAGAGCCAGATGGGTGGATATGGCCAAAAGCTGTAACTTGAGGATCGGTCCAGTTAGTGCCCTCTCTCGGCTGGAGGGTTATAATTGATCTTTTGGGGACCTCTGCCTTTAAAAGTCCTATAATTTAAAGAACAAGCCTCAGATTCCCATCTGAAGGCAGAGCCCGAGAGGAAAATAACTTTCTGTTCCATCTCCCTGCCCCACAGATGCACAGGGCTTCTTGCAGCGCCCATCAGATTGCAAGGCTGACAACTCCTAAATATTCCAGATACAGGCCAGAAACCTCCTTAAATTTCATGTCTAGGGAATTCATTCCTGACTTTCTCTGAGTCATGAAGAAAAAGAAATGCTTCTTCCGGGGGCCTTTAGATTCACCTTCCAAGCCACAGTAATTCTAGCTTTGTTCTGGCATCTGTAGCCCAAAGGATCACTGTGCTGCTTCCTTGATGGCTCCCTAAGTCTCTTTTTCTCCTCAGGAGCCGCAGATATTCTCTTTCACAGATAATCTCAGCCCCGCAGGGGTCTGCAATTCCAGGGCTTATGCCATCTGCACCGGTTCCAGCTTGTTGTCCAGACTCCCCTCCACCCCATACTGCTTTCCCACTGACCTGCTGTTCTCAGCATCTCCAGGTTTGTAGCTGGCCTCTCGGTCGCTGTTTTTCTTGGGACAATGTCATATTCTGAGGTTTATGATATGCTTCCCTGATAGTGATACTGTCCAGATCTTCAGTTTGTTTCTCAGTGCTCTTAAGCCTGCCCGTCACGGCGGCCCCGCGTCAGGCCAGCTTATCTGTGCGGATGTCTGGAACAGAGTCTGGCAACTTCGTCCTGGTGGTTTTGCCTTCATTCAGGGATGATCGCAAATGACATCTGCGTTTGTTGTCTTAACATTGCTGGAATATCAATATCCGTCCTGACAGACGTGGCTAGATCACCTACACGCCTTTACCATTTCTTCAGAAGAGATGTTGCCCGGTTAAGTTGCTCTCCCTTTTCTATCAATGACTGAGCTTCACCTCATCCCACAGAGAAATCAAAGAGTGCTTTCTGTCATCTACTCTTCTGTATGGGATGCAATGTAGAAGTCCCATTTTATGTTTATATAGTCAACTTTTGTGTTTAAGCATAGTGCTATAATAAGCACCATTTGGAACAGTTTGTGTATGAGAGTGTACGTGTGTGCAAGGGGGAAAGAGAGAGAGAGAGAAAGAGAGGCTAACGGACCTTTACCTGTACAGTTCATTAGCTCTGAGACAGCCCAAGTGGAGCAACTGCCTCTAAGATGGCCGCCATCAAGCCCTACCCCCTGGTGTTCACAAGCCCTTCTCTCACGCAGGAGCAGAATCTGTGCCTTCCCTTCTTTGAGTATGGGCTGGTGTGTGAATGCCATGCTCAGTAGACTATAGAAGGCTTACAGTTTTCTTCATGGCTTTCTTGGAATGCTCACCCTGGGGGAATCCAGCCACAGTGTAAGAAATCAGACTACCCTGAGCCTACCACGCTGTTAGGAAACCCGAGGTTGTCACATGGAGAGACACCTGGACAGATGTGACCAATAGGCCCTCAGCCATCCCAGCCCACACGCTTGACATGTAAGTGAAGAAACCTGTGAAGACTCCAGCCTCTGCCTCATCCAACTGCAACTATATGAAAGACCTCAAAAGAGAACCACCCAGCTGAGCCCTTAAGCCCCCAGAACCACGAAAGGTAATATTAAATTGTTGTAAACCGTTACATTTTAGGTATGGTTTGTTACGTAGAAATCTATAACTGGAATACCACATGTGTCTATTTTTTGTAAGAAAACCTTTCAAATCCAAGGTAGTAAAGCAATTGCAACTGTGATTTTGCCACAGGGTTTGAAGTTCTGCCTCAACTTGTCTTTAAAAGATAAGTTAACTCTGGAATGCCAAGTTACTCTGGAAAAAGTAAAGTGGCTACTTTAATTTGCTATCCAGATGCGGTTTGGATGTTCTGTTCTCCAGAGCTGGGTGATGATGGACATCAATTCAGCGCCGATAGATTAGCTATGTTCTAGGAACTTGTTCTTGGAGAGTCTGACTTATTATAAATATTAAGTAGCAATCTGGTTTTATCCTCCTTTTCATTTATCATGTATGTCCTATGTGCTATTGATCTGTGCAATGGGGCAAATACCTACCTTCAGTGATTACTAGCAGGGTTAAAGGAGATAGCTTATGGAAATTTTTGGCATCTACTGTGTACTCAATAAATGGTAAGTACCTTTTTCAAGAGCCTAGTAAAAGAAATTCTTTGGATAACCATCTCAAGGGCCTTTAAATTGAAAGAATTTCCCCACAAACAATACCCTAGGTATGAGAAATTCTTCATTGGGGAGGACTACAGAAGGGAATTCAACATCCATCCAAGTTCTAACCCAGACAAGTAGACATTTAAACGACCTGTGAGAAAAGAAAGGAGTTGGTTGTGGATAATTAGCACGAGCGCATGGAATAACTCACCATCCTGCAAAGGAAAACAGACAGGGCTGAGTCAGCTCTGGACATGAGAATGAGAAGAGAGCAGGCCTGGATGTCTGGAGTTCTTTCTGTCAACTTTTTATAAAAATAAGTGCCTCTCGCTGTCTGTCTGTCTGCTGAGGAGATGATCCATCACCCGTTCTGTGAAAGTAGCTTACCTTGAGCCCATCTCTCCAGACTTCTGTTGTGGTTACGTGTCTCACTGTGGTTATCCCCACGTCTGCTGCTCTGTCTCCCCTGTATCATGTGCGCTGCGTGTGTAAAACTCTTTATGTGGAGTCTGGGAATGGTTTTTAATACATTCGGAGCAATAAGCCAGAGCCTCCACCTTTAATACCTGCCCCTGCCGTTTCTCATCACCAGGGCTGCGAGCACATGTGGGAAGCAGCCGCCCGTGACGGGTCGGGGCCCCGCTGCGCGAGGAGAAGCAGATGGGGAGAGAAGGGAGCTATTGTGCTGAACACCTGTCCAGCCACCAGGACCAAAAGGCGAGGCGTGCTAGAGGCCATGTGCTACAAGGGACAGAGCCCTGGCTGTGGGCGCAGGAAAGGAGGGGTGCCACAGGTGTCACTTTCATGATGATTTTAGGTGATGAGCGGAAAAATCATTTTCACTAGTTTTTTGCTCACCAGAGGGTAAGGCGAAGAAGTCATTGTTCCAAAGCCGTCAGGAGACGCCCTCTGAGTTAGATGGATGGGTTCGAATTCCAGGTCTGCCACTGGTTGGCTTCCTGATTTGTTGTGAGCTATTAACTTTGAGCTACAATTTCCTTACCTGAGAAATGGGGACGCTCACAATGCTCGCTTTGCAGGCGGGTTGTAAAGATTACACAGGAATAGTGTGAGTAAAGTGTCTGCTACTGCCCTGGAACCCTGGAGTATTGCAGATGCTCCGTAAGTTAAAGCCTTATTACACTGATAAGGGTTTTCAAATTAAAAGGGGAAAATGCTGTGGAGTGAATACAATTAGTTTACTCATTTGAACTAAATCTCCAACCTCTCTGCTCCTATTAAATGAGGACTGTTTTGTCTAACCATCGACAGAGGCGGTGAATCTTAACATTAGGTGTAGCTGGACTGCCTTTTCTCTGCAACCTCGAGATGTCTCACTCCAGAACATGTGACCTCAGGATTTTCGTCTGGGGATCAGGATTCCTCTGAATCTGTTTATGAGACAAATTCAGGGATTTTTTTTTTTTTTTTTACTTGGTGGAAAATCGCTTGAGCTCCTTCTCAAAGGGACACATTATAAACATCTGCTACTATTGTTTGTGCTTTAAAAATGTTACTGTCCTGTTTAAAGAGTAAAAAGGAACTTCTAGTCCTACGTGTTTTGCTAACCGTTTTATAATGAATGTAATAGTAAATTGTGTTTGTAGACTCAACTAGTAATTAAAAAAAGAGAAACAACCATTTCTTGAGTACCTGCTGTGTGCCAGGCACTTCATAGTCCTCCTCCAAGGTGGGCTTGCCATTTCCATCTTACAGAGGAGAAATCCAAGGCTTCCAGAGGTTAAGTATCTCGCTGAAATCCCTGCCGGTGATCAGCGGGGTTGACATTTGAAGCAGATCTGATTCCGAAGCCCTTGCTCTGTCCAGTCCACTTTACTGCCTGCAGCCTCCGCTCCACTTGAGACTTTAATGAGGACCTCACAGTTTTCTTGGGCCATTGAGATCCTATGAACTGCCCTTGCTCTCATCTTTGGAGTGACCCTGTTGCTTCTACTCTTGGCCCATATGATAGAAACTCTCTGTGCATATGTCAGGTATTACAAGATGCTGAGTGTGAAACTTTTAATCAAGTGTTTCAGTGAAATGCTGCATCTGGAAACTGTTATCCAGATATTATAAACCATTTTGGCCAGCGGTGCCAGACTGCTGTCCAGGTGATGAACACAGCCCCCGCTCCCATACGTGGAAGATGATCTGGAGGGACTGAGAGTTGGGAAATTGTTAACTACTGTGCTACATTCTTCCCTGCAAGGGACATCAGGGACCTTCCTGTGTCCCACACCTCCCAGACCAAGGGTGTCCTGACGACTCAGAAGAATCTTCAAGCTGGAGAATAACTGACCATTTCCTCACAATCCCTGGATCTATACCTAAAAGAGTAGTTGGGGGTAAACTGAGCAGCTGCAAGGCCACGGGCACCTGCCCCCACAGCTGGAATCAGACATCTGTTTAGAGGTTGTTTTCTTCCCCCTCCTCTCCAAGCCTCTATGGAGAGACCTCTGAATCCCAGAGCGGCTGGAATCAAAGGGATGCTTCGGGAAATTAAGGGATGGGGCAGGTCTTCTGCCATGCAGCCCAGGCTTTGTAAGAACTGTGCCACCATCCAGAAGTGGCAGGCCTCCCTATGAGTCCTACAACAGCATAAGACGAAAATGATACAGATAACTGATTTCGAATCAAACTTCGTGATTTGTTCCATATCACACAGCTTTTTGATTTGATCCCCACGTTCGTGGTTGTTATTCATTGCCAACTGAGGCCAGCCTACCAACAAGGAAGCAATATGGCATCATGCACAAAAGCTAAAAAGTATAGCTGTGGAAGTTAAACTAACTGCATCCAAAGCCATTGCTTTCTACCTGTGTGACCTGGGACAAGTTAACCTTAACTGAGGCTAAGCCTTAGTTTTCTCCCCTAAAAAAATGAGAATAATTAAAATACTAAACTTCATAGGGTGGTTGTGAGACTGTAAAGAGATTACGTATGGTAAATGCATATGGTGTGTATGAACGTCACCGTGGTGGTGGTGGCTGCCGATGCCCATTTGTTTTAAGAAAACTTGATATCTTCCTGTTATCTGGAAGGCCACTGTCCCCCACTTGAGCAATGGTAGATGTTGGGGTCACTTGCCTTGAAACTCAAACAATGGGCTGGTGGTTTGGGCCAGCGCAGGGGTGGACTGACTACCAGCTGCTGCTGCTCACATGCACTCCAGCAGGCTGCACTTGTCATCTGGCCCAACAGCTTGATTCAAAAAACCAGCCTTTCCACAGGAATTTCACACATGCAAATGAGGATTTTGATGGTCCTTGTAAAATAACCTCTAGTTTAGTCTGAACAGCCCCTGCCATTTGAGAGCCAAAGTCCCCAAGATGGGCCAAATTGTCTGCACAATTGGTCTAGTCTGAACCCAGTCTCAGGAACCACAGAGGCAACAGTTTTCAATCTTCTAGTCCCCGGGATGGAGGATGCTCTCAGCATTGCTGCCGAGTGGGTGAGCCCCTCGATTATTTCAGTAGGGAGTGAGCCAGACAGCCCTCAGGCCTGGGAAACAAAAGTCAACCCACATTAGCACCCACCTTTTAATACCATGTTCGAGCAAAAATGTCAATGTAACCTTTAAGAATGAGAGTCCTTGGTCTATAAAGCCAGTAGGATCCTTTAAAGGTGTACTCATTTATAAATTTTTCCTGGTACATTCAAGATTTAGGTTCTCATTTATGTGTCTGTAATTATTTATTTACCTCCTTGAAAAAAAATTTTTTTTTTTAGTGTTTTCAGGAGAGTGAAATGCTTGAGCTCTTGGAAGTATTTAAGTATACTTTTGCTTTGTTTTATCCGGTACATCTGGATTATTTTAGCCCTAGGCAAAGATCCATTAGCATCACACAAAACTATGTTGTCTTGAAACTATATTTTTGACTAAAATTTCCACCTTAAAGCAAATGATGTTTATGTGGTTTGATATAAAAAAGACTCAATCATACTCTGACTTCTTGGATGATCCCTTTGTGTTTACTTCTTTCTTTCTTCCCCTCTTTCATGTGTGAGCCTGTCCCAGGGGTCTGTCCTTGGTCTTCTTCCCCATCATCATGCTCCTGACTGCAGGGATCTTAGTCATCCCTACTGCTCTGCCTGCTGTCACCTCTGCCTAGGTGCTGTCCGAAGAGTGATGCCCTGAAGAAGAAGAGCATGGACCCCGCTTCCAAAGCTTTGAGCCCAGGGAGGCCATAGGATGTCCAAATAGAAACGTCCAACAGACACATTTCCCCCATGTACACAGAGACACTGTTAAGTCAAAGCTTTATTCAGCTTCCTCTTCCCTGTAATCACTCCTTGCCAAATCTCCTGTTTTAATAAAGCATGGGTCATATCTGTTTGCCAGAGAAGCTGTGAAGCAGGTCTATTTTTCTAAAGTCTTTTCTTTTTGGGCGTGTGGGGTCTCCCATTTCATGCTTCTGTTTATCAAAATTTTATTGACAATATCCTAATAAATCTCTATGCTGTAGGATCATACAGACATGAAAATGGTTTCGGGGGTTACCCAGGAGTACTGTAATGTCAAGAAGCGTATGGCAATGCTTTACTGTTTCGGACACGGAGATCTCACTGCATAAGACTGAAGTCAGGCTTCTCACTCTTGACTTAAGGAACTAGATTGAGATGGAGGACCAGATGGTGTCTTAAGCAGCTCCTGTCCACACCACCACTGGGCTAGGAGCAGCAAAACATGTCCATGATATCTCTTCCTCATTTGGATGATAGCACATGGAAAGCAAATTACTTTTTTTTCCTTTTGAGACAAGGTCTCATTCTGTCACCCAAGCTGGAGTACAGTGGCCTTATCATGGCTTACTGCAGCCTCAAATTCTTGGGCTCAAGTGATCCTCCTGCCTCAGCCTCCCAAGTAGCTGGGACTACAGGCACACTCCACCATGCCCAGCTAATTTTTCTATTTTTTGTAGAGATGGGGTCACACTCTTGCTTGAACTCCCGGCCTCAAGCAATCCTCTCACCTCGGCCTCCCAAAGTGCTAGGATTACAGGTGTGAGTCACCCCGCCTGGCCTGCAAATTACTTCTATAATAAAAGTGCAAGTAAAAACTATGATGTCCAAATGTCCATAAATATCACTTGCCTATAGATATAAATAAGCTCATATCAGTATCAATTCCTCAGTTCCCTTCTCAAAGCCCACCTGCGTCATTCTGGGATGTCCCCAAGACTGTCCAGCATGGGTTAATATTTTGATGCCATTCCATCTGAGCATACATTTGGTATATATTGTTTTGTCACCTTCCCTTTTTACTTGTAGTATACTGTAAACTTTCTCCAATGGGTTAGATATTTTTCTGTAACATGATTTTTTATGGTTTTATGGTATTGCATCACATGGATAATCTGTTTAACCAGTTCTCTGTTGTTGTACATTTACTCCCAATAATAAATAATTTTGTGGTGAATATCTTTGCACACACATCTTTGCATAGATCTCCAGTTGTTGTTCCGAAATAAAGTCCTGGGTATGGAATTGCTTGGCCAGAGGTGGCACTCATCATAAAGAATAAACATTATTATTATTTAAAAAGTGATAAGGATAGTAAGTACTACTAAACATTGGGCCAATGGGTGGCAATTCCTCTGGACAGAGCTCTTGAAAACAAAAAGACAACACTTATAGCCTTTTAAAAAATGCATTTTAAGGAACAAGAACCATTCCAAATATATCGATACCAAACAATTTTGAGTTTTTGAAACCTCTTTATAATCTGACATGTTTGCTTCCTAAAATTTAAGTTAGGTTTAAATTAGGTACAGTACTTTTATGTAGGAATTGTAAACATCTGTTTAAAGGACAACACTATATAAATTGTTTATTAGTGTTATTTATCATCAACAAATCGTGCAAGTCTGGGCAGACATTCTACGCTTTATTTGGAAGCTCAGCATTCTGAAGTTTGTTAACTCTCTACCAGAGCGATTTTAAAGTCCCAGTGGTCCGTAAAGGATTAAACAGAATGTATGACTTGTATCCTTCACTAGATTTTAAGAGAAAAGAGTTGTCACTGATATATTTTGACCAAACGCCTTATTAAAGACACCACCACAAACGGAGCTTGGAAGCAAAAGTAGCCCAGACGCCCCTGGCAGCTCCATCGTTCTGTAGTTTAATAACTCATTGGCAACATGATGAAGTAGTTTATGTTCCAGACTTTGCCTCCTGGTATCTAGATTTTTATAGGTGTTTTGACTGAGGTGTAGAGGAGGCATTTTTTTGGCTGCTGATTTCTATTCCAGATTGTGGGATGTGAATAATTTGGTAAATTAACATCAATGGGTTAGACTGTTCTTTGTTACCAGCGGCTCCTGGGCTGCCTGTTCCACTCGATGGTCACATTAATTTGCAACCACAGGAGGATGGCTGCTGGGCACATACGCCCAAGTTAAATTTCCTTTTGCAGGTTTTCCCCCTATTTTGGATATCCAGGTAGCCACTAAAGTCTGAGGCAGCTCTCTCTTGTGCATTCATAATTCTGGCTAAACCTAGGGCTTCCAAAACTAATATCAGGGAGGAATGATCCAAACCTTAGTGCTTTTGTGGCTTTTTTTTTTTCCTGGGGCCAGTTTTCGGCTATGTTTCCAATGATCAGTCTATACTCCTAGTTATGTACTAAATACATAAACTGTGTGTGCTACAAATGATGTTTTTCTAGCCTGTCCGTATAGCCTATTAAACTAGAGTTGGCAGTTTTCCATCCCTGAGGAGAAGCATTTGGCATAAATAATATTGTCATTTGGGAAGGCTAGACATGGTTTGAAGAAGTGACCTTGTATAAATATTGTCTGAGGTATGACTGAGGCTAAATTATATGACAGGGAGCTAGTATAGTCTGGGCTCTGGGCCCTCCTGGTAATGAAGTTGCTTCTTGTAGTAATGGAACCATCTGAATTGAAAATGTAATCAAATACATCAGAGGATGTTAAAAACACAGGAACCAGCTTATTTATGAACCCCCAAGGTCCAGAGGATGGGAAAACGGAGCTGGAATTTGTCATTCAAATGCCTTTGTCCTTTTAAGAGACAAGATGTCCTAGAAAGTGCCTTTTATCCTTGCCACAGGACTTCCCTCAGTGTTGAGACTGCTAAACAAGCCAAGAGTTTGTTCATTTCCCCACCCACATTTAGGGTGAACTGCTGGCACTGAACACAGAGTCTCGGGTATTGCTGGGCTATTTGTGGTTGACCTGGTATATCAGTAGCACAATACCGTCCCCAAACAGTTACTTTCCATTCCTTCTCTCAATACCCTCGTTTAGGATTTCATTTCCTCTTTTTTGGCCCGTGTTGCTCTATGGGCCTCCTAATTATCCAGAGCTCCTTCCCTTCACTTTCTCTTCCTTCTATTAATTGATTTGCCAGATTTGTCTTTGAAAAGCATGATTTTATTTTCATCAATCCATCTATTTATCTATCTATTTATTTATACAACAAATATTTATTGAGTACCAACTGCGTGTCAAGCACTTTGATCCCTGCCATCATAAAATTTATAGTCTAGGGCGGGAGACAGATACTTGACAACTGATCACACTAGTGGACATACAGTTACAAGCTAGCGTGAATGTTCTGTAGGAAAGAAGCGTGACTCTTGGTAGTATGAAACAAAGGAACCTCATCTAGACTGAGGAGTGAGGGGAGGCTGCACCAAGGAAAGACGATGAGGTTGCAGTGTGAAGCGTGTAGAGTCTGAAACAGAGGAAGGTAGGGCTGGGGCGTGGGGATAGGGGTGAGTGGAGTGTTTTCCAAATAGAGGAAGTAGCAGGCCGTGGAGGGGAGGGAAGAGCCATCTGAGGAATGAGAGGTCAGTGTGGCTGGAGTACAGACAGCAATGACCACACCAGGAGGGCTATGCAGGTTGTGTTAAGAGTTGAGATCTGTATTCTGCCAGCAGAGGGGAGCCACTGAAGAGTGTGTAAGCAAGGTGGCAATTTGGTCAGATTTTAATTTTGAAGAGACCACTTGGGCTGCAGTGGGGAGAACAAATTGGTAGTGGCCAAAGAGATCAGTAGAAGGTATCCTAGTGAATCTGGGTATTAGCAGTTGAAATGAGACGTAGGCAGGCTTGAGCATATTTATGTGCGGGGAAAACACAGGGACGGGTGAGAGATTGAACATGAGGAATGAAGGCAAGGGAATGATCAAGGATGTTTGAGAGGCTCTGATGTGTGCAACTGCATTGGTTGCACATTTACCAAGTGAAGGAATACTAAAAAAAAAGACTGAATTTTTGGGCAATTTCATGAGCAAAGGCCTTGAAGCAGAAGCATACTTGGTGGTTTTCAAGGAATAGCGAGGGCAGAGTAGTAGGAGATGAAGTCAAAGAGATGCAACTGCGGAGGGAGGCAGCTTAGATCACGGAGGGCCTTGTAGGCCACTGAAAAGGATTTTAGCTTTTAACTGAATGCCATGGGAAACTATAGGAGGGTTTTGAGCAGAGAAAATAAATGATCTGACTTACATTTTGAAAGATTACTGTGGCTGCTGTATGAAGAAAAGA
This sequence comes from Cheirogaleus medius, assembly GCA_008086735.1. Classification (NCBI taxonomy): domain Eukaryota; kingdom Metazoa; phylum Chordata; class Mammalia; order Primates; family Cheirogaleidae; genus Cheirogaleus; species Cheirogaleus medius. Next base: position 13,820,600 of record VBSM01002608.1, on the reverse strand, counting down.
CTTTAGAAGGACAGCACCATATCAAGACCAGCTGGGGGCCAATTGCAATGATCCAGGTGGAAGACGGTGGTGGTGGTGGCACAGATCAAGGTGGTAGCTGAGAAGGTGGGAGAAGTGGTTAGATTCTGGATAGATTCTGAATATAGAACAGGCATCATTTTCTGATGGATTGGATGTAGTGAGAATTAAAGAGAGAAGTAGTGGATGACACAAGAGTTTTGGTGTGAGCTACTATTACTATTTGCTAAGCTGTAGAAGGCTTCTGGAAACTGTTTGATTTTTGAATGTTAGGTTTAAGGCCCTTATTATCTGATATCCAAGTGGAAAGACTGAGTAGGCTGTTGGATAGACGGGCTAAAGTTCAGAGGAGAGATCTAGAAGAAAAATATAAATTTGGGAATATTTGAAGTGTATTATAGATAGAAGATACCCAAACCCATGAGAAGGTATCAGTTCACCAAGGGAATAAGGATAATTAGAGAAGAGGAATAAATGTTTAGAAGCTAAGCATTAAGATGATTCTAGTCAGTAATATTCAAGGTTATCATAACCAGTAATAAGACATATGATGCAGTGAGAAAGGCACAACGCCACTTCTGTGGTATTTTTGCCAAAAAAAAATTGCATCAACTCAATCTAACCATGAGAAAATATCAGATAAATCCAGACTGAGGGACATTTTACAAAATAACTGACCAGTACTCTTCAAAAGAGTCAAGATCATGAAAGATAATGAATGACTGAGAAACTGTTACAGATTGGAGGACGCTAAAAGGATTCGACAACTAAATGCAATGTGAGAATTTCCAATATTAGTGGAAAAACTGTTGAAATTCAGATAAAAACTGTAGTGTAGCTAATAGTATGGTACCAATGTTCTTTTCCTGGTTTTGATCATTGTTCTATAAGATGTTAAAAAGGGAGACTAGTTTAAGGAAATGAAGGAATGTTCTGTTTTATTTTTGCAACTTGTCTATAAGTCTGAAATTATTCTAACAGAAAAAGTTAAAGAAAATTAAGGTTATGGCTAGGCATGTAGCCCCAAGGACATGGCTGTCCTTATGTCCAATCTCTCTTGCTGAGGATAGACGTGCTGGAGAAGGAGGCAGGGCCACCCTACAGGACCTTTAGACTGTGGGAAAAACTGGATTTTCCTCTAAGAGCCAGTGAAGGATTAGGCAGGGTATGTGGAGGAAGATGAGAAACCAGACATGTTTGTTTTAGGTAAAAAGAGAAAAGAAAACAGAATAAATACTGGTTAGGCCTGGGTTCAGGCAAACACCCAGTTACTTTCAATTATTCATCCTGTTCTCCAAACAGAACTGACCATGAGTTACTTCATGACTCACAAGGGTGTTAGCACATTGTAACGTCTGGCTGGGAAGAGTGCGCAAATCCCAAAGGATTACCCTCGAGGAGCCTTGCAGTGTCCTGCCTTTTCCTGCCACTCCTACAGTTCAGGCACGATTGTGGAGGGGACTTTAAGCCTGTAGGCCTAAAAGGGAAGTTGTCTGTGTATTATAGCTGACCTTCCCTCCCTATCTGGAATGATTCTAGCACAAAGATTGTGGCGGGACTGAGATACCAACCTGCCGTGAGTGAGGAAATGCCTGGAATAGACCTACCAGGAATGGGGAGAGACTCCCCCACCCCGCCCTGTCCTTCTCAGCCAACTCTGCTGGGGGGAGGGGAGAGTATTAAAGTGTCATCACATCAGAGTTCCTGGTGCCTGCAGACCAGTTGGAGATGATGCTGGGAAGTGCTAATTATAAAATTATATGTTAAATATTTAATATATTTAATTCTCCAGGGAGTTTTATGCCCTTGCCCAGAGAAGGGGTGAACCATTGAAAAAGATGTCTCCTTTAACCTCCCTACTGTCCCAGGGGGAACAGGCCAAGAATCAGGGAAAGGGTCTTAATGCCTGGAGTCCAGGGTACGGTCACCTCCCTGCCACTCGCCTGCCTATTGCCTGGGCTGGAGGGAAACTGTGCAAGCCCATGCTCTGCTCTCAGCAAACTCTGAAATCTTGCAGTGCCCTACAAAATGCTACTGTTAACTGTCAATTTCTGAATGCTTACCTGATGTTAGGCTCCTTGCATAATTGTTTCTAATCCTTTCAATAACTCTTCAAAGTAGTCATTGTCATCCCCATTCACAGGAAATTTTATTGGTGAGGAAATAAAGGCTTAGCTTGTCTGAGGTCACATAAAGAGTGAGTGGCTGAGCCAGGAATTGAACCCAGGTCTGGCTTCCTGCAGATTCCCAGAGATTTCCACCAGGCCTGGTGCCTCCCCAGTCCTGAAGGAACTCCTGGGGCCAGGAGGAAGTAATCCCTGGGAAGCGTGGTGACTAGCACGGAGCGTTGCTCCCATGAGGCCGTGCTACGCCCATGCACCACCGTGCAGGATTTCAGGAAATTTCACTGGGGCATCAGCAGCCTGTGCCTCACCAGGCCAGTTTTCGGGGAGGCTGCCTGGTGGCACTGCTGCGGGCGGTTGACGGTAACCGAGGGCTGTGGGGAGTGAGGGGGCAGGGCGGGCAGTGGTGACCGGCACACCTGGGCGCCTCATGTTGGAAAATCACAGGGATGTTCTGTCAGTGCTGGCCTGCAGCTATGTTTCTGGCTGAAATTTTGGATGGCTACACTCAGCCTCAAAGTAGGAAAGAACAAAATCACACTGAGAGAGACAGACGCTTTGACAGGGAGCAGGGCCTGGGTGCTGGCTGGCTCTTTGCCATGAACTTGACACATGAGGAGGAGCAGAGAAGCTTCCTTGTTACCATCAAACTCTGTCATCAAACTGCCCTGGGCGTCCCACAGAGAGAAGAAGGGTGGACAGGCCTCCACCCCACCCCCTGGAGCAAACCTCTTTGATGCAGAGTTACAGAGGGGTCCAGGCCCACAAAGGACATTGTGTAACGACCGGCCACACTGACAGACAAACTAGGTCTGTTCTGAACTGTTTTCATTAAGTACAAGCTCCGGGGCAGAAGCATTTTGTATGTTAGAGACCTTTAAAGAAGTCAGCGTTCTCTAGGAAAGGTAATGAGAAAAAAAGAAACGTCAGCTTCCCATTTTAAGTGTTGAGAGGAGGGAGGAAGGTCTGAACTCAGCGGCACCGTTGTAAGATCAGCCCCTGCCCTTTCAGCGTCCTGTCTGCCACGGTCCTCTCAGCCTCTGGTCTGCGCTCGGCTCTCTGCTCTGGCACGTGAGCTCCTTCTCCCTGCAACGGTGCCTGCCTCATCCCCCTCCCTGCTCCCCATCAGCTCAGTAGCTCCTGCTTGTCTTCTGCAACTCAACTCGGTCTCTCCCCCCTAGGAGGTCTTCTTTGCCCCCCTAAGCTTGGTAGGAGCCCTCCCTTGTGCACCCCACAGATTCTTCTGTCAAACGCTTACCCCACCGTCTACCTACCTCCTCAAAGGCAAAGGCTGAATTTTACCATCATGGTTCCCTAGCTTTCAGTGTCCTAGGCTTCAGGGATGCCTGGTGAACAAGAAAGTCGGGACACCCAGCCGTGAGCGAGACATCTCCACATGGATGTCCCACTGGTTCCGCGCACTGAGTCAGCCTGTGCCTGCACTTGGGTTGCTGATAATTCAAGCCCCATCAACCATCCTTGACTCCTCTCTCTTCCCACCTCCTTTATTCCACCATCCATTAAATGCTATATATTCAAATGACAATAAGATGAAGCACTTAATATACGTTAGGTACTGTGAAAAGTACTATGCAGTACATGCTGACTCATTTAAGCCTCACAACACTCTATCAGGCGGAGCCTATCACAGCACACAGTCAAGGAGATTGAGGCAAAAGAGGGTAAGTATTTGCCTAACATCATACAGCTAAAAAGTGGTGGAGCCAGGATTGGAACCCGCGTAGTCTGGCTTCAAAGCCCTACCTCCTAAATATTTCGCAGTCCCCACAGGCCACCATTATCTCATTTGCCCTGCAATCCTTTCCCCATAATGTAGTCAGAGCAATTTTTCTAAATGAACTGTCCTTAAAACCATCCATAGTTCCCTATTACCCTCTAGACAGAATTCAAACTTCTTAAGGCAACTGAGAAGCCCCTTTCGTGGCTGCCCTAGCCCACCTTGCAGCCTTGTCGTGGTTTTTGTGGGTGGAACACTGTGGCCTTCTCCTCTTTGCCTGGCCAATCCCTGCTGGCCCTCAGGTCTCATCTTAGATGTCACTTCTTTCAGGAAGCGCTCCCTGGCACCCTGGCCCCTTGACTCCCTGGCGCTGCCACGGCATCCAGTGCTCAGCCCTTTGCAACAACTATCCTACCCTTACAGAGTCTGCTTCCCGCCTCTGTCTCCTCCACCAGCTATAATGAAGGTGGATATTGGGTCTCATGTTCTGTGACTCCCCAGCACAGAGTTCCGTTAACATGTGTTAAGTGACGTAATAAAAGGATTAATTCTAGGTTAAAGTGCTGATTCTAAAAAAGTCCCCTTCCTTGGGGGGAGGGGTGGCAAGGGCAATATATGTAACCTTAACAATATTTGTACCCCCATAATATGCTGAAATAAAAAGAAAAAAAAAGTCCCTGTCCCACCTTGCCCCGCCTTATGCAACAGAGAATTGCCAGATTCATGAGTGAAGATGGTGTTAAAGGGCAGATGAAATGGAAGCGGGGACCACAAAGCGTGTCATCTGGAAAAGACCAGCTGGGTTCAGTTTCTGGCAGTGTAACAAATTAGATACACTGAATGGCCTTTCCAGCTGAAGCAACTAAAATGAAGGAACAGAAAAGAAAAAACAGTTATGGTTGTTTGTTTGTCTGAAGCACATTGTTAAGCTGTTTTCCAAGTAAAGAATCCTTGAATCCCAAAATTGAAGTATCAGTAGGATCTCAGAGGTAACTGAGTACCAAGGTGATTTTCACCCTGAGTTTTTCTGCCTACGCCAGGCAACTGGAACTACTCTGATGGATGTACAGACCTAGAGAGGGAGGAGATGCAGCCCAGAGCTTGTGGTAAATGGAGATTGAATAGGCACAAACTGGGATCCCAACGGCATGAACAACAGAAAAAAACCCAAAAAACCCTGCCACACAGAAAGGGAGAGTAAGGAGACTTGCTTATATTGACCTAGTTTCCAGGTAGAGGGACAAAAACACCCCACCCCTAAGATTATATAAGCATAATTAAGCCCTCATAAGGATTTATCAGTTTGAATTCATGCACTTGTGTGGTTCAAAAGCTTTGAGTGAAGAATTTACCTTAAAATATTTAACTTAAGTTAAATATTAATATTAAGAATTATACTTAAATATTGTAGAAAAGACAATATTTGAAGAGATAATGGCTGAGTTGTTTTTTTTTTTTTTCAGAATAACTTAAAGTCTCCAATCTTCTGACCTGGAAGTCCTAATGATTACCAAAAAGAAGTAGGAAAAAAATATCCACACACAAACATATAATGGTAAAACTGTAGAATATAAATAATAACAATAATAATAATCATAAAACATTAAAGCCTAGCAGAAAGAATTGTTCAAGCCACTTTGGGAAACAGTTTACTACACATTTAAACTAATGGGCTACAGTTAAAGCCATACTTAGAGGGAAAGGTAAAACTTTAAATAATTACATTAGAAAAGAAAAAAGACTTAAAATTATTAAGCTGACTATCCAGTTTATGAAGTTAGAGAGGAAAAAGGCAAAATAAAGACAAAGGAAGTAGATGGAAGGAGGTTATTAAGTTAAGGGGGAAAAATGAAGTAGACTAGATGAACAAATCCCTAAATTGGTTCTTTGAAAAAAATTAATAAAATAGACAAGTTTCTGACAACATTATTTAAGAATAAAAAGGGGAAGGCACAAATAAACAACATCAGAATTGAAAAGAGAGGCATAACTATAATTTATAAAAGCTACAATTATGAAAAATTTAACAGATAAAAAGAAGTCATGATGAACAACTTTATACTTGTACCAATATATTTGAAAACTTAGATGAGATGAATTGAGCCCTAAAAAAATATAACTTATGAAAAAAGACCAGTATCCAGAGTATATTTAAAAATTCCCACAAATCTATAAGAAAAAGACACACGATCCAATAGAAAAATGGTCAAAAACCAGGTGTTAAATGAAAGAGGAGTTCAACCTCATTTGTGCTTATTTTTTTTAGTTTCAGGGAAATACATATTAAAATTACAATTTCATGCCCACTGGATGGGCAAAATTTTAATTCTATTAAGTCCAAATGTTAGCAAGGATGTGGAGCAATGAGATCTCTAATCCATTGTTAGCAGAAATCTAATTTGGTATAAGCTTTTTCAAAAACACTTTAGCATTACCTAGGAAAGTTAATATGTGCATATCTTAAATCATTTGCTATCCTTCTAAGTATGTAGCTTAGAGAAACTCTGCATATATGCATTAACAGACATGTAGAAGAATGTCATTAGCAATATTATGCATAACAACTTTGACTGATAACACTTCAAGTGTCCATAAAGAGTAGAATGCATAAATTGCAGTACATTTATACAATGGAATATTACACAACAGAAAAAAATTAATGAGCTACTCTTACATGTATCAACATGGGTGATTCTCAAAATCCATAATGATGATCAAAAGAAATAAGCTACTAAGACTACAGGCTGTATAGTTCCATTTATATAAAGAACAAAAATTGGCCAAACTAATAATCTAAGAGATGCGTGCTTACTTGGTATACTATAAAGAAAAGCAGGGGTATGATTCATACAAAGTTCAGATGCTGTTTCTCTTGCAGGGAGGAGAGAGGTACACAGAAGCCTTTATGATACTGGTAACATTCTATTTCTTATCCTGGGTGATAGTTGCACATTTCATTATTATTTTTTAAACTCTACAGACAAAATTTATTAATTTTTGTATATGATATATCCCTCAATTAAATGAAAACTCAGCTTTGTAATATTGTGGCCAAGATTGAATGACACAAGACACATAAAGTGCCAGGCATCTAAGAAGCGCTCAATATGATATGTATCTAAGTTTAAACAAATAACTCTTCCCTGAGACCAGTACTAGGGGTGGGACAGGAGAGCACAGAGGGGTGGGCTGGGGATAGCAGGACATATTCTCATGGGCCCCTACATGGGCTGCAGAGACTTAGACTTTCGCTGGAGCTAGTCCAGCCCTTGAGGAATCTGCCAAGTGAAGCAAGCAGATACATTCCAGAGGATGGCATGTTTACAACCGCTTGGCCTGACACCATTGCCATAAAAGCAGCCAGCCCAAGTCCTTTTCTTCTTATGTACAAATGAGCCCCAGGACATTATACACTTCATGGGAGAAAATACTGTTTTCTAAAAGAAGACGACCTGTTTCACTGTGTCCCCTCTCCACCTAGCAGTCCTGCAGAGATTTAGCAGAAAGTGATGTGGCTACCAGACAGTGCTTGTCCATCTCAACCCTGCCACGGGCAGAGGGTCTCAGACACACTGGCTCAAGGCCAGGTCTCACCAGGGGCCCTCAAGTTCTCTTAAAAAACCTTAACTTTGCATTTGATAAGTGCAAGACACTTTGCTAGACATACAGTGTTAAGGGTTGAATTGTGTGCCCCAAAAGATGTTGAAGTCCTAACCCCTAGTATCTGTGAACATGACCTTATTTGGAAATAAGATCTTTGCAGATGATCAAGTTAAGATGAGGTCATTAGGGTGGGCCCTAATCCAATATGAATGGTGTCCTTATAAAAACAGGAAATTTGGACACAGAGATATACATGCTCATTTTCCTTATGTACTAAATGAGGATAATCATTCCTATCTCAAAGAGTCATTATGTGGATTAAGTAATATAATATATTGGAATATATATTCATACATATAGAGCTCAATACAGTGCCTAACATGTAGTGAGTATTCTCTAAATGGAGACAATTGCCACCACCAGCAGTGGCAGTAGTGGCATTACTATTCATCCAACATGAGTTTATTGTATCGACTTATGAGCCAGACACCACGTTAGGGATATCAAAATAAGGCAATCGTTTCTAGAGCTTACAGTCTAGTACCTTCCTGTCCTGAAGACAGATGTGGAGGCAAACAAATAAAAAATATTTAATAATAGAATAAATACTGACAGAGGTGGGTGTCAAGGGACAACCAAGTTGGGAGTGTCCCATCCTGACTGAGGGATTGGGGTGCAGAGAGGACGTGATGCTTGAGATGAGTTTTGGGAGATGAGTGAGAGTTTGTCAGGGAAAGGGCCCTTCCAAGGAGCAGGAAGGAGCATGAACAAAGGAACAGAAGCAGGAGAGTAGAGGTGACATTTAGAGACGGGCAAGTAGTTTGGCGCAGCTGAAGCACAGGATACTGAGTGAGGAGAGGGTCATGGAGAGACAGGCAAGGGTCACATTGCAAAAAGCTTTTTATACCAATATGAGTAGTTTTGACCTCATCTATTGGCGATACAGAACTTTTGAAGAAGTTTTTGCATTTTGATAATGTGTGGCAAGTAAGAGAGTGGCATGGTAAGACTTGCTTTTAGACATATTCCTCTAGCATTAGTGTGGACAGGAGAAAAGAGGAAGAGGAACCAGTTAGAGGTGGTTATCGCATTAGTCAAGACTACGAACTATGACGATGAGAACTGAGTCAGTGGTGGGGGTGTGGGTATACTTGGGAAATAGAAGATAGTGTTAGTTGACATCTGTGATGCTTTGTGACTGCCAGGCATTTCTCAAACACCCCTCCTACGGTTGGGAAATTTCCCAACTTCTGAGTCCATCCTCCTCAAGGAAGAAGCCAGAAACCCACTTTCCCAGCCCTTGCAGATGGTGCAAGCATGTGACCCGAGCCCTCCCCATCAGATGGCATCAGGACTTTGATTTGGAAGAGAGGGATGTGAAGAAGATAATCGCATGGAACCCATTCTGAGTGAGGATAGTGGTGGGACGCTGAGTTTTGAGAGACTAAACTTGGTCTTTCAAAATGGTGCTAACAGTTGCTCTTTACCCCAGAGTCGGTATGCAATCTGCAGTGGCAGCATTTCCACTGGACAGCCTGGCAGGAGGATTTGGGCATTGTTCCTGTCTGCAAAGTCTCCAAGTCTGGCCCCTTCTGAAAGATACTGTGTGCTACCTAATAATTTAATAAATTCTTTTTTTTTTTTTTTTGCTTAAACTAGTGAGAGAGGTTTTCGTTGTTTGCAACTAAGAAGATTATCAGATACAAGTAGAAAGGACAAGATTTGGTAATAGATCAGGAGTGAGGGAGAGGATGAAATTGAGAACCCTACCCAGATCTCTATCTTGGGTGGCTAGGTGAATATAGTGCTGTTAACTAAGCTTGGGAATGAGTGAGAAAGAGCAACTTAGGGAAGAAAATAGGAAGTAATAATGAATTGAGTTTTCAATATGCTGAGTTTGCGTTTCCTTTGGGACATATAGGTCAAAGGCAGTGAGAAATATGGATCTTGGTATCAGCAAGGGGGGCTAAAAACAAATTTTGGATGTGTCAGAATAGATTTACTTATTAATTAACATTAATTGAGCACTTACAATGTGCCAGACACTGAGGGAAACAACTGTGAGTTAGACAAGATCCCTGTTCTCATAAAATTTATAATCTAATGGTATATATCAGAAATAAGTAAAGAAGTGTATACAGAATATGATCTTGGGGGCGAGAAGTACTACAAAGAAAACAGAGCAGAATAAAGAGATAAATGGTGGTGGTTGGAACAGCTATGTTGGAAAGGGTGTCCAGGGGAATTCCTCTCTGAGCAAGTGACATTTGAATAGAATTAGGGAGTGATCCCTGCCAAGGTTTGGGGACACAGAAGAGTAATCTAAGCAAAGGGAAGAGCAAATGCAAACAGAAAAATAAGCTTGGGGTATTTAAGGAAGAGTAAGAAAGCTAATGTCTAGAGTAAAGAGGAAGAGGAGGGTGGTAGAAGATGATCTCAGATGGGCAGGGACCAGACCACATAGAGTCTATATTGTTGACCACATAGAGTCTATATTGTTGACCATGATGAGGAATTTTCACTTCATTATAAGTTAAGTGAGAACCATTAGAGAGTTCTGAGCAGAGACAGAAAGGAGGTGACTTATTCTTTTAAAGATCACAGCTGCCATGTGAAATCTTTGGGAGCGGCAAGAGTAGAAGAAGGTAGGCCCGTTAGGAGGCTGGTGCCATAATCCAGGCAGGAGATGATGGTGGCTTAGACTAAAGAAGTGATGAGTGTATAGTGTGGTGAGAAATGGTTGGATGCTGAATATCTTTAGAAGATACAATCAATAGGACTTGTCAGCGGAATTGATTGAGTGTTAGAGAGAGAGAAATCTACGATGACTCTCATGTTTTTGGCCCAGGGCACAGGTGACCAGTGGTATGATTTAATGAGGTGGGTGAGGGCAGGTTTGGGGCATGGTAGTGGAAGTCAGGTATTTTGGTGTGAATTTAAGTTGGAGATGCCTACTAAACACCAAAATTGAAAGGCTGGGACTAGATTTATTAATTCAGAAGTCATCATCTCAGAGATGGTATTGAGACACAGAACTAGATGAAATCTCCAGAGAGGAAGAGGATAGAGAATGCTAGTAAGTAGAGTTTGAGCAGATGAGAAGGAGCTAGCTTCTACCAGTGAGTAGGAGGAAGCCAGGAGACTGTGGAGTCTCACAAGGCAAGTTTAAAAAGAGTAGTTTCTAGATACAAAGAGTAATCGACCATTCCTGATTTTTCTAAGAGGTTAAGTAAAGAAAAGTCTAACAACTGACCATTAGATTTGGTAATGTGGAGGTTGCTGGTGGGGCCTTGAGAAGTACAATTCAAGTGGAGTGGTGGGGATGACAGATTAACTGGAGTGGCTTCAAGAGTGAGTAGAAAGTGAAAAGTGGGGAGCGTGAGCACAGAGCTCTAACAAGGGGCAGTGCAATGGCTGAGGACAAGTGGGTAGGTGTATGGTTGGTGGCTGAAGTAAGGTGTGTAGCTGAGATTGCTCAGAGAAAATGTATAGATTGAAATGAGGAGAGAGTTGAAGACACAACCTTAGGAACCAACAATAAATAGAGACAACTTCTTCAGAAGATAGATTGAGATGGAAACACTGGGTGGGAGGAAAAGCAGGAAAAAGTCATAACCCAGAGAGGAAGGGTGTAAGGAAGAGGTGGTCAGCAAAGTCAAATACTGAAGGCAGGCCAGATCAAAAGGACTTCTGGGGTTGGCTGTTCAGAAGTTCCTGGTTATCTTGACAGGGGCGATTTCAATGGTGGTGAAGGTGGGGACCAGGGTGTGCTCTGTTGAGGAAGGAATGGGAAGTGAGGAATGGAAGGAATTAAGTCCAGACCAGTCTTTGAGAAGGAAGGGGAGAAAACTGCTACAAGGAGGCATGGTGGGGGGAAATGTTTAGTTTTCAGGAAGAGGGATGTCAGCATAAATATATGCTGAGAGGAAGGAGCCAATGGAACTATAGAAGTACAGGGAGATGGTAGATGGAGGAAGGAGGAGACAGAGTATAAAGCACAGGGCAAAGGATTCACTTTGAAGTGGGGACAACTTTTCCTCTGAGATGGGAGGTAGGAGGCAAAGATGGAGATAATAGTGCAAGTGAGAGGCAGGAAGTTCCTACCTGATGGCCTCCATGTTCTCCCCAAAGTAGAAGGCAGGATTCAGTGGTGGTGGTGGTGGTGGTGGGGATGGGTTGGGAGGGAATCAGTGATAAGAAGAATGTGGCAAAGACTGAGCTTCAAGGGTGCCACCCCAGTGTGTTCACAAATACCACTGTCTACCTACCTTTTGGTGTTTGTCTATATGTCCCAACAAATCTCCCAACTCCTGTCCAAGAAGCTGTCTCTCTCCTCTCCCATCTTCCCGCAAATCCCTTCCCTAATCCCCCCTGCAAGCTTGGGGAAGCTTCCTGTCACTGGTGAGTTATGGAAAAAATCTTTATCTTTCTCTCTGGAACAAGTCTTTCCCCAGGAGGTCTGTGCTGAGCCCACCACAAGTAAAACATAGAAAACAGAAAAAGCAGAAAGCCAATGCAAGAAATTCTAAAGACAAGCACACTGCAATGAATTATAAATTAAAAAAATCACAAGTTGAATAAGTATAGAATGGATATGTGCTACACATTTTAGGATTTAAACTTCTATAAGGCAGCCATTGTTTTGTTTTGTGTGTCCTTAGAAGGCAGTTTAGAGAAGTGGTTGGAATCACTGTCCTTAGAACCACACCTCTTGGGTCCAGATTAGAAATGAGTAATCTTGGGCTCATTACTAAATCTCTTGGTGCCTCAAGGTCCTTATCTGTAAAATAAGAATTATAATAGAACTAACCTCTTAGGACTATTGTGGAAATTAAGTGACTGGATGTGTGTAAAGCCCTTAGAATGGTGCTCGTGCTGAAAGCGGTCGATAACCTCTAGCTGTTAGTGTTATGTGTTCTGTAAAAACTCAAGATCCCACGTAGGAAATGCTCAAGAGGAGACTAAAATCTTCCTATAAAACTGTCATAGGGGGAATATCGTACTGAGGTGAAAATTGGGTCCTGGATCTAACACCTTCTAATCTTAGATTCTTTTTCATTCTACGAAATAACTCTTCTGCTGCCTGGGAGCTCAGCGTGTTGGCCTTAGAACCAAGTGTGAGGCTGGTGTGTGGGGACCTTCTCAGTCCAATTGGAAGCACCTCCTTTCCTGAGGTGCTTACTCTTGTCTCTGGTGCCCAGTGATCTGCTGTGCTTCCTGCTTCTCTGGGTTCCTTCTGCCTCTCCACTCCGTATCTGGAGAAGTCCTTAGGCCATATAGCACATGCTTCCCCATCAACTGGAAAAATAACCCCGCCTGATCCCCCTGTCTGCAGGTGAGAGTCTTTGCCAGCCAGCCAACCAGAGTCTTTGCTAGCCATCATCCTTTCTTCTAGGCAACATTTGCTTGTAATGGAGGCCACCGTGAACATGGAGCAGAGGTGGTTATGGGCACACTAAGCAAGGGTGGGCACTGTAGAGCCCACACTGGACACAGCAGAGGGATTTGGACAGTTACAGGTCCCCATGGCCCATCCTGCTTGGAGCCCTTAGGAGAGTTATTCCAGAAGAGATTACACTGACCTAGACTCTAAACCCTAGAAAATTCCTTAGCAAGAGGAATTTGTACACCTAGCAGGTGCACATCATGCTTGTATGTAGCATTGAACTCTAAATTCTCTGGAGAGAAGGGATAAGATCTTTAAATCTGGGAACAAGAGCAGCAAAACTTCTTTGAAGCTATGTTTGAATGTTGTGCTGCTATTCTGAGGTGGGCACCATATCCCTGATGGTAAATGTGTCTGGTTTGCATAAAAAACACATCATAGAGCCTAGACATTGTCACCCTCTCATTACTTTACAGTGTCATCTCCAGGTGCTTCCTTCCAGAAGTAACTGGGCAAGACATCACCCTCTTCCTGTCCTTCTCTTATTGAGACTGTGAGGGGGGGTGGTCCAAATATTTAATGGGGGAGGGTCTCACATGGGAAATCTCAACACTTTCCCTGCATCTTTGTGTATCTAAGAGAGTAGTCAATAAAAAGTTCACATCCTCTGCCTAAGGAGATGTGGCAGCCAAATGTAATGCACCATCCCACCTGGATCCTGAATGGGAAAAAAATAAGAATTACAAAAAACATTTAGGACAATTGAAGACAGTTGACTATGAATTGCATATTAGATCCTCGCTACTCAGAGTGTGGGCTGTGGACCAGCAGTGGCAGCAGCATCACCTGGGAGCTTGTTAAAAGTGCAGGGTTTCGGCCCCCATCCAGGTGGTTTATATGCACATTGAATGTTGAAAAGCACTGTATTAGACAATATTATTGTATCAGTGTTACATTTCTGGTCTGTGATAATGGTATGGCAGGAAAATGTCCTTGTTTTTGTGTGTGTATGTACACAGGCACCTCCTGAGTGGAAGAATTCAGACGCAAAGCGACCCACACTGAAGGTGAGGCCTTCAAGGGAACTGGACACCAGACTCTTGGATGCCTACCATGGATTGTCCTGATGGAGCCATTGGAATCTTCTAGGCTGCATAGGCCAGGCATGGCGATGTGCGCTACACCAGGAAGAGGAAGAATGCTGGCGGTAGACCAAGCCTCAAGGGACGAGACCCCTGATCCCTGACGGTGCCTAGGGATTCATTCCCTCTAATGGTCAGTAAGTCAACAAGGTTAGGAGTTTGGGTGTGTCCCCTAAACTCAGTGGATGACACAGTTTGAGTCCTTGTGGATTCCTTGTTGGATGACACAGTTTAATTCCTTTCTTCATATGCTGTAATTCCCTTTGGTTTTCTCCAACCCTTTATCAAGGTCAGACATACTCCTACAACTTTGTGTGTTGCTAACAAGGGAGAAATGAGACTTGCCCTGTGTTTATACCCCTCAGTAGAGGTCTTTGCAAAAGTAGCAGCAGGGGTCCAAGGGGCAGGGGTCTGGGTTCCAGGCTGCATTTTCCAGAAGAGGAGTTGAGCTGTTGCCAGCTTCTGGTCTCATTTAAGTGTCTCTCTCTCCTCGGCAGATCTGAGTACTGTATTCAGGATTACTAATCTTTTCTGGGACCTTTTCTCTAAATGCCAAATCACAGAAGAGGAAGTGGTGAGGATGAACCTTCCCCAAACCCCACATTTCTGTAGCTCTAGAGGATATTGACTCATGGTGGGGCATTTATTTCAAATAAAAACCAGTACAAACCAAAAAGACTTGAGGAAGTACCTCCTCCCACTCTTGTTTCCAAATTCCATTCAGGTTTGGAACTTATTTAAACAATTTTTATTTTGAAACATGAAAAGGTGGAAGAATCCAGCTTCTTTCTGCTAACAGTAGACAAAGATAAGCATCTCTCCACAAAGGTACAAGATTATGTTACCCTTCTGGAATCCTGGTAGCCAATTCAAGTTGTTTTTGAAGCACAATGCTACCCATGAGGCCTAAACCAAAAGAACCAGACATTCCAGATTGACTCAAATAATTCCATTTTTTAAATGTAATGTTCTGGCACCTCTGTGATTTCCATATTTGTTCCAGTTTTCATCACACCCTGTGATATTGAATGGCAAGATCAAGAATAAAATGCTTCTTTGAATAACTCAGCTGCCTTCCTACCTTGTGGCTGTCAGGTATAGGACACAGTTTGTCAGGAATGAAAGGAAAACAAAATTTCCATTCAAGAATTTAATGCTCTTTCCACAAACAGAAAGAGGGAAAAAATTGTTCTGTGGTTTATTGTGGGGAAGGGGCGGCTTCCAAAAAACCAAAGGAAGGAAATTCTCAATGGAAACTATGGATCTTTGATGAACTTTTCATTTCTGTATGATTAGGGAATTACCAAAAGCCAAAATAAAACCTATTTTTTTTTTCACTGTGTCTTACCCAAGTATTTAGTGCGGGAAAAGTGACATTAGTAACTTTTGAGCCATATGACTCTCAAACACATAATAACTTGGCTTTGAAGGCAAGTCACGATGCTTCTAGAAACCCCAGGATAGGAGGGCTAAACCCTTTACATTCTCTTCAGAACTATTTGGAAACATTCACATCTTGGAGCTGGGATGTTTGTCCTATGGTCCATGTAGGATAGCTGTGCTGTCTCTTACTCCACAAAACAAGAGTTTCCAACTGAACTGGAAAAGAGCTCTCCTGTCCGCTGTCTTGTCTGTGGAGGCCAGACTTTATCAGCTTTTGGTACTCCGTGTGATAATTACCCCTTGCCAAACACGCTTGTCTGAATTATTCCATAAAACACACTTGATAAATGGGCTTATCAAGACCATTATGTCTTGAAGAACTTAAATTAGTCCCAGATGACTTTCTTTTCAGTTAAAAAAATAAATTTAAATAAAATATAAATGTAAACATATTTCCAACTCAGAGTTCCATTTCCACCACTGAAGCACATTCTGGCTCTAAGTGCTATATCTATTTTTGACATTTATGACTTTTGTGTTTGTTAGAAACAAACAAGCTCTCAGGTGGCTGTATCTATGTTTTTATATTTATGACTCTTTTGTATTTGTTGGAAATAAACAAGTTCTTGATTTTCTATCTGTAAAATAAAATAAGAACAGCTGCTTCATAAGGACCTTAGGATGATTAAATAATATAATAGACATAAGGTACCAGGGCCAGGCACATAGTGAGTGTCCCATAAATGTTATGACTTAATTCTTTTAGCTCTGCAGTAGATGGACACAAACTTGGGGAGGTGATTTTATTACATTAATTTTTATCTGTTTGCAAATTAACATATTTATCATTTATTGTAAAATACTGGATTTCAATAGTAATTCAGAGCTAATTTTTATCTTAATTAAGCCTCTTCCTGATTTACCCTTCACACTCTCTGTTTTTTTGGTCCTACTGTGTGCTATTCTTTTCATGCTCCAACTCACCAATCTCTGTCCTGCCCTTTTGCACACTCCACAGTTTCTTGCATCACATTTCCTCTGTCTAGAAAACTTCTTTCCCACTTCCTTTTATTATGATCTCATTCTTCCTTTAAGGCCCGGTTCAAACATCTTTTCTTCTATGAAGACACTTCCGATTCCCTTGGCCCAAAAATAATGTCTTCCTCATTGGCATTCTCACGACATTGAGTATTTTCTTTAAATACGACTTTAAATTTAGAAAAGGGTTAGATTTACAAAAAAGTTGCAAAGATTGCATAGAAAATTCCCACATACCCCTAGCTAGTTTCCCTTAATGTTCATATCTTACATTACTATGGTGCATTTGCTACAACTAAGAATCTAATACTGGTATATACACTGAGCACTTTTAACTTATATTGTAGCTGACTATAAACTGTGAAATCCTTGAAGTCAGGCTGTGAAGCTCCTAAATTACTCATTTCTGTAATTTGTACAAAGTCTATGCTTACCATTGAGCACCAAGTGGACACTACAACAATTTTCATTGAATGAAGGAATAATTGCTCTAATTGCCCACCTCCACAGAAGGTGGTTTGTTTATTTTAAGTAAATTTTTTATTAAAGTAGAACATACGCACAGAAAAATGTGATTATAAATATAGAGCTTAATGAATTTTCACAAAGTGAGCACATTCAGGTAACTGTCACCAGGATCTTCATATGGAAACTTTCCTACATCCCAGAAGCCCCCCATGTGTTCCTTCCAGTAACTATTGCCCTACATCTTGATTTCTTATATTGCTCTTAGTTTTATTTCAGTAATGGGACACAGTATTATGGCTCATGCTTACAATGCGACCCACTTATATATTGTTATCATATCCATGCAGAGTGGCTTGCTTCCATCTTTGAAAAAATTTCCTGCTTGATTAAAGGAAGTACAATGCAATAGATTTTCCAACAGCTAAACAATGTCCATTGTCTTTGTAGTTTATACAGTTTCTGCATTAAAGCCTAGCTTATGGTTGGGTGTACCCAGTCTGGACTGAAGGACAATTCCAGTTCTGACAACATCAGTCAGGCCAATGTAGGAAGTAGGACATAAACCATTTTCATTTCTGTTCCCTTAGAAACACATGAAACAAAATAAAGTTTGCCAAATGGAAATATAAAAAACCACTGGAAAAATAAATGTTATTTTTAAGCTTCTAAGAGGCTATCGCAAATAACTGGGAGGAGAGTGGAAAGAATTCAAAAAGCAGGTGACCTTTTACCAGGCAGAGCACAGCAGGGTCAGCAAGTGCCTAGAAAATGTTGTGACTCTGAAAGCCCAGCCCTGGAGGGACTGACCTCACCGGACACCATGAAAATAGAGCTAGCTTCTTCCCAATCCTACATGAGCTGAACAGGCACAAGGAAACTGTCCTCCAGAAATGGGAGCAGCTAGAATCCCTGGGTACTAAAAAAGGGAGCCGAATTGGAGATCTAGGCACAGGTGGGTTTGTCACTGGCAGCCAGGTCTGGAGTGTTGTCTTCAGGAGGTTGGGACTCCTCTACTCTTAGAGCTAATCTTACCCTGTGGAGACATGATGCGGCGAGTGGGTTAGAAGGAGGGTGGCTGCTGCAGTGTCAGTAGAGGAAGGAGACAGGGAGATGGATAGGTACTCTTCTGGGTTTAGAGGGAAAAGAAAGCCACCATGGCCAGTTTCTCCCTTTTGAATTATCTCACTGCTTCACTGCTAATTCTCAGATGGCTCAGGAATTGACAACTACTTTGCAAAGTATTGTGCCAGTTACACAAAATTGCCTGTTTGGTCATGCAAATTTAAATTAAGATAGAGAAGGTTGGCAGTTGGTTGGTCAGTCTAGCTTTCCTCACAGAGATACTCAACTTTGACAAAACTAGCTTGGTTGGAGAGAGTTTGTGCCATGCTTTCTCCCATAAAGGGAAAGTCGCCCCAGACCAAGCAAAGGACAAGAGCTGGCTGTTCCTGCTTACCCTTTGGGTTACAGAGAGTCACAACTCTGAGCACAGGAAGGATAAACGAGACTAACCAGCGGTGGAGTGTGTAAGACCTTCCAGACAAAAGGCCCTGGGAGGCTGAGTTTATTCTCGAAGCACCAGCCTTTATCCCACCATCTCCTTCCACTACAACTTTCAGTCAAGGTGATTTTCAGGAGATAAATAGAAGCAGGCTTATGCCGGGGCTCACAAATGGATGGTTCATGGCCTCCATTTACCTAGACTCTTATAGAAACCTTTATAAATGCTACTCTTTTGTGAAGTGGGAAAGGGACTCTGGGCAGATAGATCACAGCAAGGCAGAAGATGCTCTTCCTTCACTTAGACCTAGTTCTTGCTCCTGTACTTCTCTAGTCTTTCAGGGAAACAGACAAGGAGACATTGGAGCTTCCGACTAACAGAATTAAAACAGCACGTTTGACATCAATGTTCCAAAAATCATCAGCCATTTCTCCTCACGGGGAGTTTTTCCCTTAGGGGCCAGCTTCCTGTCTTCTCCTTAGCCTGTCTTCCTCACCTTGCCTGCTGCCACCAGTCTCCAACCCCACTACAAAGCTGTCCGCCCCCTACTCAGGTCAGGGGCTTCCTTCACAGGCACAGAAGCCCATCCTGCAAATAGCCTCTGCGCCGGTTCTCTACCTTGGCGATGTGGGAAAGAGGAAAACTTTCAAGCTTTGGTCTCTCTTTAGCACATACTGGATCACATCCTTACCTGGGGCCTGTCTGCTCCTCCAGGCATCCAACCCAGGCTAAGGTGGGCAAGGTGAAGGGGTGGTCCACCTACTACCTACATACTAGCAAAAACTGGAAACTGCTTAGACGCCCATAATTGGAAGTAATATTTAAGTATTTGATGATACATCCACTAAAGGGATTCTTTATGATCTTTAAAGTTTGAAAAAAGTGCAAAAATGTTTCTGCTACAATATTAAGTAAAAAAGGGTAGGCTACAAAATTATATATTTATAACATGACTAGACAATGTTAAAAACCTGAAAATTTGTTGCAATTAAAGGGGGAAAAAAGACTGAAAGGAAATGTATCAAAATTAACAGAGGTTGAGTCTGGATGGTGGGGGCTTTTGGTGGTTACTTTTCTATTTATAAGTTTGCACCTTTCAAAAGAGCATAGCCTTCTTTTATAATTACTAGAAAATGGAAGAAAACCTTGAGTTTTTGCATTTAACCAGTCAGCAAAAGCAATAAACAACAGAGGCTCTGAGGCCAAGGCACTCAGCGCTCCAGGGGCCGCAGAGGGGATCTGGCTGTCGTCGTGTGGGTGGGACGGGGTCCCGGGGACAGTCTCCTGGGTCAGTCTCCCGGACCGAACCCCTGCGTGGGCCCGAGCCATCAAAGACGAGCCTGTTTTATTTCTGAGCAGAGATGACGTTACCTTAAGAAAACTAGAAAGTGCTGATTAATCATGAAGTCAGGACTAATCCCTGAAAGCAGTCGGGTCGGGGTCAGACGCGAGGGTGACCCAGACCAGACTGCAATCGCAGACGCAGTGGCGGGGCGAGGGTCTGGTCATCCCCGCCGCCCCGCCGCTCCACCCCGCCCGCCGCCTTCCAAGGGCTTCTCTGGCGGGCCGCGGAAGTGGCGCATGCGCAGCAGCGCGCTGGCCCGGCCCGCTCCCAGCCCCCGCAGGCCGCGTGCTCCCCGTTGTCACTCCCGGGGCAGATTAGTTCAGTGCTGTGCAGTGGTCACGCACCGACCAGCAGTGCTCTTAAGGATGATTATCACCACGGCGGTGAGACAGTCGTTGGGCCAAGACCTCTTCCAATACCTGAGCCAACGGGTAAATCAGGTCCTGAGCCGTCATTGGGAGCCACTTGGAGAGAGAGGCCATTCTTCCTGAAGTACAGGGTTTTACAGCCGCCCATTATAATGAGATCTGTACTATGAGATCTGTGACTGCATATTGTTTGTGATTTTATTTTTATTAAAATCGCTTTAAGGATTTCATCCTGTCATTAGAACACTGCAGTCTGCGGCTTTGGGAAGTGACTGGGGGGACTTTCTCCGCATTGGCCGCCTGGCAGTGTTGCCATCAGTTTTTCCTTACACCCAGGCCTCACACGTGTCCTGAGAGATAATTTGCATAAAAGCTGTCTGTGCCCTTGAGGAGAAAAGAAACTGATTAAAGGACTGGGGGGAGAGGGGAGTCTGGGACTTTGGTAAAGACATTTGGCTGTGAAATATGTTGTTCTTATGAGTGGCTTTGCAAAATCTTCCAAAAGTTCTCCCTGAGGCCAGACATTGTTTTTGGGCTGGTCAAGCAGGAGGGGGAATTGAAGCATATTAGGTGGGAAGCCACTGGGCCCTGGCCCTGAGGGAAACCTTTATCTTGCCTTCACAGCGTTTTCTCTTGCAGCAAATTCTTACACTAACTTGGCCTCCTGGTCAGTCTTGAAGGGACTGGCACTGGAGTCCCTGCAGCCTGCGCTCCAGCTGCCCCGTCTTGTGTTTACTCTCCAGTTGATTAGGCAGATGTTAAACCGTGGAGCACAGAGGCCCATGGTGCAGTAGGCAGGGTGTAGGAAAGTACCTGGAATCCAGAGAGGAACAGAGATAGAGCTGGAGTTTGGATCCACGTGGGCAGAACTGGCACCTCTCAAAAATACCCACAAACACAGATTACCCTGCTCATTTGTTTTAATCACATCAAGACTTGTCATAATCTTTGTTTTCTTTCCTTTTGCCTTTCCCTTACAAAACAAAGGTCTCACTAGGGTTGCTTTATAAAATTCAACAGTACAGTAAGTGCTACAGCATGTTAGATTGCCTTGGCAGGGAGAAGGGCCTTTTATCTGCTTTTGATCACTGTTGGAGTCTCAGGACTTTAAATCTTTTGAACTCACATCCATTGTTCCACACTAGCTGCTACTGATTCTACAACCCCTGTTCTCTCTTGATTAAATTCTTTGGCTCAAAGATGATGTCTTTTATGTCTCTTGGGCTCAAGGGACTGAGTGTGGAGAGAAGAGGCTCCTCGGCCCTAGTTAGCAGCTTGATTCCCTATGACCTGTTTGGAGCTCCTGGTAACCAGAGTCAACGACCAACTAGGTGTAGGAGAAACAGCAGCAGGTTTATGGGAGGAACAGATAGGGATGTTGGGTAGCTGCTCAAATCAGAGCTTCTCAAAGTGGGGTTTATCATAAGAACCACCCAGGAAACTTAAAAATACAGAGTCTCAGGGTTGGGAGTGGGGTAGACATCTGTGGTTTTCAAAGCTCTTGGGTGATTCTGACATCATCCAAGGCAGGGCCACTGGCTTATGGCTTGGGCTACCTTGAATCAGAGGGAGCACTCAGGTTAGGCAACACAGCATACCTGGAGTTGAGGTTGCTGATAAGAGCATCCCAGGTTCTAGAGATACATTTGGCCCAATGTTCTAAAATTCTAGCCTTGCTATTGGAGATGGCTTTAAGATTTGGGACTCAGAGCCGAAGGGATCTGGGAAGAGGACAGAAGCACCTGACCTCCTGAGTGATCAGGAGGAAAAGTCTTAGCTGGTACATAAAGCACAGGGAAAGGGTTTTAGGCTTAGGTCAAAGAACCATCAGTGGAGAGAAGAAATAGGAGAATCCAAGGTGGCTGCATAGCTCTCTGCTGAGCATCCATGCATTCAGTTCCCAGCTTAGCCAGCAGGGAAAAGCTGTAAGGTAAAGCTTATAATAGTCCAGAACCCAGTATTAGACAAGGGTTCTAAACTACTCAAGCTTTGACTAAGGAAGAATTAATATCGATAATAACCATTATTAAAACGAATGCTATTGTGGTTAGCATTTATTGAGCACTGAGCTGAACACTTTACAAGTATTAGCTAACTGAATCTTTAGAACACCCCTTGAGGTAAACTATATGTTCTGTTTACTGATGAAGCCAAAGCTCAGAGAATTTAGGTTCATCATCTAAGGATTTGGCTAGTTGGTAGCAGAGACAGAACTTGAACTTAAGGCCATTTGACTCCAGAGTGTGAGCTCTTTTGATGTCAAACTTCCCATTTCACAGGCCTGTTTAGTGCCAGAAAGGAGTTGAATCCAAGTTGAAGAGTTGGGATATTAGTGGTGAGAGCAGCTCAGGGAATGAATGACAGTAATGCTAAAAAAAATGCAAAGAGCAATTCATTTTAAAACTTACATCTTACATATTTGGGATTGTTGTTTCAATTTGGTTGCTCATAGTCTGAGATCTTGGCAGGTCTGTGGCATCTTATCAACCTGAAGGTAACGTAGGAGCATAATAAACCAAGGCAGTAAACCTAGGGGATGGTTAAGTTCTAAATCATATTTTAATAAACAACTATTCATACCATTCCAGAATCATTTAAAAGGAAATCAGTGTAAATTTTGTTAGTATAACCCTCACATTTTGGCAGTGTCCCTAAGGTGCTCACCAACTTGGTTTGAGGAGATTGGCAATGACTTGGAAACCATGCCATCCTTGTAATATGGACTTAAGAGTAAAGGAAATGACAAAGCACCCTTTGGAGGATGATGACAGAAATCTATGTATGAAAATAATCATACCTTGGGGATCTTGGAGGGTCTGCAAGCACTACCGATTACTCACCAGTTGTAAGATCTCCCAGCATTAATCCATCTTGGCAGGAGAAAGGACATTACCAAATGACTGCACTGCCTGTTGGCTTCTTCCAAACTCCAGGCTGGAAAAGCAAATGAGTGAATATTCACTCTGGAAGATGGAATTGTTTCTCGTATAGTCTACCTCATGGAGGTTCTTCAGGCAAGTAAACCAGGATTTGAAACTTTATTTTTCTGTTGACCACATTCCAACAAATTCTGAAGCATCTAAGTCCGATCTTGGAAGCATTTTCCTTAGGGTTTAACCAGATGCATGTTAGGTCAATAACCACCAAGGCCAATTTGTAGCCCTATAGTAATTTTAGATCACTCTGCAAATGCCAAACCTTGCCCACTACTATACTGATGAGGGGAAAAAACTGCTTGGTTCTTGAAGGTGCTTTAACATTTTTAGGTCAATATTTACTTCACTTTCAGTACATAGGTGGTTTGGTTGGAGAAAAAGTACACTTATTAAAAAACAAAATAAAATAAAACATCCACGCCTGCCCCCCATTGGTGGGATGAGTTTCATTTACCAACAATAAGGAAAATGTAGAATAAGACAAGAAAGTTGGCATTCTTATGTTGGAAGGCTTCTTTGGCCACCAAAAATTTTGACATGGATGTCTCTTTTTCAGGTGGTTCTTGATGGGATTGTAAGAGAGAAAAAGCCCTGTTATTAACCAATAAGCCTGGTTAAGGTGGGGGAGCACTAGTGTGCACAAGAGAGGTAAGGCATAGAGGAGATTTTCTTTGGAGAGAGGCACTAAATACATTGCCCACATTATGCATATGGAGAAGGTTTACTTGGAAGGTGGAGGCAGGTCATGAACCACATCAGAATGTCATCCAGGAACACTGTATCCTTTAGCCCAGTAGGTCGTGAAGATCTCATTCTTAAACCTGAGACTATCACCAGCCTATGGAAGAGACGCAATAGCTACTCACATAGCCCACAGGGCTGGGAAGAATGTCTTTGTGCCTCATTTGACTGGATGACACAGAGTGCTTCAGAAGATCAGGGGCCAGAGGCAGAGGGCGGTGGTCCTGGACAGTGATTGCACTGAAGTCTCTTTAGTTGCTATCGAGTCTGACTTCTAGGTCTTTTTTATGAACCAAGCAATAGGCTTCTGCAGATGAGATGGAACAACATATAGCTCAAGTCACAAATGCTTGTCATTAAATGTTGGGCCTGTGCCCCAAGCTTTTACAGGAAGACAAGTGTTTGGAATATTTGCTGTGGGAAACAGTGAAGTAGTACAGGCTAAGTCATGTGGAACAGGCAGCGTCTGCAGCCTCCACCTGCTAAACACTCATCTTAGCTCCAAGCACCATTTTATCTCAGGGAGGATTGACCAGATTCTTCAGAACTGGAGTCTGAGAATGGAGTCCACAGAAAACAGGTGCAGGACAAGGATTGCTGGTAGGAAAAGGAGGAAGAGAATCAGGAGTAAGGGAAGGAGGAGAGAATTCCAAGAAGGTAGACTTGGATTTGGCAGGAAGAATACCATGAGTGATCTTTGGGAGAGCAGTGTAATAGAGTTCCGACAGGAGTCTAAGGAGCATTTGGGCTGGCTAGCAAATGCAGAAGACTGACAGTGGAGAGGGAGGGAGGGGAGAGCTGTGTAGCTGAGCATTGCACAAGGGTGTTATGTCTAAAAGGACATGATTCACATCATAAACAACATAGATTGGATATTTAATATGAGAATTTTTCTTGCACACTTAGCAGTGTCTTGTTCAAACAAAATCAGTATATTACCACAATTTTCTGACGTGTGGAAGTAGTGTCTTGGGGAATGGGTGCATTTTTCCAATTCATACAAAGGCACCCTATGGGCTAACATTGGCCCTGAGGAAAAAAGGATAGTAGTACTCAAAAGCCATTCCATGCAGTAAAGATATTAAAGCAGTAGGATCAAAGAAGTATGCTAAAGAAGAATCGTCTCTTTATTTCTTACCCTTATCGATATTATGGTTCAGATGTGGAGATACTGAAGGTTAATATTTTTATGTAGGGGATAAGAAAGAGATCAACAGAAATGAATCTCTCTGTTTTAACCTGTATCAGAACACAAGTACTTTATATGTTCTGAAAATTCCTAAGGGTTCTTTCGCAATCCTGTTGGGTCCTAACTCTCTCCTACTAGGGCATGAGACCATTTTCTGTGGTTGCTAGATGGGATTTGAAAGTGGCAGGAGAATGGATAAGTGGGAAAGAATTACTACTCAAGTCAAAACTACTTGGCTTGAATATAAAATCCTTGATGTGTTTCAAAAGCATCATTCAGAGCAAGTTAAAAGTAAATTTGACTTTCAGCTATGACACCATAGATAATAAAGTCCTCCATTATTAAAATCCTCCCAATTTCTTATTTTCTTTCCTTTATCTTTGGGGAAAAGAAGTTTAGGAAAATGAGCTGAGTTTCAGGCAAATGAAACCATAGTACCAGAAAAATATCCACTAATCTTTCTTGTAGGTATAGTTTGTGCTGCCAAAAAAAGAGGCACCTAAGAGATTATAGGTAGTGAACAAACATTCTAATCTTGATGCTATGAAGAGGAACATTTCACTGATTAGCTCTTTGAATAACTAGTTTGTATCTACTAACTTTGAGGTCTTTCTTAAAAAATGATGGCTATGGGAAGGGTATATTCAAACACCTGGATAAATCACTCATTGTTTCAGTGAACCCAACTGGTTTTTTCTTTCTGATAAATAAGTGACTCATTTAGCCTTGGAGCACTAGAAAGACCAAGATCATTAATTACATTTCCTTATTATGTAAACATTGTGTTCAGGAAGGGGTGTAGTAGGCAGTTCTGGGAATTGAGAATAGACAAGCTGTCCTACTTGTCTTCTTGGCTTCTCAGATTGATTGCATAGGTGTGTTTGACTTTATGCAGTTTCTGTGAAAAATTCTGTATATCAAAGAACACGATGAATTTACCTAGGAGCTCATTACATAAAGGAATATTTAAGGGAATATGTGACTCTTAGGTAAGAAAAAAAATAGTCTATTTTGGCCTTTTAGATTTCATGTCCATGATATGTTTTTCATTCTTTAGCTTTCTGCTTTAGGGTAGCGTCTGTCTATATCTGATCTTCAGAAAACCAACAACAGAATTAGTTGGGGGAGCTTATTAAAAAACAATCAACAGATTCCTGGACCCTCGCCTACCTGAATGGACTTGTCATTTCTGAGGCCTGGGAAACCCCTCCACCTCCTCCAGGGTGATCCTGAATCACATTAATACATTTGTGATCTCACATTCTGTTTTGTTCTTTTGGTGAGGGGTGGGAGTGGGGGGTGGGATAGGAGAGAGAGAGAGACAGAGAAGAGAGATGGATTCTCAGTTCGGTACCAAATTATGAACACAGAGAGATTAGCCTCTATTGAAGATTCTTTCTTTGTTGAAATGAACAATGAAGTAGTTGGAGAAAACCTGGGTGTGTTTATAAAGGGCACACAACTGCTGTGTGGGCTGATAGGCCTGGGGCTAAACATATTTGAAATTGCAAATTTGCAAAACCATGAACTGCATGGATATTTAGAATGTTTTTCAATAAGATGGAGCACACCCTATCATATAACTATCATAGCTTGAATCCTAATAAATTGGAATTTATGACCACAGTATTTCTAAAGATAAACTTGATTCTTATCAAATAAGATTTGGAATTTAAAAAAATTCTGTGAAATATCTAAACCAAGACTTGTACAGTCTAAGGTTTCATAAATTAGGGCTTTAAAAAATATTATAAATTCTTGGATTCAGCCTTTAATTCTTGCCTGTTAGCAGGCTTTCCTAATGCTAATCTGTTACGTAACATAGGTGTAGTGCAATTTCTCATAATCTCATTTCATCTAATTTACTTATACCCATATACATCTTAGTCTTTTAAGACTTTTCACTGAAGCTGTATCTACCTGATAATCTAGATCTAGCATTCTTGATTACTTCATGAAGTTATACCTAAAGGGAAGTCAATTTAGGTAGCTGTAAAATAATTAAGGAACCTGAATATGAGGGTTGTCTTTGTGGTTTCTGAGTTCCCTCTGCCTGGAGGCCTGGCCGTGGCCCTGGATTGGAGGCTGCAGGGAGAAATCTCTCGGTTTACTACCTTTATGAGGCTGAAGGCAGCTGCTTTCCCAGGCCTTGAAGTTTCCAATCTTGGGGTGATGTGCAATTTCACTCCCTTGTCTAGCCCATCATGACTTCCTGTTCTCTTTCTGTAATGCTTTTCAGATCCACTTCTTCCTGTTGCCTTCCCAAGCCTGGTTCTGATCCAGGCTCTAATTACCTCACACGCACCTGCACTCTTCTCATATTCTCTTTCCCGTCTACAGCTTTTCCCCTCACCATTTTTTTTTCCTCCCTCTTAACACAGAATCCTCTTCCTTAAGCATCATTTCCATCCTCTTATCTCCCAGCAGCTCCCAATTGCATCAAATCCAAGCTCCAGGTACTTCTGCTCCCAAGCCCCTCTCACTGCCCAGACCATCCATCTTGCTTACAGCTGGACTCTGTTCCAGCCAAGCGAGTGTCCTGACACCATGTCTATACAATGCTGTAACATCTGGTTAATCCAGTCAACTCTGTCAAATCTTCAGTTAATCATCTGGATGTTTTGTCTACAAGATGCCAAACATCTGGATTGACTGAAGAAATTCACTACATTGATGGAGGTGGTGTTTTTATTTTATTTTTTTTTTAACTGAATTGACCAGATGTTTTGGCATCATGTAGACACACTGCTGTCTCCTACGTTTGTCTTAATAGCTTGTCTGCACAACCTTCTTTCCACCTGGAACATGACCTGTCTCCTCAATGCCATGTTTTCCCTTCCTTCTAAATTCTGGCCAAAATTTCCTCTGCCACAAAGCTGTTCTAGATTAATCCCACTAAACTCATCTCTTGGTTCATTCTGGCATTCACTTAGTGTCTTTCTTTCCTTTTTTTAAATTTATTTTTCTGCCCCATCTGATCTGTAGGAACATTCACTTAGTTTCTACATGTATAATTCTTTTAAACTGAAATTACTGTGTTTTGGGTTTTTATTTTTGAGCATTGTCCTCTCCCTCTACCCCATTAGATCATAAACCCTACAGATAGATATAAGGTGTACCATGAATACAATCGGGCTTGCATAGTGAGAAGCTCAGTAGCCTACTGATCAAGGGCAGAAACCCTGGAAGTCAGTCTTGTTTTGTCTCCCAACTCCTCTACTTGGACAAACTATTTAACTTCTCTAAGCCTCAAGTCTTTTCCTCATTTGTAAAATTGAGTTAATAATAGAGCCTACTTTATAGAGTTGTTTATGAAGATTAAATGAGTTAACACAGATAAAGTGCTTAGATGAGAGCACTTTAGTATCCATTGGTCTTTTGCAAAACCTTGGTTTTCTTGTCTGTTCTTTCTTTTGACTGTGACAGCACCTTGCTAGGTAGGTTAAGGCAGCTGTTACTGTTCCCATCTGAGAGAGGAGGGAACAGATGCCAAGGGGTTGTATCATTTGCCTGTTAAATCAGTTGCAGCCTTGCTTTCTGCACATGCCATGCTGGCCCTCAGTTCTTTCTAGTCTCAGGAATTAGAATATTGCTTTCTATAAAGAGCAGGTACTCAAGGAAGCAATATGCATAGAAGTGTGTTTTCCTATAGACCAGTGGCTCCCTAAAACTGCTCTGCGGATCCCTGCCCATCTGTGACAAAGTATCTTATGTTAAAATGATAAAAAGACAATACAGTGAGGTTTCCTGAAAGCTACCTTTATTCAATTGTTAGACCTGTCCCTGAACTGAGTCTGTATCCTTCCTTTATTTTTAGTGTAAACCTGTCCTATCTTTATGAAATGATGGTGATATTAAACTATAATATATGTACTAACACTATATTGGATCCTGAGGGGTTTCTTTTTGAAATGGCTTATTCATTAATTTAATAAGTACTTTTTAAGTATCTACTATTTGTTAGACATGGTTCTAGGCACTGGAACAACAGTGAACAAAACTGACAAAAATTCTTGCCCTCATGGAGGGCATTCTAGGGTAGAAGATGGATGGGAAACAATAAATAAGTAATTAACCTCTCTAAGGTTCAGTGTCCTCATCTGTAAATTGATAACAAGAGTACTTCATGGGGCTGTTCCTAAGAATTAAATACGTTAATATGGCAAAGTGCTTAGAAGTTAATAGTGCTATTGGATACAACTGAACAGGGTGATTGACAGACTGAGCGTGTGGGGAGTGTGGTTGGAATGTTGAAGTAGAGTGAAACTGCAGGCCTCATCGAGAAGGGGCCATGTGCACAGATGGGAAGGCCATTGCAAGGACTTGGGCTTTCACTCTGAGTTAAATGGGGAGCTGTCCAAGGGTTTTCAACAGAGAAGTATGACAATGTGACTTATGTTTTAAAAGGTTCCACTGGCTCTGATATTAATAGTAAATTATAGGGAGACAAGGGTGAAAGCAGGGAGACTAGTTATGGTGCTGTTATCATAGTCTACATGAAAGTTGCGGTCCCTTTGACTAGGGTGGTAGCCGTGGGAAGTGGTAGAGACTGGTGAAAATCTGGATACATTTTGAAGGTAGAGCCTACAGAATATCATAATAGACTGTATGTGTGAGATAAAGACAGGAATCCAAGCTATTTGGCTTGAGCAAATAGCCAAAGATGGCATTGCCAATGACAGGATAGGGGAAAACTGCAGATGAAGCAGGTTTGGTGGCAGCAGGGCTAAGAAGTATACATGAGAGGTCACTTTTGGACATGTCAGGTTTGATGGACAATATGGAATTTCACTCTGAAATGGACCTAGGCCTCACATGTCATATGTAACTTTTCTAAATTAATTAAAAAATCCCTTGTTGAATTCTTTGGTTGCTTGGGAGGTAGTACCGATTCTTAATCAGTCTACTCACTTATACCAATAATATAGTATTATTACAAAGTTTTAGAATAGAGAGAAAATGGTCATATTCCTCTTACACTAAATAAAATATTTCCTCAAAAATTGCAAATTAGAAAACAATGTGTACACACCATGCAAAAAAAGAGAAGGAAACCCATAAATTTTAAGTTTACTCATAACTGTTGGGAACTAACCACAGAGCATATATTTTAAGGTAGTCATTTATTTTCTATACATGGTACCCTTCATTTCAAATATATTGTTATTAAAATACTTAATAATATCATAATAAATCTCCAGCTAGAGTAAATTCAGAAAATGGGAAAGTCACTTACGAATTTCCTGCTTTCAAAATTACCCTACTTAAAAGGTAACAGAACTTTAGCAATGACTATCATTTTTGGCATCATGAGAATGAGAAAGAATAATTTTCTAATAGACCAAGAACACCTTCTTTTTGACTGGGGCTGTGAAGAAAGCCCCCATAAGATGTTTTTGCTGATCAAGTGATATGAATTAATAGCATGATCTAATCTTAAGGGAATAATTCCCAGCAGATGTGGAAGAGAGAGACCAGACTCCCGTCTGCATTTCATTAGAAACCAGTCTTTTCTTTCCAGGTAGGATTTCCCACTCTCTAACTCAAAATACAGTTAAAAAAAATTAAATGATGAATTTGTACATTATCACTTTAGGGATAATTCAAAGTATATAATCACATTTCTTTTCTTCCTTCTCCCCTTGTCCTGCCTGTTTTTTTTTCTGTAAGATTTGGTTTCTTCTTGAATTGGACATATGACTGACTGGGGCAAAAAAGACAAGCAGGGGGAAATATGTGAGGCAAGTGGTTTTGGAAAACTCTATCAACAGAGAAAAAGTAGTCAAAAAAACATAGAGAGCAGATATTGCTACAACGTAGGACTTGACCGAATTAAGAAATCACATCAAATAGAAATGTGCATGAAGACTGTGATCCTGGCAAAGGGTTCAGACCTTTGAGTGAGTTTTTTAGTGCTAATGCAAGAATTACTGTATAAGCTTGTAGCTAGAAATGAAACACAATGGGAAAAATAACCCGTTGTATACTGGAGCTGCTTTTGGTGGCTTGAAATCAGCCATGGTGAGAGGACTTACACCATAGAAATCAGCAAATGCTGCAAATGAAGACTTTTCATTCTTTCCTTTTTGTTAGGGAGCTGGTTTCCAAGCATATCACTGAAAACAACTTTCCACAGGGATTAATGAAACTCTCAGCACCTGTGACAAAGATAGTCTTCTATGGCTTTGGTGGTGGTGGAGGGTGGATTTTTGGGAAGTAAATGAGTATTCTTTCTACAAACATAGGACTTCTAATATCAATGCTAGTAAGATTTGATGTTTTATTATTTCTCTCAGAATTTGAATTTCATCAAGCCTTTATTAGAAAGGATTTCTCTATAATATGGTTCTGGTTTCACTTCTCTTCATTAAAAGCCAAAAGAAGAAAGGAGATAAATATACTTCCTGCTTTCTAGTAAGCAGAAAGGGCACCACCTGATAAACTGTTTACGGTTACTGGAACAGAGTCAAAGCTGTAGAGAAAGCAGAAGCAGACCTGCTCTTTTTTTGTGAATGACAGTGTTAAAGAATGTAACCCCTCTTAACTTCTCTACACCCCTTACAGACAAATTGCTTATACTGATACAACCCTCAATGGTAACTCACTTCACACCTCCGTTTTCTCTCTTGTTATCGCCAAGATTAAACAGCATGTTTTGGCAATATTCTGCATTTATCTAACCTTTTCCATACAGGCCACACTGTTACAACAGAACAGGTTTATGTACCTCACACGTCAGATCTTATCAAGAAACTTGGTAGTGACAGTTTGATAAGGACACCATAGCTTATTGAGCTTGTTCTAAAAACAACAGCAGCAAACCACTCATCTCCTCACACTTTTTAATGTCCTTGTTCTATGTATCCCCATTTTTAGATGCAGCAGATGCATTACTGCCTGTGTGGCCTCAGGGGCTCGTGAGAGTCGAGGGCATGAGACAACATGTATTTTGATATTATATCATTAAAAAATTCTAGAAAGATCTGCATTTACTTCAATTACCTATTTTCTTTCCAGGTAGGATTTTCCCAACCCCTAACTCAAAATACAGTTAAAAAAAATTGAAATGACGAATTTGTACATTATCACTTACGGGAAAAGGAGAGGTCTAGGGAGTTTTAGCTTTCGCCTTGCCAACAGCTTCAACCAAAGTGAAAAAGTGGCTTGTTATAAAATGAGAAAAAAATTGCCAGGAGTTGCTTTTTTCTTTGCTTTCCAGAATGTCCAGCATTGTCATAGGCAATGAACAAGAATGCTAACAGACTTCCGTGTCTCAGGATAGCCTCTCTAGGGTAGGACACATAAAAGGAAAATAAACTCAATTACAAAATTAGAATAAAATTTGAAGGCTAATTTTCTAACATGTTTTCATTTTTTGGAATTTTTTTTTAAATTCATTTGGCCCAAACACATTCGTGTGACATTTCCAAAGGCTTTACATGAGCATATTTAATACAATATTTAACAGATAATTTAACTATGTTCTTAAACTTTTACCAGAATTATTATTCATGGTGAATTTTATTATCATGTTGAAATTCTTCTGGTAAGAATTCTAATCTCTATAGAATTGCAGATCTTTCTGCTCCTTGTGGTTAAAGCAGAATGAGGAACATTCAACCAAACTG
>VBSM01002608.1:13772347-13786015 GCA_008086735.1 Cheirogaleus medius | reverse complement strand
ATGGCTTTTACAAGGCCATATATTGCAGGCACATTTCCAGGAAGTTCTAATTATCATTACTCTCATTTTATCTTCTTTCTTTTTTCTCTCTCATCAGCTTTTTGCTTTCTTCCCTTCTTCTTTTATTCACTGGATTCCGAGGATCATAGATTTCAAATGTGTCTGAGTCTTGCATGCTTGCATCTTTCACTTTTCTACTTTTATCCTCAAATTGAAGTACATGCGACATCCTAGAAAGAGGAAGAGAGGTTCAGTGATTCTGGCAGGGGACCTGAAAGTAGAAATTCTATACTCCACTATCACTGGCATAATAAACCATATGGGTACAGAACACCAAGATGGGTTTGTTGTTTACTGGTGCTTTTACCACATGGAAACCAACTGCTCAGAAAACTCTTAAATTTGAAAAACATGTCTGGAGTTTGTTCTGCTGGTTTGTATTTCTAGTAGTGTGTCTGTTTGCTTTAGTCTTCATTTGAGGTTCCTCCCGTGATGGGAGGTTGAAAGAGTTCTACCTAGAAGTGTTCCTCAAACTAAACTCAGAGAACACTCTGTCTGCTCTCTTTAAACAGCACATTCGTTTAGCCAGAGTGAGCCAGGTTGCAGAGCAAAACTCCATATAATAAACCAGTCCTATCTAATTTTTTTTTGTTTTCAGTGGTTAAATAGGTCAAGAATAGGGAATATATTAAGAAAATTTGAAAGTGATGTTCAAGTGGTGTTATGATTCCCTTTTCTGGGGAGGTGCTGGGTTAAAAAAATATTCTTTTTCATACAAACAGAAACTAAACTTTTGGCGTAACTCTATGGACTAATGTCCTCCTCTTATAGTCGATTGCAACAAATCTAACCACCCTGCTCTCTTACTTTATCAAAAGCTTACTGGTCTTAAGATATCAACATGTGCTTGAATCTCAAGTGATCATAAGCTGGCTATCCTTAGCAGCAGGGAAATACGTAAGTAATTAGCTGTGCCCCCATTACGCAGTGTCAGGAATAAACATGGAAATCAAAAGACCAGACTGCAGGGCAGTTGATAATTTGGAAAGAGAAAAGTTCAGTTTTTATACAAAGAAAACAAAACTATTATGTCCGGAGGGAAATTAAATGTCACAATATTAGTGACACCATCAGTGCTAAGAGTTCAGTAGCTGCTGCTCACCAGGGCTGACAAGTTGAGGCTTACATACCATTCCCACCTCCTTCCATCCACTCTAGAAAGCTTATTGGAATGCAGTGTGTATGAGTGACATTATCATATGGATGACTTAGAATCTAATTTACTAAATGAGGTAAATCACATTCACATTTCTACATCTTATTAATAATACATTATTTGTATCAAATTTCATAACTGATCTCAATACATGAATATGCCACATCGCACGTGTGAGCTGCTGACTTTTTATACTTTTGTTGCTTTAGTAAACACCCTTACTTAGACAATTGCATTATACAATCATTGCAAGGTCTAATTTTCTTGTGCTTGCAATTTCCTACAGTATTTAAGTATTAGCCTCTGAGAGTAAAATAATCTCTAACTCCCAGAAAGAGGCTGATTGTTCTACAGCCAAGATAATACATGGTAATAAGTAAACCACTAGAGCCAGTTGGAAAAACAATTAAACTGGATTTAATCAATTAATGATGACTTGCCGAGGTCTAAATGATCAGTGACAAGTCACTTCAGTAAATATACCTCTGACAGGCAACTAACCAGTGACAGCCTCACACTTTTGAAAGTTGGCCAATCAGCAACAGCCTATTTGGAATAATGGCGCTTCTGAGCGATGTCAACTCCTAAACATTCCTGACCTCAAAACTCTACATGAAGATTTGCAACCTGTTTTGCTTGGAGATACTGCTTAAAAGCACAGCTCCTTTTTACTTAAGTGAGTAATAAATTAAGCCTTTGTTTCAGATACGGAGAGGTATTCTTTTTCTTCAAAACTTCTTACAACCTATGCTGAAACACAGTACACAAAGCGTACTCCTTAGAAATTTCAAATGTATTCCCACTGATTAGAAACAAGTTTAGAAGAGCAGCAAGACTGTTCTGTTAAAGGTCCTTGATCACTGCGGTGGCCGACCCCCAGTAGCGGTCCGCAGGCGCAGTCACCACCTGAGCTCCGCCTACCCCCACCCTTGCCTACCCTCTCCCCACCACCCCATCCGTGGAAAAATTATCTTTCATGAAACGTAGGAACCGGGCTGCAGAGCTGGAGCTGAGTGGTGGGAGAGCCTAGCTAAGCTTCATCTGTATTTACAGCTGATCCCCATGGCTTGCATCACCGCCTGAGCTCCGCCTGCCACCCGCCACCTCCAACCACCCCGTGGAAAAAATGTCTTCCACGAAACTGGTCCCTGGTGCTAAAAAAGTTGGCGACCGCTGCTTTATCACACATCGGGGGAGCCCAGACCCCTATATTGCATTACAGTAAGTGCTTAGCAATTTTCCAAGTGTTGACAGGCTGGAGGTGTTGATGCCTAAGCCAACACCAGAAAGAAGTTGGAATCATATGCCCTTTAAAACAATTTTATTCAATACTCAAGATTGATACTAAAAGATCCCACTATCTTAGTTAACTTATTAATAACTTTCCATAAACACATTCTTCTATTTAAAAATTATCCCATTCTTTGTCCAAAAATACAGATGGGTTTTTGTACTATCCATGTCTAGTAGGGATTGTCCATGTTTCAAAAATGACATTATCAGAATTTGTCAATTAAAAAGATAAAAAGGCACCTTCTTTCTTTCTATACCATGACAGAATCTTGCAACGATGGGATTTAGTTGGCTCTGGTATAAGAAATGAAATCTAGACACATGAACAACAGCACAAAGTCCACAAGAAGAAACAGATTTTCTTACAAATTTGAAAAAACCAGAAAGCCGTAAATTAAAGGAGCTGTCTCTTTCAACTGTTTCATACACCACTGCATTAAACAAGTCCAACATTTTGATTAATAACAAACCTAAATCCAGAGGAAAGAAGGGGCTATCAGCTTACAAACTACTTCAGCTTTAATATCATAATACTTAGCATGGCTGGTTACTTGGCAATAATATTTAATCTTTAATAGAAATAAAAGCATAATCAAAATGCTTCACCCATTTATCTTTCAACATGCTTTGGCCACTTCATTTTGAAAAGCAAAACAAAACTGTTATTATGATTTTCAGCATAATAAACTCCTGACCTACGTGCCTCCATAAATCACAGACTGAATGGATAGAAAGTGAGCCTGCATTTTACAGTCTTCTGTGAGGATACACATGCAGCCTTAGAATACAGAATTAATTCCAGTACTGAGGGTCTGCTAGTTTACAATCTTATATGTCACAACAACTCAATACTATCCACTCTGTGGCTGGTCATGGAATTGGCCCAACAAGAGCAGTGAATTATTTTGGAATTAATTACACACTGATCATTTACATATGAAAAATTTAGAGTGTGTTCATTTGAAGACAAAGAAAAACATTTAGTTCTGATTTAGAAAAATTTCACATAGGTTCAGATTTTCAAATAAGAACATTTTGACTTAAATGTGTTAGAAAAATATGGAGGCTTACTATTTTCACAGAATTTGTGTTTGCTAGGAAAGGGTTTTTTTTTTTTTTTGGGCATGGGACTGTATAAAATTATAAACAAACAATTGATTCTTCAAAAAGGACCTGGACCTTAACCTCACTAACTTGATATCCAGTTTTTAAAGTTCTCACACAATTGTAAAATAGATTAAGATAACATAGCAATTTGTATAAATGGAAAATAGCAAGAGAGGAATTGATTCTCAGACATATAGTAAGTCATGCAATATAGAATTCTAATAATAGCAATTTATTTCTGATTTCAATGCATTTAAAGTATTTATGCTTATACAAATAGCTATCTTTTTCACTGGGAATTCTATAAACCATTCCTTCCCATATCCAAGTCACCCTAATTTAGGAACAGTATACCCAAACCTTAGATTGTTGCAGATGTGCTATTAGTCCTAGCAGTACATCTGTACTATTTCTCTCTTCTTGAATTCTTCCTAAAGTTTAAAAATAATCTTTCTCACACATTTCTTTTATATCATTCCTTTGATCCGAGGATTGGCTATCATAAGGGTGGAGAACCTGTGGCAGTAAGGCCTTCTAGGTCCTTAAGTGTGGCCTTTTGATTGAATCCAAATTTTACAGAACAAATTCTTTTACTTTTATTAATATGTTTTCTTTTATATTTTTATTTTATTTTTAAAATGAACATATTTAAAATACCAAAGAATAAAATAAGTTTCAATGAAACAATACTTCCAGATTGATGGGCACAATTAGAACACTAATAAGTCATAAAGGATAAATTGATGGCTGCTATGCTCATGATTTAGTTCTAACTTCCTCCACCTGACTAGTGCTACTACTGCATGAGGCTGGTTGGTGACAGTTTATGGGGGTTGGGTATGCCAGTCTGTTATCAGCTTTTGACAAGAGTGCACTGTGTTTCTATTTCAAGTGGAATTTGTGAATAGTTGCACAGCTCAACAGTATTTTTTAATTCTGCCCGCTTAACAGCCTATCATGCCAGAGAAGACCAAGAGAATGCTGAAGGAAGAAAATAGATATTTTAATAAGATTGGGAATTGCAATATTATCTTGTTTCTACTAAAGATAAGATGATTTGCTTGCTTTGTGATACTGCAATATCAACATTAAAGAAATTCAATGCTCATCAGCATTATAACACTCATAAGGACCACGAATATTTTAAATTAGAAGGAGAGGCATGAAAGGTTGTACTGGAGAAATTAAAAATGAAAAGCAAAAGCAAAGACAATTCTTTCAAGCAGCAACAAGACCTGCAAATAATGCCACTGAAGCAATTTTAAAGTAGCCTATATGCCTGAGAAAAAAAGGGAAGCCATTCAGTGATGTAGAAATTGTGAAAGAATGCGTTGTCAAAGTTGTAGGATGCTCAGATCCCGAAAATGTTTCAAAGTACAAACAACTGCCTCTTTCAAGGAGAACCATAACTGATCGGCAGCGTGAATTAGCCTTCAACTTCACAGAACAACTTCATGCAATACTTCAAAAGGAAAATAGATATTATTCAATTGCTTTGGATGAATCAACTGATAGGACTGACTTGACATAGGTTTTGTACTTCATTTGGGTCATAACAGAAGATTTTCTTTGGTACAAAAGGTTACTTGCTTTGGGCACTCTTGCGAACAGAACACAGGAAACAGATATCTTCAACAACTTTCAAGATAAATGTTGTGAAGTTGTACTGAATTTGGTAAATTTAGTGAGTGTATTTACAGATGGCGCTCCTTTCATGACAAGAAAACATGAAGGGTTTGCACACATAAAACAAGTATTAATTAACAGATCCAGATGCTCTCATTTCTTTTCATCCTGCAACAGCAAAATCTCTGTGCTAAAGCTACTATTTTAAGTGGCGCTTTGCAACGAGTTATAAGTATTGTTAACTGTATTCCTGCAAATGCAACATGGCGTCACCAGTTTCCTAACATGCTGAAGTTGAAAGATGAGGTATTCAGTGTGGATTTGCCCTATTATTCTAAAGTGCGTTGGCTATCTCAGGGACAGGTGTTAGCTAAAATTTTGCCTCTGCAAGAACAGATAGTTAAATTTTATGAAGAACAGAATCAGCAATATGAATTATTGAAAGAAGATTTCTAAAAGAATGCAGCACTTCTGTGTGATATCATGTCAAATAAAAATGACTTGAATATTTCTTTGCAAGGTAAAACTAAGTCTATAAATGATATGTGGCAAAAAATCTAAGCATTTCAGAAAAAAACTATCTTTTTCTCAAAACACTTCTTCAAAAGGAAATTTTGGATGAACATTTCCCCCAGTTAGCAAAGGTCATTGATTAGCAGGACCATCAAATGATGCAAATCATTTGAAGAACATGCAGCTGTTATAGACCTATTTATTGGAGAATATAATGAAAGTTTCACTGACTTTGAGAATCATGACATCACACTCAAATTAGCATTTCAGCCTCACCTAGTTGATATCTCCAAGGCACCTAAAGAACTACAGGCAGAATTGATTGAGCTCTCAAAATATGACATTTTAAAGTCATTGTTTGAGGCTAAGAAAGATCCACTTGAAATATGGAAAAATGCAGTAGAATACCCAAGCCTTCGGGAACATGCCCAAAAAATGCTTTCTTGCTTTTGAACCACCCATTGCTGTGAATCTACATTCTCCAACCTAACCCCAATCAAGACACCCTTAAGGTCACAAATGGCCGATACCCATTTTAGAGGATCAAGTGAAACTGTGGAACTTGATGCTGCAACCAAATATTCAAATGCTTCCAACCAAAAGCAGATACAACAAAGTAATTAAAAGCTTAGTTAACTTTAAAATTAACAAATAGTTTTCATTTTTTGAAATTATTAAGAACATAGTTACATTTTTACAAAATAATGTACATTTTTAAGTATTTCTAACTGAAGTTTCTTGAATGTGGCCTTATTTGATTACAGCTAAATTAATATGGCCTTCCAACGTGAAAAGGTTCCCTACCCCTGGGCAATCACATTAGATTGAAATAAATACCTCAGTCTGACTCTTAAAACCCTTTAACAACTGGTTGCTTCCCATCTCACCAACCTTATTTCATTCTTTCATCAGCTCTCACCATTTTGTAATTGTTTGTTTACTTAATTGTGAACAGACTGTTAGTTGTTCAAGACAGTTTGAACATACTCTTGTTCACGGTTGTATTCCCAGTGCTGAGCATGGTGATTTGTGTTGGGAATGAATCCTTCAGACCCTTTGTACTGGCCAGGGCTGCTGGCTGGTACTAGAAGATTTGTTAGGCTAATGCCTGACCTCCTTTTGTGGGCAAGGAAGTCTTTTCTTTTGATGATAAACTCCCTAAAACATCTACCAGACTTGGCAGAAAGCCTCAGCTCAGCACAACTCCACCTTTTCATGACCTCTTGTAGCCAGCACATACTGCTAGTTGTTTTTCCACTGCACTCACATCAATGATTGCTAGTTTTTATTCCTCAATAGACTGCAGTGGGGTCATGCCTTATGTTCTTTTCCTTCTCCTATAGCACCTAATGTAGAATTGGAGAGGGAGGATTTTTTTTTTAAAGCAATATTTCTCAAAGTATAGTTCTAGAGCCCCAGCATCAAATGCAGGCTGCATGTTAGAATCACCTAGGTAGCTTTAAAAACTATCAGTGCCAGGCTCCCACCTCCAGACATGTTGATTTAATTGTCCCAGGATAGGGGTCCCAGCATCAGTAATTTAAACAAATTTCCTGGTTATTTTTAAATGCAAAGTAAAGACCACAGAACTAAAGTTTAAGAATCTTTGCACTTTCCGATTGATTTCATTAGCTATTGTTCTTGCCCCTTCAGAGATGGAGCCTAATGATAAACTGGGAAACTACTCACATACTTGAAGAAACTTAAGGTCCTCACAACTCCACCTTTTCATGACCTCTTGTAGCCAGCACATACTGCTAGTTGTTTTTCCACTGCACTCACATCAGTGATTGCTAGTTTTTATTCCTCAATAGACTGCCAATAGGTGACGCCATGTGAGGTCCATGAGTCTATTATTTGAACTGAATAATCTCAAGTGCAGTATCCATTTCTAATATATAGTTTTAAGGCAATGAACTTAACTCAATTATTCATTCAACAAACATCTAAGAGCTTTTTATGCATGAGGCCAATGCGAGACACTGGTGACACAAAGTCAAACATGAGCCAGGCCCTGCTCTCCTGACGTGAACAGTCTGTTAGGGAGAAGAATACACCAACAGACATCACAACGTGGCAAATGCACATTTTGGAATTGCCTGCAAAGTGTGAGACAACAATAAGAGCACCCACTGACACGGCACTTTACAAAAAGCTTTCTCTGTTGTTTGGTTGCATCCTCACAATAACTAGATGGGAGAGACAGGAAGGAGATTATTATCACCCTGT
This sequence comes from Cheirogaleus medius, assembly GCA_008086735.1. Classification (NCBI taxonomy): domain Eukaryota; kingdom Metazoa; phylum Chordata; class Mammalia; order Primates; family Cheirogaleidae; genus Cheirogaleus; species Cheirogaleus medius. The sequence goes on along the minus strand of VBSM01002608.1, from coordinate 13,778,031 downwards.
TTCACAGCCAATTTCTGAAACTTGTAGCTGGTAAGTTGTTGACAATGTACATTCTTGAATGTCTTCAGAAGTAAAAAACTCATCCTGTGAAGATAGATTGAACTTTGGGAATAAATCAAAAGTTAATTCAAGGATAGGTCTACTAAGGAAGATTAAAAAATAAGACTGGGTAGTACTTATTTTGGAGTATAAAATTTAAAACATGGAACATGAATGATTACTTGCATGGCTCCCAGGCTGGCCTGTAAATCAATTCTAAAAGAGAAGTTCTAGAATTTCTTGAGCAATGTGGGAGCATATTTGGGAAAAGGCACGTCTCTTTTAGATGAATGCTTACTTAAAAACAAAAGTGTATGAATTTCCACTATATATTTTATCCCCTTATTGTCTTTAGTCAGCATTCCCTGGAATCTCAGTCCTAGTGTCTCTTTGTTCTTCCTAAGATGGGGATGCGAGGTAGGGACACCCTATTCAGCTTGCAGTCTACGAGGGGTAGAGCCTAGGGCCCATGGCCTATCCCTTCAAAGGTGGACGTCTGGCAATTTCCTCTTAGGCATCAAATTACTAAGGACTGACTTGTAGTTGATGATGATATCCAGGTCTTTTATGCTATATATATTTTTCAAAAATGCAAATCTAGCTATGGAAACTCTCCTGTTTCAAATCCTTTGAAGGCTCTCCATCGTCTACACAAGGCAATCCGAATTCCTTATATGGCCTCTATAATGTAGCTTTTGCTCCCCTCTCCAAGCTCCTATGTGACTTCTCCCGTCACATCTTATGCTCCAGATATCACAATCATTTGCAGTTTCCTGAACAAATGCTGTACTCTCCTGCCTCCTTGCTGCCTCTCTATACACCACACACTTTTCCTCTCCCTCCAATTAGCTGAGGTGTCATCCCCTCTGAGAAACAGTCCCTGATTCCTCTCCTGGCCTATCCTATTCTTTCTTCCCCAGGGTTAAGGGTCTGTTCTGGTCTCACAAAGAATCCTGAACATCTTTTTAGTCTAGTCTTCCTCACACTATAGTGTAACTGCTGTCTCCCTCACTAGGCAACAAGTACTCTTGAGGCTGGTAGCTCTGTTTTTGTTTTTTTTCTTAAATAGAGAAGGAGTTTCACTATGTTGCCCAGGCTGGAGTGCAGAGGCTATTCACAGGTGCAATCACAGTCAGCATCCCAAGGAGCTTGGACTATAGGTGTGCACCACTGCGCCTGGCTCCGTTTTATTGGCCTTTGTACCAGCATCAGGCAATACTGCTACAAAGCAATGCTTGGCAGGAAGAATGCCCTCAATAAGTGTTTGCTGAGTAAATAAAAGTTTCTGGGCCGCCTGTCACTTCTAAAACCTTTGGTTAGAATTCTGGTTTTGTTCATCTTCCTCCTTCATAGTAGTAATACATAATTCCAAATTATTTAGCAATTATGTTTGTAAACCCTTGGTTTTTCCAGGTAAACAACTCACCTTTCAAACTCCATAATACCAGAGAAAAGGAAAATATGTACTTAAAAAGCTGAAACAAGGATTTTCTACCACTACTAACTTTATGGTATGAAAATCCAACACTTTCTTAAATGGGCCAGTTAAACTGCTTGAAGATTGAATTTGGCTTGTGCATGATTAGTCTTTGAGATGGAGGAAAATGCATATATTGTTCTCCAGACAGCCTTCCCCATAGGTGTTAAAAGACCTTGCTATTCTTTGTGAATCTTTGTCATACACATAAGTCGTCTATGTACTGTGTTAGTGTACTATGTGGACAGATTCTCATTTTTCCTCTGTTAAATTAGAATTCTTATGAAACCCAACTAAATAGCTCCTGGATATTACTTAAGGTTGTTATTGTATGGGACTATGAATCACAAACCTAAATGATCTGGTTTAGGTTTTTTTTCCTTTTTTTGCAGGGGGAAGCTTGAAAGGAGATTTGTATTTGAAAAGCAAAAACAGGCTTTTTTATTTTTAAAGGAAAATTTCAGCAAGACAAAACAATTTTCAAGTTTTACCCACATTTGATTCTTTGAAAGGACCACACCCTGCTCTGTATCATAGATAGGCTGCAGCATACTTCTGTCCCCATCACTCCTCTGGAATGTCCTTCTACCTCCTTCCCACTGGTTTATGTCCCTGGTCCTTTCAAAGACTAGTTTAATTCCCATTTCCTCCTAAAAATGTTTTCTGACTTCCCTTGGCCTCAGGACCTCTCTTGCCTTTGAATATCTATAACACTTTCTTTCTTTTTTTTTTTTTTTGAGACTAGGTCTCACTATGTTGCCCGGGCTAGAGTGTCGTGGCGTCAGCCTAGCTCACAGCAACCTTAAACCCCTGGGCTCAAGTGATCCTTCTGCCTCAGCCTTCCGAGTAGCTGGAACTACAGGCACGCGCCACCATGCCCGGCTAATTTTTTTCTATATATTTTTAGTTGGCCAATTAATTTCTTTCTATTTTTAGTAGAGACGGGGTCTCACTCTTGCTCAGGTTGGTTGTGAACTCCTGACCTTGAGCGATCCTCCCACCTCGGCCTCCCAGAGTGCTAGGATTACAGGCGTGAACCACCACGCCTGGCCTATAACACTTTCTATAGAAACCTTTGTGTATTGAAGTCAGAAGACTTGAGTTTGAGTTACACTTCAGTCATTAACTGTGACTGTGGGAAAATCACATTGTTTCTTAGGCCTCTGTTTCCTCATCTGTTAATAGAAGATGGTAATGTGCACCCTATTTACCTCATGTGGTTAGAATGAGGAACAAACACTGTGTCTTCAAAGGGCTTTGCAAGTGGCAAAGTGTGGTCCAAACATTTATTATTATTTCAACTTATTTTGTACTTTGTGTGTATCTTAGTCAGCTCAGGCTACCATAACAAAATACCATAGACTGGGTGAATTAAACATCAGACAAATCAGGAAAATAATTCATGGTCTGAAGGAGAAATTCAACAAAGAGATAGATATCATTAAAAAGCATCAAACAGAAAGCCTGAAACTGAAAAATTCAATGAATGAAAAAAATACAGTTGGAAGCTTCAACAATAGACTAGATCAAGCAGAAGAAAGAACTTGAAACAGGGCTTTTGAAATAACCTACTTAAAAAAAAAAGAAAAAAGAAAAAGAAAAAAGCCTATGTGACATGTGGGACATCATAAAGCAACCAAATATTTGAATTCTTAGAGTTCCAGAAGGAGACAAAATAGCAAAGGCATAGTAAACCTATTCAACAAAGTAATGGATGAAAATTTTCCATGTCTTGCAAGAATATGGACATCCAGATACAGGAAGTTCAAAGATTCTCAAATATATTCAACCCCAAAAGGTCTTCTCCACAGCACATTTTAATCAAACTGTCAAAAGTCAAAGACAGAGAATTCTAAAAACATCAAGAGAAAAGCATGAAGTCACATATAAGGGAATGCCTATCAGACTAACTGTATTTCTTGGCAGAAACCTTACAGGCCAAGAGAAAATGGGATGATACATTCAAATTGATGACAGAAAAAAAAACTGTCAGCCAAGAATACTACACTAAGCAAATCTATCTTTCAAAAATGAAGGAGAAATATAAAGTATTTTCTAGATAAGCAAAAATTGAAGGAATTCATCACCACTAGATTGGCACTACAAGAAATCCTTAAGGGAGCCTATACTTGGAAGTGAAAGGACACTACCTACCATCATAAAACACATGAAAGTATAAATCTCAATGTGGAGCAGATACACAAATGAGTAATAGAAAAGTCAAACAATACCACTACAGAAAACCACCAAACAGCAATGATAAATAATAGAAGAGGAAGGAAAAAAGAATGTACAAAACAACCATAAAATGGTTAACAAAGTGATAGGAATAAGTCTTCACCTACCAATAATAACCTTGAATTTAAATGAATTTAATTCCCTACTTAAAAGATATAGACTGGCTGGCTGGATTTAGAAAATGACCCTATTATATGCTACCTACAAGAAACTCACTTCATCTGTAAAAACACCTAGAGTTAGGAAGTGGAAAAAGATATTCCACACAAATGAAAACCAAAAGTGAGCAGGAGTCGCTAGATGCACATCAGATAAAATAGACTTTAAGTCAAAAACTGTAAAAGAATGCCATTATATAATGACAAAGGGATCAATTTAGCAAAAGGATGTAACAAGTCTAAATATATATGCACCTAATTGGAGTATCCAGATAATACAAAGCAAATATTAGATCTAAAGGGAGAGATAGACTCTGCACAATAATAGTCAAGGACTCCAACACCCTACTCTCAGCATGGGACAGATAATCTAGACAGAAAATGAACAAGAAATCACTGGATTTAAACTGTACTTTAGACTAAATGGACCTAACAGACATTTGTAGAGCATTTCATCTAACAGCTGAAAAACACACATTCTTCTCATCAACACATGAAATATTTTCCAGAACAGACCATATGTTAGGCCACAAAACAAGTCTGAACAAATTGTAAAAAATCACAATCATATCAACGATTAATATCTTCTCAGACCACAATGAAATATAACTAGAAATTGATAATAAGAGGCACTCTGGAAACTATACAAATACATGGAATTTAAACAACATGCTCCTGAATGACCACTGGGTCAATGAGGAAATTAAAAAAAATTCTTGAAACAAATGAAAATAGAAACATAACATATCACAAACTATAGGATACAGTAAAAGCAGTAAAAAGAGGGAGGTATATAGCAATAATCACCTACATCAAAAAAGTAGAAAGATTTCAAATAAACCTAATGATGAACCTCAAGGAACTAGAAAAGCAAACTAAACTCAAAATTAGTAGAAGGAACATAAATATCAGAGCAGAACTAAACAAAATAGAGAATAAAGAAATAAAAAGAATCAACAAAATGAAAAGTTGGTTTTTTGAAAGGTAAATGAAATTAATTAACTGCTGGGTAGACTAACCAAAGAAAAAAGAGAGAAGCCCCAAATAAACAAAATCAGAAATGTAAAAGGAGAAATTACAATTGATATCATAGAAATACAAAGGATCATTAGAGACTATTATGAACAACTATATAATAACAAATTGGAAAAGCTAAAGAAAAATGGATAAATTCCTGGACACATACAACCTACAGAGATTGAATCAGGAAAAAGTAGAAAACCTGAGCAGACCAATAATCAGTAATGAGATAGAATCAGTAATAAAAAGTTTCCCAACAAAGAAAAGCCCAGGACCAGATGGCTTTACTACTAAATTCTACTGAACTTATAAAGAAGAACTAATGTCAATTTCTAAAGAAACATTGCACAAAATTGAAGAGAAGGGGATTCTTCCCAATTCATTTTATGAGGACAGCATTACCCTGATAGAAAAGTCAGACAGACAAGGACACAGCAAAAAAAGAAAATTATAGGCCAATATCCCTGATGAACAGACACAAAAGTCCTCAACAAAATACTAGCAAACTGAATCCAACAACACATCAAGAAGAGAATACACCATGATCAATGAGATTCATCCCAGGGATGCAAGGATGGTTCAACATACACAAATCAATAAAAGCAATACATCACGTCAGCAGACTGAAGGACAAAAACTATATAATCATCTCAATAGAAACCAAAAGAAAATTTGATAAAATTCAACATTTTCTTATGATAAAAATTCTCAACTAGAAGAAACATATTTCTTTCTTTCTTTTTTTTTTTTTT
>VBSM01002608.1:13677726-13757206 GCA_008086735.1 Cheirogaleus medius | reverse complement strand
AAGAAAAGTTAGGAGAAAATCTGTGTTACTTAAGGTTAGGCAGAGTTCTTAGACATGACACCAAAAGCATAAGCCATAAAAGAAAAAAAATCAGTAAGTTGGACTTTATCAATATTAAGATTTTTTACTTTGTGAAAGGCACTATTAATAAAATAAAAGTAATAAGTAAATAAAAGAATAAGAAAAAATAATAAAACATTTAAAAAGCACTATAGCATAGGAGAAAAATCACATATTTGATACAGAACTTGCAAATCACGTATCTCAAAAGGACTTGGATTTAGATTATACAGAGAACTCTCAAAACTCAACATTAAGAAAACAAACTAAATTAAAAAATGGCAAAAGACTTGAACAGATACTTCATCAAAGAGGAAATATGGAAGGCAAATAAGCACAGGACAGATTAAAATTACTACTGGATTGCTCATCGTAACAAGGGAAATGACTGAAAGACATTTAAAGGAAAAGTTAATTATATCTCCTTTCCATAACTATTTGTGCCTCTTATCCTCCATCCCCTTTTCCCAGCTAACCAGTAGTAACAGTAGGGTACATATCCAACCACTCCTTTCCCCAGGACAGATCTTGATACACATAAAATAAACAAATACATTTTGAAAGTCTATTATATGTCAGGCACTAGATGAGGTACTATAAGGACCAAAAAGCAGAGAAATTATTTAACTTGACTATTCCTCAGTTCCCTCATGTGTAAAACAAAGATATTAATACCTATCCCACAGAGTTATTGAGCTCAACAAATGGGTTATGTATTAGTTCAGTTAGAATCAATAAGACATTATTTTATGATAATCTGTTTGGAGAGATTAGGCATAAACATAAGAATAAAAAAATCCAATATATTGCATGCTATTTTCAATATCATGGACAGCCTAGACAGCTAGAATTTGTTGTATTTGTACTATGCTAACTCCAGAAGAAGGCGTTAAAACTTCTTCTAGCCAAATCTTGGTTCTCAGAACTTCAATCTTTAGCAGAAAAAAACTGTCTGACTGATGGATAAAACTTATTTTTAATACCAGCCAAGGTGCAGTAATAAAACTGAAAAAAAAATCCAGATCCAGAAGTTTTAACCCATAGAATTATCTTAGAAGGAGAGTTTTTCAGAACCAAGAACAAGACCACTTAGAGATGAGGCTCCTGAGAAGGGGAGTTATTTTGAAACTTGTATAGCTTTATTAAAAACAGAAGCAAATCAGACTGTATTTGTATTTTTAAATCATTTACAAAGGCAAAGCATTTCTTCTAAAACATTCTCTTTCACAAACACTGCAAAGAACCTTAATTAATTCTTGAGATTCTAATATCCTTAGAGGCACGTCTTAAATGATATTATCTTGGGAGTATAAATTGGAATGACATTTTGGAAGAGCCATTTGAAAATATTTAGCAGAAGCCTAAAATGCACACTCACTGAGTAAGTAATTCCAGTTTTAGAAATTTATCCTGAGAAAATGGGCAATGACATAGATGCAAGGATATCCATTACAGCATTGTTTATAATAATAAAAACTGGAAAGAGCCTAAATATCCAACAACATAGCCAAGTATATTTGTGGTTCATCATATTATACAGTGGAACACTACACGGCCATAATACAAAATATTAAAATTATGTCATAAAATTATGTATAACAAAGAGAAGCAGTCACTATATATTGCTGAGGGAAAAGGGAAGTTATAGAACTGCAATACTTCATAATCTCATTCCTGCTTAAAATATACATGTGCATAGAAATGTCTGGAAGTGTATAAATTAACATGTCTAAACATATACTTTTACATATTTAGTATAAATAGCATAAATATACAAATTAATATGCACAAATTAATAGTATTTATCTTTGAGCTTGAGATCACAGGTGATTTTTATTTACTTCTGAGAAGTAAAGGTCTATATTCTGATTTTTCTATAGTGAACATCTTTTAATTATATAACAATTGTTAAAATATTTGAGATAATCATGCAATTGTTAGTGTTTTTCAAATTTTTATAATACTGAATACTCTATGTACTATGGAGGAAAGTGGTGGAGGAGAGAGAAAGAAGAAGAGAAAGGGGAAAGAAAGCAGGCAGATCATTATGTTTATTGTTTTATCATGTATATTTGTTGTAAAGTTTTAAGTTAACCTTAGATTTAACAACCTGGAAAAAAATTTTCAATGGAACATACTAGTGAATAGTTAATGTTGATAAGATCAAAGTCTACTCTCACAGATTTAATTTTTCTCCTCTCCTTAGAAATGCCAATTTTGTTGTATAAGGAGCAGGTGGCTTTCTTTTTTTATAGTCTCTCCACTGCCTTGTCAGCTGCAGCTCTCTCAAAACTGTTTTGGGAGCTAATCAAGCTTTATCTAACCAAACCCAACTGGCATATGGACTTCATCCATATGGTCATATGAATCCTTTGGCTGATGCCTCCTGCCATGTGTCTAATCGGTTTTATAAAATCCATGCTTGAAGGAGTCTAAAGCTGTGTGAGTCTGTGATGCTGTGGGACGAAGGAATACAGTGGCAAAGAGACTACTCTACCTGTTAAACTGGACTCTGATACCATCAATGCCACCAAATATTGGTGGTATACATCCGAACAAAGAAAGAATCCTAGTAATTCTGAGTGAAAAATTTCTATCATGTATTTCAGCTTAGATCTACTAGTAACACTTCTTTAAATGCCTTGTTAGTCAGTGAAATCTGGGAATAATTATCAAACACCATACGCACTGTTTACAATAGAATCATATTTCTTTTCTTTCTCTCCCCCCTCACTTTTTTTTTTTTTTTGCATAAAAAGTAGAATGCTGCTGAATGGTACCCAAATGTCTGTTGTATACCATGCCAATACAGCAGCTCAGCCAAAAATGCAAATAGAATAGTTTGCCAAGTAAAAGAAAACATAACAAATTGGTAATGGTTTCTATCTTGACAGAAAATGAAAATGATTCCTCAATGTGTGGCCACTCATGTGGACACATAAAAATGTCTTAGAAGCAATCATTCTACCTCAGATAACAGATCCTGACAGTGTAGTACAGCACACTGGCTGACTTTCACTTCTTAGAAAAGCGGCAACCGTGACCTACAAAATAGTCTGGGAACCATGTAATTTATGCATAACACACATGCACATGCCATGCACTCATAATATTTGCTATAAATCATTTTGAATACAAGACTCCTATCCTGAGTAGAATATACTTTATGAGAGAGGATCTAAATCACCAGAGATCTGATAAAACTAAACTGGTTTATTTATGAACATAAATGAAGTTGCTGCTTATCAAGTTACAGAAATTCAATGGTCTATATTGCAACATAAGGGCCCTATGTATTCTGTAAGATTCTACGTAGTGCCTTGAACACTAAAAGTATTTTTCTTAGATGTTAGATACAAGAAATAACAAACAACTTCTGGAGGTACATAGTGTACAGCTGACTTTCTGTTTAGGAGATTACAATTGAAAGCAGAAATGAATGCCCTGAAGACCTGCTAATGGTTCCTTTAGCTTATTCCCCACTTCTTCACCACTTATTTTTTTCTTCAGATGGAGAATTAGCCAATATCATTGACCAGTTATTTTTACTCCCATGTCTGGTGAAGTTTTCCCATTTGTTTAACTTTCCAATGAGAACGTTAGCTAGAAAATTGATTATATTATCGAATCAGATCAAAAACAAGAATGACACTTTTAAAAACACATAATGGGTATCTGAAGCTAACGAGGAATTCAAATGAGACAACAGTGAACCAAGGGGCTAGGAAGAACCTTGGGAAGTTAAATGGTCTTGCCAAGTTGAAAGTAAATTCGAATCCTGTGGGTTATGAGTTTCAAATGAAACTTTTGGGGTTTGAATTTGTTGGTGACTTTCCTGTTCAATAAAAAAGGACTTAAGTGGCTTATAAAAAGGCTAAAAAAACTTATTGGGCATCAAACTGCTCTTACAAAACACCATCTTGATGAGTTAAGTGTAAATGAATCAGAAACACATGGGTCATATTTCCTTTAAAAATGCATATGGATTCAAAAATAAGGGGAAGAGGACTTGGCAAAACATTTTTGTGTGGTGGCTGAACCCAAAACATTTGAAAGATATTTTGAGACATTCAAGGAATCCAAAATAAAACTAAACCTGTCCAGTCATATAAAAAACAGAAAGTTCTTCTATGTAATGTGCATTTATCTCTATGGGTCAATCAACACTTGCTGAGCCTTCAACTTTGGCACAGAACTATGCAAAGGAGCTAGCTTCTGCCTTCAAGCAACTTTCAATTTAAGTATAAACAAATATATATAAATAATACAAAGTGATTAAAAGAGATCTAGGATTTTACAAAAATTGGCATTATAACTCACATCATATAAAAACTATAAATTAATGGAGAAATATACAAGTGCTTTCAGGGACCTAGCTTGGGTAGGATTCATTCCATTCAAATTGTTATCCCCTCAGCCCTTTTGATTAAAGTTATATACAGTTGCAGAGTCTTACGTGTTTGAATGTTTTCTTAATGAGTGTTTTTATGTCTTTTTAAATGTGTGTCCCAGCCCTCCTTCCTCCACCCTGTAGATTTGTGAGTGCTCAACAAATCTTGATGACTGGTTTCCTGGAGGATGGGAGTGTTGAACAGAGTTTTGAAATAAGGGAGATGCTGTCTGGCAGAGAGAACTGAGACTATGATTCTGGGTTGGGGTAATGGCACATGTGATGGTTCAGAGGCCCCAGAGGGTGAGTCATGTGTGGGGGGTGATGCACTGGCTTGCTTGCAGCAATGTGCCTGAGCCAGGCTGTAGTGGGAGGTGGAGGCAGTTAGGTGTGGGGAGTCCTAATATACTGCATGTGAAGTCAGCTTGAGGACAGAGGGGTGTGATAAAGAAAAACACAGCTTTTATTCTTTTTTTTTTTTTTTTTGCTGGTATAGGATGAAGTTCTAAGCAAAGGACATGTACATGCCATTAATTTATTTCTTATCAGTGTCTGAAAAAGCTAAAAAACATCCAAAGATAAAAATCAAATGATCTATGTATGTATTGCTGGGATCCTGTAGATCATAAATTTGAAGAGGAAGTTAGCAGGATTATGAAATGGATTACCGAGTTCTAAAATGTGTGTGGGAAAGTGTAAAAAATTATTGATTCATTGTCTTTTAAGGTTGTTTTCTAGTTGTTTAACACGAGTCTTACCTTTTCCACAATATTAGAAAGTTGCTTAGATCAGGAATGGTGTCATATATTTCTTGTGCGTTTTTCATAGGCTAGCACAATACAGGAACACATCAAGCATCAATAAATGCTTGTTTATTGAGTGCTTGGTGTGTTTATTTATTTCACTTTATATTGAACTGAAATGAAGTAAAAGGGTGCTGAGGCCCTATCGTGATGACAGTAAAGTCTGAAAAAAAAAGATATATTGGAAATGTCCCAATATAATCTCTGCTCTGAGCCTATTTGTTTATGGTTAATATAAAGAAATCAAAGCCCTTACCATCCTTCATCATCTTCTACTTCTGTTTCAGAAATGTCATTTTCAGGAGTTTCAGCAATTGCTTGAGTGAGTTTAGATTTAAACTGGTTCAGCAGCGCAAGGGTCTGAAATAACAATTAGACTGCTAAAATTTCTGATATAGATAAATATAACTTTAAAAGAAACAGTTAAGTTTGGTAGAAAAGAAAATATCCTACTTGGAAGTAAAACACTTAGATGTTTGATTTTGAAGAAAAATAACAAAACTGTCCTCAGGCTGTAACAGTGGGTGATATTAATAAACCTTGACATTGTCCTGTTTGGATTTCCACTGATATTTTTCCTTAGAGATACATGACCATTTTCTGTTTTGGGGAACATAAATTTGCTTATGTAGAAGATACTTCAACTTTTAAAAAACACATGCTTATTAATAGTTATGTTTTTGATGTTCTTAAGACAGGGAGGTAACTCATTAAGATATATGGAATCAAAATCAAAACACCACCAACAAGTAGTATTTTTTATTTAACAAATTTCTAAAAATGTAAAAATATCAATATTGGGAAGGTAGAATGAATGAATACATTAACTGTTGGAAGATGGGTAAATTGGAATAGTAGCTTTAGGAAGCTGCTGATATATATCAGAAACTATAAAATGATCATTCCCTCTGATTCAATAATTCTAATCCTGGGAATATATTCTAGAAAAATAATCTGAAACACAGAAAATGGCTTCTGCACAAGATGTGTACTGTAGCAATATTCATACAAATGGAAAAAATGGAAACACATTAAATGTCTATCAATAAGAAACTAGATAAATTTGGTAAAAAGCCATAAACATGCTATTATACTGATCTTAAAAATTATCAACATGAAGCATTGTATTCTGTTGTTAAGTAAAAGAAGGAGAATACAAATATTATGTTGAATATATTTTTTAAAAATAGGTGGTGGGGGAACATTACTCTGAATTCTTGTTTGGTTCCCAGGCTCTCTGTGGGCAAGAAGCAGCAACAAGTGGCTACAGTTTTGTAACCACATTGTCTCCTGGCTATACCTTAACACTCTACTCCACAATTTTAGCAGAGAACACAAGCTAGAAAAGGTTTTCCACTTTATAGGTTTAAAGAGTACCTTTTTGTAAAATGGGATAAATCAATGTTTTGATATGTCAAATTCAATACTAAAGTCCTCATAGTTCATAAGGAAAAGGATGCATGATAGTTCAATCTGTGAATAACGGGTATATTAAAGAGTCCCAATAAATTCCTAAGCTCCAGAATTTATCTAGAGAATATCATTAAGATCATATTTCATGAAAAGATTAAGTAGGTTTTGGAAGTCTAGAACCTAAGCTTAATAAAAACAAGTAATGCCGAAATAACTTTAAGAAAAAAAGGCAGTGATTACTAAAAAAAGATAGTGAAAATTGCCTTATATATGTCTGCAAAATTTAATGCCCACATAGACAACAGCTGAAAATATACATATTACCATAGCTGCTGAATGAGGTGAGTTTTAGAGAAAATTTATAAATTCCTATAGAATATCATCATAGGCATTCTGAAGGCTACCTAGTGTGTTAGGTTTTAGATATTTTATCTGTTTTTAGAGTAGAGATGATAGAACTAAGCTCTTCAAACAATATTAACAGAGAAAGCATCCCTTATTTCTAAACCACATTCACTTAAAAAAACCCTATTGTTTACAACTGTTATTGTATTTGCTTTATAATAAGAAAAAGTTTACTGTAAAAATATTGGAAAACAGAAGCAAAATAAAATAATTATTATCCTAGCACTTAGAATAACTACTGCTAAACATTTTGGTATATATCCTTTCAGGCTTTTTATGTGTATGTGTTTTTGTGTGTGTATATATGTGTTTATATATCTGTATCTATGTTATATAAAGATATATCTCCATATGTATATCTCTATATCTATCTAATCTACAGCTTAGAAGTAAACTCTATCAATTTTTAATGATGGACTTTGGTACATTTGGAAATGTCTTTTCTAAGGGCATAAAGAAAAATGAAAACAAAAAAGATTTCCTAGTGGAATGAAATTTAAAAACTTACTAGAAAATGACGCCAGACCTAGATCTTTCTTCTTGAGTTAAAAATGGCGAGGCAGTTTTTAGAGCCAATTAATGAGCTACTGGCATTTGCTCAAAGAGGAGGGACTGTGGCAAACCAAAAACATTTTCTTGGCCTTTCTTAGCTTCTTCTATATTCAAGATTGGACTTTCTCTAGCTGCATTCTAAAAGCAAGAGAAGACACTGGGTAGAAAAAAAAAAATCACAAAAATAATGGGGCACAGTATAGGGTAAAAAAGATAGGAGCATTTCTGTTTGGCATGTACAGGGGAATTACTCAGTCTTTTGGCTTTTGCTAAAGGAATGAATGATCAACCACTTACAGCATGGCTCTTCAGCACAGCGAGAGCCTTCCCAGCATGGAGAAGCTATTCTGAAGGGGCCTGGCCTTGGCAGATTCTGTTCATGCCTATCTATACCCAAGAGTCTCCCACCTGGCTTCTGTGCCTCCAGACCTCCCCTGCTTCCAGTCTACTCTCCACACTGCAGCTAGGTTGTTAGGATTTTCCCCAAATACAAATGAGATCAAATCACTTCCTCTGTCAATGGTTCTCCATTACCCTTAGGGTAAATCTAAACTCCTTAACTTTGCTTGAACTGACTCCTGCTTACCTCTTTGGTTTCATCTTTCTCCCTCTCTTAATTTATGTTATAGTCATATTTAACATTTTTTAGTTCTTTGCAAAGAGGTCAAAAACTTCTCATATATGTACTGTTCCTTTTGTCTAGCCACAACCTGCCTCCACCTGGCTATCTTCTATTCAGTCTTCAAAGATCAGCTGACAAACCATTTGCTCAGAAAAGCCTTCCCAGATTCTTAGGCCATGTTAGGTCCTACTGTTAAACATTTACTTAGTTCCCTGTATCTGCCCTTTCATAGTGTTCACCCCCTTTTATTGGTATTATTTATTTAACTAGCTCTTTTCCTTGATAGCTCAGAGAGGGCAGGAATGTGTCCATGTGTTGACCAGCAAATACAGTGATTAGTACATTGTAGGTTCTTAATAATTATTTGCTATAAGGGAGAAAAAAAGAGGAATGCATGAATAAGAGTGATCCTTAGCATCTTTGGCAGTATAGTCACTACCACTGCTATTCAGAAGACTTTGTGACTCCATGAAAATAAGTTAATAATGTATTTTTCTTAATTTCATTTGATGTGTTATTTCTTTTGAAAATTGCAATAAGTTAATTCCCCATGATTACCATTTCTTATACCTTCTTGTTGAACTTCCCCTGTGATTATTTTCATGCTAAGTACTGCTGTGCGATGATCCTTCCACCGGTAATTCAGTGTCGTTTATAATATGATTCTTGATTAGATTAATTTATCCAAATAGGTTTGGGCTTTTTAATTTACTTTTATTTTGCCTGTTTTATTTATACACCTAAAATGGCATGTCCTCATATATACATGCCAGCACCAAAAATAAATGATTTCAGTCTGCCCCCTAGCTTTTCAACATGAAAGGCTGCTGAAGAGATTTGTTTTATCAAGTGCCAAGTACTGCATGGTGTGTATGGCTAACTCCCGAATTGTTGAGCTAGCTTCCTATCTCTTTTTGGTTTTGATTTCTCAAAATTTCCTTATATTGCTATCTAAAGATTCAGGAATTACTTGCAATAAACAGAGTTTTATTTGTAATAAAAATCAACTAGTAGATTAAATGCCTTATTTCCAGGCAGTGTGCAATTTCAAGCTAAGCTAGCTAGTTAGCATTTGAGATGCTGGGCTGGAAGAGACCTTCTCATCATTTATGACCACCACTTCTCCATTTCATAATATTCACTTAGAGGTTCTACCTGAGTTTCTGAGAATATGTGGCTTTATAAGTTTCCTGTGCTTTATATGGGATCACCAGGTTGAAACTTGAAAGTTTCAGGCTTTTTTACCTACAATGGCTGGAAAGAACTCTAGAATTTGGACCTTTACATAAGTAGCCAAAGCCTTTAGCACCTTATATAAATATATCCTTTTTGTTTTTTTGAGATAGGGTCTTGCTTTGTTGCCCAGACTAGAGCATAGTACATCATCATAGGTCAGTGCAACCTCAAACTTCTGGGCTCAAAGTGATGCTCCTGCCTCAGACTCCCGAATAGCTGGGGTTACTGGTGCATGCCATCACGTCTAGCTATTTTTGTTATTTTCTGTAGAGCTGCGGTCTCACTATGTTGTCCTCAAGCAATCCTTTTGCCTAGGCTTCCCAAAGTGCTGGGGTAGAGAGGTGAACCACCATGCCTTGCTGGCCTCCTTTTTCAAGAGGTAGTACTTAAGCTCTGACTCGAGGGGGGAGGGGGGAATGGGCAATATACATAACCTTAATATGTGTACCCCCATAATATGCTGAAATAAAAAATAAAACAATAATAATAAAAAAAGAGGTAGTACTTCCCCTGGTGTATAATCAAATTAGGCTCCATTAAGCAACAATTGAAAATAATAAAAAGCCAATGAATGATGTGTGGATTTTGGTTTTTGAAGTTACCTGGTCTTCCCGGGAAGTTCCTTTCTTTGCCTGTTGCTTCCTCAAAGCTTCATACTTTTGCTTTTCTCGTCTGTATTCTGCAATAGCACCATCTGGAGTGGCTTCATTTTCTGAAGAATAATAGAATATTCTTAGAGTAAGTAGTAAAGAATCTCTGTGGATTCATATTAATGTATATGCTGTCACTGAAGAGGAGGTCAGAATTTGGCTTGGTTTTCCACCATTTAACTTCGAAACAAAACCAATAAGGTCCACCAGCTCCACAACTATTTCCTAAATTAGAAAGTGACTGATATTAATTTATCAACAAATCTTATAAACATCTCTATTCTACAATGCACTATTGTAATTGTTCTCATTTTTACATTTAAGTTGACTATAAAATCACTTATCTCACTTTTAAAATAATTAAGATTTTCCTAAAATTCAGCAATACCATTTTACATTGTTCGCTTGCCTTATAAGACACAATCTTTCAAATATTCATTGATATTTCAATTACTTGCCACATTTGTTTCCCAGGTATAACAACAACAAACTTCAATTTGATGACATCATAGAAAGTAAATATATCTAACAGATAATTCAGGACCATTACCAGAAGCAGACAAAAATAATTTTTACTAAATTAGAAACTAAATCTATGGTTTGATCCTGCAATAAATCCATGTAAAGATTAGTTAACATCTGGGTTCAAAAAAAGTAGTTTTGTCTCAAAAAAAAAATCTCAAGTATTAACATTTTGGAATACCTTACATGTATAAAAATTAACAAAAATTTGTGACTTTAAAAAAAAAACCAGCCTATCTCTTCTTGTCTTTGGCTGGCAGACAAATGATGAGCCAGATGTAATCAATAATGCCAGTAATCTTTCTACTCAAGCCTTAAAAGGTTTGTTCCTTACCTCTTTGTTACCTAGTTTGAAGAACATTATGAATGTGCAATATATTAATGATCATCCATTTTGTTCAAAACATTTTCTAGTTTAAAAAAATGTGTGAACTAAGAAAACAATTTGTCTCTTTGTGGTTATCTAAATATGATTTTGGTAGAACTTGAAAGGAATAATCAGTTTTATAAACAATTTTATATGTACTCTTTTAAAGTATATTCAACTCTTCTTTCAAGAGTGACAACTATAAATGGTAAAAACTGAGCTCATTAATGAAAAAGAAACCATTAAATACAGAAATAATATCTGAGGCACAGATGCTTAGTAAATACTAGTGAAGGGAGTATGTCAGCATAATTGGCATATATAAAGTGATTGTTATAGTAGGCTTAAAAATTTACTTTCTGTTGAATTACATCTTTGAATACTTCTCTCCTTCTTATTCTATAGTAGTTGCATTTGCATTGTCCTGGGATCAAACAACTTGAGATGACTAGGATCAACACTTTCCTTTCCAGTCTCTTCTCTCACAACTCCTTTGCCACATCCACCTTGCAATGCTGTCATTTGGCTTATAACTATTACTCTTTGAACTCACCCTGTTCTCATGACCCTCTAGCCTTAGCCTGTTCTATTCCTTCTTTCAGGAATACTAAAAACACTCCATCTCTCCATTCCCCAATTAATTTTCCTTGCTCATTTCTTGCTCATCCTTTAGATCTCAGCTTGGTTGGCACTTCCTTCAGGGAGCCTTTTCTGATTCCATTCTTCAAGTCTGGTTTGGATGTTCCTCCTTTGAGCTTCCAGGGCACTCTTTAGCAGTTATCACACTTTATGGTAATTCCCGGTTTACTCTTCTTTAGCCCTCACTAGACATTAAATTCCTTGAGGAGAAGCCATATTTCCCCAGCACTGAAGACAGTGCTTGGCAAGGGTTAGAAGCTCAATGAACAGTCAAATAAATGAATGAAGTAATAATGAAACATGGGAAGGGGAAAATAAGAAGGCAGTAGGCCAATGAGGCCCCCCAGCCTCACAGTTATAGCCAGTACTTGTAACAAACCTGCAATCTCCTGATCCATAGCATTTGGGGAGTCAATAATTTTTCTTTTCTGCCATTTCCCTATGGCAGAAATTTGTAAAATCTTAAGAAAAATTCTGATGAGTATCCATAGAACTGTTTAATGTTTTAATGGTTAAGACAAAATGCAAAAGAGAAAGGACAAGTTATTAACTTAGATTTTCAGCTATGAATGATTGAAAATCTTTATTTATGGTGGGAATTTTAAAATAAATGTTAAGGCTGCTGTAGATAAATTCAGTTACCTCATATCACAGGTAAGTCAAGCTTACAACCTTCAAAAGATTTTCATCAGTGCTTATTTTAATGTGTTTCACATGCATCTTCTTAAATATGGTCCCCTTAAACAAGGACCAACCACCTGATTTCACTTTTAAGGAATGTGTGGGAAGCAGAAAATTCAAAAAAATTGTGCCAAAAAGAAGCCTTAAAAATCAATTTAAAAAAGTTAAGGCTAGGCAAATTTAACTGTATGATAAAGCAAGTAAATTCTATAGCTATGTTGTTTATAATACTAAAAGGCCTTTTAATAACTTAGAAGTTTACTAATTTTGGGTATACAATTTGATGACTTTTGCTATTGTATACAGTATGTAACCTCCACTGTAATCAAGATCTAGAACTGCTCCATAGCCCTAAAAAGTATCTGAATGTTCCTTCTAGCACCAGGCACCAGTGATCTGCTTACTATCACCATAGTTTTGCTATTGCTAGAAACTCATACAAGTGGAAACATACAGTATGTAGTCTTTTATGTCTGACTTTTTCACTTAGCAAATATTTTAGAGATTCATCCATGTTGTTGGGAATTCCTTTATATAACTGAGTAGTATTCCATAGTGTGAATATACTCTAATTTGTTTATTTTTTCACCAGCTGATGGACACTTGAGTTGCTTCCAGTTTTTGGCTACTATAAATAATGCTTCTATAAACATTCACATACAAGTTTGTGGACATATGTTTTCATTTCTCTTGGGTAAATACTCAGGAGTGGGATTGCTGGGTCATATGATAAGTGTACGCTTAACTTTATAAGGTACTGTCATACTGTTTTACAAAGTGGCTGCACCATTTTGGCTGCATATTCCTATTAGCAATGTAGAAGAATTTGAGTTACTCCGCATACCCAAATATATCTGGTATTGTCATTTAACTTTAGCAATTCTAGAGGGTGTGAAATGGTATCTTGTGGTTTCAAATCTCATTTTTCTGATGACAAGTGATATTAAACTTTTTATGTGCTTATTGGCCATTCATATATCTTCTTTTATGAACTGTTTGTTCAAATCTTTTGTCCATTAAATTTTTTTTGTCTTATATTAATGAGTTGTAAGAGTTTTTTTTATATATTCTGGATAAAAGCACTTTGCCAGATATATATTCTGCAAATGGTTTCTCTCAGTCTGTGATTTACCTTTTCTTAAATGTGTGTGTGTGTGTTTTTTGTTTTTTTTTTTTTTTTTTTTTTTTTTTTTGAGACTGAGTCTCACTCTGTTGCCTGGGCTAGAGTGCTGTGGTATCACCCTAGCTCACAGCATCCTCAAACTCCTGGGCCCAAGTGATCCTCCTGCCTCAGCCTCTGGAGTAGCTAGGACTACAGGCGTGTACCACCATGTCTGGCTAATTTTTTTTTTTTTCTATTTTAGTTTTCTGGCTAATTTCTTTCTATTTTTAGTAGAGACGGGATCTCACTCTTGCTGAGGCTGGTCTTGAACTCCTGCCTTAAGCAATCCTCCTGCCTTGGCCTCCCTGAGTGCTAGGATTACAGGCATGAGCCACCACACCTGGCCTTAATGTCTTTTAAAGAGCAAAAGTTAAGTGCTGATGAACAGCATCTTGTCACTTTTTAATTTCATATATCATACTTTTTGTGTCTTATCTAAGAAATCTTTGTTTGCCTTGAGGTCACAAAAGTTTTTTTCCCAATGTTTTAAAAGTATAACATTTTAGCTCTTTTGTTTGGGTATATGATTTATTTTGAGTTCATTTTTGGGTATAGTGTAAGGTGAGGGTTGAGATTATTATTTTTTTCCATACAGATATCAATTGTTCCAGTATTATTTGTTAAAAAAAGAAGGCTTTCTTTTCCCCCAGTGAACTACCTTGGCATCTTTCTTGAAAACAAACTGACCATATATGTATGTCTATTTCTGGATACTCTCTTCTGTTCCTTTAATTTATGTCTCTCCTCATGTCAGTAGTACACTGTCTTGATTACTGCAGGTTCATAGTATGTCTTGAAGTCAGTTAGTGTAAGCCCTCTAACTTTGTCTTCTACTTTAAGATTATCTTGGCGATTTTTGTTCCTTTGCCTTTCCATATACATTTTAAAACTAGCCTAACAAGTTCTGCAAATAAGTCAGCTAGGATTTTGACAGTAGCTGCACTGAATGTATAAATTAATTTGGGGAGAACTGCAATCTTAGCAATATTGAATCTAACAAAATTTTACTGAATTAATCTGCCATTGTTGTTGAGGTCTTTAATATTGTCCTCTTGGTTCCAACTATAGAGTGCTGGTGCAGGTAATGGGGTAGCAGTGTGGAGTGTTATTTGTTATCATTTTTGTAACTATTCCAGGATCAGTACTTCAGAAATAGGAATGTTTTGAAACAAGCACAGGTAACTGTAAAATGACTGGCTGATATTCATTCTAGATGAAATAACATGAAATAGCAAAAAAATAAAGGATAAGTAGTTTTTATAGAATGAAAAACAAACATAGCAGTGCCTCTCTTCCATCAAAATATCATGGTAATGTAAAAAAGAAGATACGTGCAATGTAATTAATTCTCACATCAAGACTTACTGAACACACCAACGAACAAACTCCCAACAAAAATAGGGTAGTTGGTAAAAAATTATTCTTAAAAAACCCCAAAACTCCTTTATGATAAAAGCCTTCATCAACCCGGGTATTGAAAGAACATACCTCAAGATAATAAAGGCCATATATGACAAATCCAGAGCTAATGTCATACTGAATGGGAAAAAATTAAAGGCCTTTCCTCTAAAATCTGGAACAAAATAAGGATGCCCACTTCACCACTTTTATTCAGCATAATACTGGAAGTCCTGGCCAGAGCAATTAGGAAAGAGAAATAAATGGCATGCAGATTGGAAAGGAACAAGTCAAATTAGCCTTGTTTGCAGATGACATGATTTTATAATTAGAAAAACCTAAAGACTCTACCAAGGAACTGTTAGAACTGATAAGTGAATTCAATAAAGTTGAAGGATATAAAATCAATAAACAAAAATCAGTAGCATTTGTATATGTCAATGGTGAACAATCTGAAAAAGAAATCAAGAAAGCGATTCCACTTACAATAGCTGCAAAGAAAATAAAATACCTAGGAATCAGTTTAACTAAAGAAGTAAGAGATCCATACAAAGAAAACTATGAAACACTGATAAAAGAAATTGAAGAGAATATACAACAAATGGAAAGATATTCCATGTTCATGGATTGGAAGAATTAACATTGTTAAAGTGACAATAGTACCCAAAGTGATTTACAGATTCAATGCAATCTTTATCAAAATATCAATGACATTCATCACAAAAGTTTTAAAAAAAATCCTAAAATTTATAGGGAACCACAAAAGACTCTGAATAGCCAAAGAAATTGTGAGTAAAAATAACAAGCTGGAGGCAACATACTACCTGACTTCAAAATTTGCTATAAAGCTACAGTAACCAAATCAACATGGGACTGGCATAAAAACAGACACATAGACCAATGGAACACATAGACCAGAGGACCCAGATAGAAGTCCACACATTTACAGCCAACTCATCTTTGACAAAGGCTCTAAGAACATACAATGGGGAAAGGGCAATCTCTTTAATAAATGGTCCCAGGAGAATTGGATAACTCTATGCAGAAGAATGAAACTAGACCCTTATGTCTCACCATACACAAAAATCAATTAAAAATGGATTAAAGACTTAAATCTAAGACCTGAAACTATAATACTACTAGAAGAAAACACTGGGGAAATGCTCAGGACATTGGTTTGGACAAAGATTTTTTTGTGTAAGACCTCAAAAGGACAGGCAACAAAAGCAAACATAGACAAATGGGATTATATCAAGCTAAAAAGCTTCTGCATAGCAAAGGAAACAATCAACAAAGTGAAGAGAATGGGAGAAAATATTTGCAAACCATCCATCTGACAAGGAATTAACAACAAGCTCAATTAATCCAATAGCAAAATCATCTGACTTAAAAATGGGCAAAAGATCTGAATAGACATTTATCAAAAGAAGACATGCAAATGGCCAACAGGTGTATGAAAAAATGCTCAATATCACTAATATATCAGGGAAATGCAAATCAAAACCACAATGAGATATCATCTCACCCCAGCCAGAATGGCTTTTATCAAAAAGAACCAATAACAGATGCTGGTAAAGATGTGGAGAAAGGGGAACCCTTGTGTTGGTGGGCATACAAATTAATATAACCACCTAACTCCAGTGAGAATGGCTTTTATTAAAAAGTCCCAAAACAATGGATGCCAGCATGGATGTAGAAAGATAGGAAAACTTATACACTGTTAGTGGGACTGCAAACTAGTGTAACTTCTGTGGAAAACAGTATGGAGATTCCTCAAAGAACTAAAAGTAGATCTACCATTTGATCCACCAATCCCACTACTGGATATTTATCCAAAGGAAAAAAAAGTCATTTTATTAAAAAGACACCTGCACTAGAATGTTTATTGCAGAACAATTCACAATCACAAAGATGTGAAATCAACCCAAGTGCACATCTACTCAAGAGGGGATTAATAAAATGTGGTATATGTATACCATGGAGTACTACTTAGCCATAAAAAATAAATTAATACCTTTTGTAACAATCTGGATGGAACTGAAGACCATGCTAAATGCAATATCTAAAAAATGGAAAAACAAACACCACACATACTATTAAATTGGAACTAATCAATCAGCACTCATGTACATGGATGGAAGTAAAACTCAACAGAAATCATGTAGGTGGGAGGGTGGAGGAGGGGATAGGTGAAATAATACCTAATAGGTACAATGTACACTATCTGGGTGATAGACACACTTATAACTTTGACTCAAGCAATACAAAAGCCATCCATGTAACCAAAACATTTGTACCCCTATAATATTCTGAAATAAAAAAAATATATAACCACTAGGGAGAACAGTATGGAGGTTCCTAAAAATACTTAAGATAGTATTGCCATATGATCCAGCAATTATACTACTGGGTATTTATCCAAAGGAAAGGAAATCAATATATCAGAGGGACATCTGCACTCCCATGTTTATTGCAGCACTATTCACAACAGCCAAAATATGCAATCAACCAAAGTACCCATCAATGGATGAACAGATAAAGAAAATGTGGTACATAGACACAATGGAATATTATTCAGCCATCAAAAAGAATGAGATCCTGCCACTTATTTTTGTGAGGATTAAATAAAATACTGTCTGAAATATGGCAAACAACCAACTATTATTATTATCCAAAATTAAAATGTTAAGTTACCAAAATATATACTCATACATACTATACACTTATATGTTAACATGATATATATTTTTCTTTGTTATGATTGACTTTGAAAAGCTTTCAAGGAATGTTGCACACTCTTGTACAAGTTGGGCTTGTTTTTCTCTATGTCTCTCTCATACAAATATATTACTTTTATATTATGGATTTTTTTACTTCAATGGAGGGGAAAGGGAAATGTGTTTTGTTGGGTTATAAAGCTATAAACATTCTAAAAATGGTTATAAGGATTTTTCAATTGAGATGCTCTTAGATATATTATATTGAAAAGCTAAATTAAAACAACTTTAATGAATCACTTTATTTCCTCAGTATTTATCAAACCACATTCCTTTTATATTTTCTAGCCATGATAATGAAAACATAGGCATATAGTTCAGATCCTCCTAAACACATTTTCCTTGATAATCTCTTAATATTGTACTATTAGTTGTTTTTCTTAATGTATAGTCATAACCAGCTTCATAAATATTTTGTATAAGACAATTAGTGGTAGTGATGGCAAGCATCTAAAAAATGAGTAAGATTCAAACATAAAGTTTTGATCTGTTTGATACAATTTCTTTGGTGATAGGAACTAAATTTAAAACAATTAAGAGAAGATTTACCGTCTCTAACTGGGTTGGAAATGGATTGCAAAACCAGTTTTGCTCTGAAAAATGTTAAGGAAATATTTAATAGTTGGATAAAACTTTAGGGCTTTTCATCATTATTTAAATGATCCCATATCAAATAACTAATGTAACTTTCTCTTTTCACAAGGTTTGAATCCTGTTTCCAACACTATTTGCCTCTACCCCATGTTTAACTATATGCCATTCTTAGCAAAGCTCTAGTTAAACAATTTTCAATAGATGGACTGAAAACTATACAGAATTCTAGAATGCTGTCCATGCCTCAATTGCTAAGTCAAGTGTCATCTGACAAAGTAATCTTATCCTTACTTCAGCTTTTGGCTTCTCATAGGGAAAACTGTATAAAAACTAGACTTTTTACCCTATGATCATGCATGAGACCATTTTGACTTCAACACAGTTG
This sequence comes from Cheirogaleus medius, assembly GCA_008086735.1. Lineage (NCBI taxonomy): Eukaryota > Metazoa > Chordata > Mammalia > Primates > Cheirogaleidae > Cheirogaleus > Cheirogaleus medius. The sequence continues at coordinate 13,738,550 of VBSM01002608.1, read as the reverse complement.
ACTAGATTTTGTATTGAAAGTTAAGAACTCAAATACTTGGTGCCTCAGGGTTGAATGGGTAAATCATAGGCTGTACCCTATCGTTACATAACTGTAAATGCTCTGCTACTCCATTTAGTAAAGAATGCTCTAAAGAGACCTACAGATTCTATAGTTGTTACGGCGTTATGCTTTTTAGCTGCAGTTATCTTTGGGTTTGATTACTTGGATGTATTCTGGAGCTCTTAATTTGATTGTGGTTATTAATCATTTAATTCCAATTTGACTTATCTTTTTAAAGATATACTCAATAGAGGCATGAAAAAGTTCCACTGACTACCAACCACAGGTGGACTATTAAGGGCTGGGAAAAAAATGACTAAAATTATACAAGTTTGATGTTAGGGTAGGAAAGATGGTTGGGTAACATATTATTTTAAGAGTGGTCCCATTAATCTGACTATTTCCAGAATATACAATCTTTCCGATGAAACATGTAACACTTTGGCTTGGGCTGATTTTATCTTCTGATAATTTTCTCAGAAAATAAAATAAAAAACCAGACGTCCTCTAAACCAGACTGATGAAGAGCAACTTGATGCTACTATGTGTCTGTATGCCTACATATAGAATTAGATGATTTGATGTAACTTCAAATAATTAAAATTCCATATACTACTAAACATTCTTTACTAAATTATTCTCTTACAATGGAATAAAAAGACAGACTATTTCTTATGGAAATAGTATTTTATCCTAAACTTTTAAAAGATTTTCTAAATTCAAAAGTCTCAACTAATAGAATACTTAAAATCTTCAGTTCTTCGCCTGTAATCCTAGCACTCTGGGAGTCCGAGGTGGGAGGATCGTTTGAGCTCAGGCGTTCGAGACCAACCTGAGCAAGAGTGAGACCTCATCTCTACTAAAAATAGAAAGCAATTAGCTGGACAGCTAAAAAATATATAGAAAAAATTAGCTGGGCATGGTGGCGCATGTCTATAGTCCCAGCCACTTGGGAGGCTGAGGCAGAAGGATTGCTTGAGCTTGATTGCAGGAGTTTGAGGCTGCTGTGAGCTAGGCTGACACCACGGCACTCTAGCCTGGGCAACAGAGTGAGAGTCTATCTCAAAAAAAACAAAACAAAAAAACACAACTTCAATTATTACAAAAGCAATTTCCCTGTCCAAATTGATTTTCAAAACTGCCTCACAATAAATGGGATTACCTCTCAGATATATCAATTTGCTAATGAATTCCATCCATTTCATCCATAAGATAAAATGCCAAGATTTGGTTGACAGTGTTCATAGAAATTCCAGGTAGAAAAGACTGCTTTAGGTAATTTATTCTACTTATCTGCCAATGTCAATGAAACTTTTAAAAAATGAAAGCCACCTTTGCATTCAGAATTAAGATAATAACATTTAGTTCAGGAAGACAGATTCAATCTACCCTACTGTTTGAAGTCAGAAAAGCAGGCCACTAATATTTTTCATAATGTAGATGTTTTACAGTCCTTTACCAAAATGGAAAACATATCAGGTTAATATGATATACTCAAATGGTCAAATTCATGGCCTTGCCAATATTTTTTTCTAGAAAGTCATAAATCTAAATCATCAAGGCCAGATAAGCCAAGGCCTGATATGCCCACTGGCTGCTTTAGTTCCTGGTCTTATGAGATTTTTTATCACCTGGTTTAAAGATGTCTTTCCCTTCCTCATGTTTTCATTTCTTGCCAAAATGAACAGGCAAACAGCTTGAGAACAGCTTTGAGGTCTGTTGATTTTTCATTATATACATCTGTGATACCAGGATTAAACCTGCTAAGGTTCTATCCGGACTGCATGGAAACCATAACTCAAACATTTTACATTGTACATACAGCCAAATGCAATGACACCTGCTACACAAACCCAACTACATGAAAAACCTGGTCAATTCTTCTGTTTTCTAACTTGGTATATTAGAATAAAGTGCTTCTATTGATCATAGTATGATCAACTATCAATGATCATAGCACATTCATTTTTCATGTTTTTATTTCTTATCAGTATACTCTGAGTAATTTCCTTAGTTCTATATTTCAGTTCACTGATTCTCCATTTGGTTGTTTCTAATCAATTTTTAGCCATAAACTTAGTCATTTAATAACTATTATTTTATTTCTAGATATTCTATAATATTTGGCTTTTTTAAAAATTCACCCACCCTTTTTTCATAGTGTTGGTCTTTTATTATGATTATGATTTTTATTCCTTTAAAAATCTCCTTTTTTTTTTGTTAAGACAGAGTCTCACTCTGTTGCCCAGGCTAGAGTGCCGTGGCATCAGCCTAGCTCACAGCAACCTCAAACTCCTAGGTTCAAGCGATCCTCCTGCCTCAGCCTCCCAAGTAGCTGGGACTACAGGCATGTACCACCATGCCCGGCTAATTTTTTCTATATATTTTTAGTTGGCCAATTACTTTTTTTCTATTTTTAGTAGAGACGGGGTCTCACTCTTGCTCAGGCTGGTCTTGAACTCCTGATCTTGAGTGATCCTCCCGCCTTGGCCTCCTAGAGTGCTAGGATTACAGGTGTGAGCCACCGCGCCCGGCCCAAAAATCTCCTTATTTAAAATATACTTATTATGTTGCATCTTTCAGATTGTTCTTGGGAATCCTTCTGTTTGGTCTTCTGACTCTCTCCATAGAGTGGTCATTTCTCTATGTGTTTTCTAATTTTTTATTGTGAGTTTATTTTCAGCTAAGGCTGCATTTTCATCAGACTCCACAGGAATTGTAGGTACCCAAAACTGCAAGGCTTCTTACAGAGAGGTTTTGCATTTGTTTCTGCCAGACAATCAAGGGTTCTACCAGTCCAGAGCCATTTTTTCCCATGTTAATTTCTTGGCTCAAGACTACTATACCATATGAATAGTATACATTCAGACTTTGTAGTCATGCCTGGTAGAGGTTCAGAATTTTGATTTTTTTCACGAGAGACTTTTTTTTTCTCCCCCACACAGCTCTGAAAAGTGATAAGCTTCATCATGGCCTTCCTGACCAGGTGACAGATTTCCTAGTTCCCACTTCTTTACCCCAAGGCCACATCTTCTGTCCAAATGTGAGATTAAAATCCCAGTTTCTCACATCACAGCCTATATCTGGGTCTAGTGTCCCCCTAGGCCACTGCAGTATTATCAGCTTGTTCACTTTACATCTGCCTTCCCTTTGTTTCTCCTACTTAGGAATTTTCTTTCCTTTCTTTCTTACCTCTTTTCTCTCTCTTTCAAGTTTGGCTAAGTATTTAAACTGGGCTGGATCACATTTTATCCAGCATTTCTATATATTTGTAGGAGAAGGAATTTCTGTTAGCTTAGTCCATGTGTCAGAACAGGAAGTAGCACATTCATTTCCCATGTGCTTGAATCCTCCTGAATAAATGAAAACTGAATAAGTGACTGGCTAATAAAATACATAAGAAGTTTAAAAAAGTTCAGTTTCTCTAATATAGGGTGCTCTACTTTTAGTTCTCTTATGAATCTCAAAATACACTGGATGGTTATTCATAACTAATAATGATGCAGTATAATGACTATTTGTCATTAACTGAAATTTCTATGAAACAAATGCTAAAAAAATACAAACAAAGGATGGAATAAAAAAGAACATTTACTAAGGATTTTATGTATGTTAGGCATCATGCTAAGGTACTTTGATTATCCACATAGAAAGTATCCATAAACCTATTTTACAAATGAAGAAACAGGATTGGATGACAATTAGAATATGGTAAAGCTGGGATGTGAGCTGAGGCCTGCATGATACTAAAAGCACACAGTGTCCTACTGTCTCAATTAAAACTTCAATTCAGAAAATAAAATTCACTAAGTGTCCTCTGAGTGCCTGGTACTCTAAGAGATGCTCTGAAAGAAATGTATAATACAACCATCCTAGGGGGCTTAAATTTTATTTACATTATGGTATTAGAATAAAAATTTAAAAATATATTAGCTGTCTATGAGATAAAAATTAGGCAATATATATGAAAGGACTTGGAAAGGGAATGTCCAACATTACTATAACAATCAGTTTACTACTGGAGCATCAATTTACTAGAGCACCAGAGCTAGAAGTTTCCTTGAAGATCTTTGAATCTAACTTCTCAGTTTATAGGTGAAGTAACTATGGTCCGGGTAAGTTAAGTTACTCAGCTAGTGTCCCATGTGAGTTAGCAGCAGGGCTAAAACGGGTATTGCAACTCTCAGTTTAGGTGCAAACTGTAGTAAGTCTGTTAAGTACAGTTCCTTTGTTTCCACATGTTCTCTCATGTTATAAAAAATGTCCCTAACCCTTCTCCTAGGAGCTAGTCAGAAACTTAACCTCCACCCTACTTGAATCTCTTCACTGGCTACCTAGCTAACGAACCAATGGTATCTATCCACAAATTTCATTTTATAGTGAAGAGCTTATATCCTCTATTGTTTCAGCCTTCAGCTCCAAGTAGCTGCAAATTCATTCACTATAAACAAACAAACAAACAAATAAAAAAAACCATATTGAGCCAGGCACAGTGGTTCATGTACCTGTAGTCTAGCAATTCAGGAGGCTAAAGTGGAAGGATTGCTTGAGCCCAGGAGTTTAAAGCCAGCCTGGGCAACGCAGTGAGACCTGTCTCTCTAAAAAAAAAAGTGTATTGAGTGGCTATTACATGCCAGAAACTGTTAATAAGCCCGCTTATGAACTATTTTAAATGGCTCTGGATCTACTACTTCAAGGAAATTTTGCTAAATTTCCATTATAAATGAAAACTTTTATACAAATAAAGGTGATGTGGTAATGATAATAGTAAACATCATTTGAATGACAAAGGGGATAGACTTTGATGAATATAGAAAAATATTAATGCTATTGATATCTAGCTGTATCTCATTATACTTTCTGGAAACTACTAAGTATGGTCTTATCAACTTTTTTATGATACCAGATCTTACATTAATTCAAGTAAAAGTGACAGACTTGAAAATAGCTAACACAATAGCTAAAATTTCAAGTACTTACTATGTGCCAGATACTAGTAACTGAATTACTTGTTTAATCCTCACGATCAACAACCCCAAGGAAGGCATGTTATAATATTAACCCCATTTTGTCAATGATAAAATTATTTAACCTCTTACTATCTTAGTTTATCTCAGGGATTATAAAAATGGGAGTATAAACCCATGTAGTCTGGCTCTAAACTATAAACCTTTAACCAGCTTGGTTATTTTTCTTCCTTTCTGCTTGTGAGGAAAAAAAAAACAAACTTAGAAGAAAATATTCCAATTTGACATAAAAAGGTATCAAGTAACCAACTGGATGTGTTCTGAGGAAATAAAATCCTACATAAAAAAGGCCCTAAATTCCCACTAGACCATAATATATGGTTTAATGGTTAATGAGGGAATAAGAGAAGAGTAGGTTGCCAAACAGTGGGTTTACTCAAGTAATTTCCACCTAGGAAGAATCCCTTATGACTTTTTCTTGATTCTCCTTGATTAATCATGTTTCCCCCTTATTTGAACCTGTAAAACACTTTGTAGCTCCTAACCACACTGTATCATAACTGCCTCTTTGTGTCACCCCCTATGCTGTAAACTCACATGGCAGGAATTGTGCCCTGTTTGTGGCCTTAGCATATGCCTTGGAGATAGTATGTACTCAATAAATAGTAGCTGAATGGATAAATAAACAGACTGATCATTGCAGGTCTTGAATTGCAACAGCGTCTACAGTCACCTTATTGCTTTTGCTGGATGGAATAGTTCCTTGAGGGGCTTGTAGGGGCTTAAGGCCCTTAGCATACAAATGCTTTTTCAATAGACAGTGGACTAATTAAATTGAGTGATAAGGAATTAGATAATTTCTGACACTTGTTAGGTTGAGAAGAGTTGCTTAAGTCAACTTTAAGGCAGTTACCACAAATTAAGGTACCTGAGCACTAAGCTTTCTGGGTAAAGTCCATGCAAGAGTTGCAACCATTCTTTGAGATTTTACCATTTCCTTTACCATCTGCCTTGAAGAACTACGGGGTATAAACTACATATATTCTCAGTCACAATGCTTTTGTTTGTTAGTTTGTTTTATTTAAAAGATCCATCATGGATATGACAATGGGAATATTCGGTGATATTACAATGAGATCCTACCTGCAATATATTCTTTACTACCATTTTTCATTATTATAACCTATAACATTTATTGAGTGGTCAGAGGTTAAATGCTAACTGTGTTTTAAAGATACCTGAAAGTTGCTCAGATGAAAACAGGTCCCTCTATCTGCTCAAACTGCCAAAACAAAAACTTTTTCATAATAAAAAAAATTATTTAATGGGGTCTCTGTTATAGCGCGCACATTTACAAAATCTTGTCAGAAGGATGCTAAAGTTTATTTTTTTCTGTACTGTGGACTACCATTTATAGTCTACCATTTATTCATTCTGTTTAACCAATTTTCATTTTCAGAATATTTTTATACTAAATCGAACAATACTGGCTCCATCTGGTGGCCAATAAGCCTCTATAGTTCCATAAAAATTAGTCAAAAGTAGTTAAATAATTTTAGGGCTACCTGAAATATAACATTGAGGTATACCTCAACACTGAACACTGATTAAGTACAATTCAGTCTAATTTAGATGGAAGTGCTAATTTTTTGTTCTCTAAAAGTTCACTCTAGATGCACTGCTTCATGTTACGGGAGGCTTAAAATAATTCTTAAAATAATACATAATGTTTTCCTCTATATTTTTCTATTTGCTAATTTGAGAAATGTGCAGGTAACAAGTTGTTTCAGAGAATAAAATACGGTTAAAATTTATCCAGATTTTCAGATTGGAACCCATTTTGGAATATAAGCTATAAAGATACTCACTGATTTTCAGCTGTATTTTCCATTAGATACTTCCAGAAGGGCATAGCATGTGAAAACATGAGAGTTCATATCGAGGAGTCCTGTATATTTACAATACATTCTACTAGATGCTTAATCTCTTAAAAAATATTTTCAAGATATATATATATATATTTTTTTTAGAGATGGGGTTTCCCTCTGTCATCCAGGCTGGAATGTGGTGGCATGATCATAGCTCACTACAACCTTCAATTCCTGGGCTCAAGCCATCCTCCTACCTCAGTCTCTTGAGTAGCTAGGACACAGGCGTGCACCACCATGACAAGCTAATTTTTTATTTTTTGTAGAAACAGGGTCTTGCTATGTTGCCCAGGCTGATCACTAACTCCTGATCTCAAGCAATCCTCCCACCTTGGCCTCCCAAAGTGCTGGGATTATAGGAATGAGCCACCGCACCTGGCTCTTAACCTTGCTTTTTAAATTCTGTACAAAAGGAGTATGTCCAGAATCACAACATAAAATATTAGTGCAATGAAGTCTCAGGTATCAGCAACTTATTCATTTTACAGATGAAAATATTGAGGTTCAGAGAGGTTAAATGATTGTGCTAAGCTGGGAATACCAGAAACCAGATTTTCTGACAAGTCAGTGTTGCCTCCTCTCTCTAGACACTACCATGTACACTTTCTCTTTGTAGTGCATACTCACTGCAGATATACTTCATTAAAATCTAATAATCATTCTCAAATTATATACATTTATAGCACAGTGTGATCATTTATGAAGTGGAATGTGTCCCTAATATAGCTTTAATTCTCTAATTAGAAATTTTCTTAATTTTTACTTTTGTTTTTTCCTTTAAGATATTAGAAATTTTTAAAAACTTGTTTTAAAGCCTAACTCCTATCCAAATATAAAATATTATCTTGTCTTTTCAGGAATACATTGCTTGAGTTTATATTAATAATTCAAATAGTAGTCACATTGGCAGTAAGTTATAGTCATAATAGCATATAATTGGCCGGGCGCGGTGGCTCACGCCTGTAATCCTAGCACTCTGGGAGGCCGAGGTGGGTGGATCATTTGAGCTCAGGAGTTCGAAACCAGCCTGAGCAAGAGCGAGACTCCATCTCTACTAAAAAATAGAAAGAAATTAATTGGCCAACTAAAATATAGAAAAAAATTAGCCGGGCATGGTGGCACATGCCTGTAGTCCCAGCTACTTGGGAGGCTGAGGCAGAAGGATCGCCTGAGCCCAGGAGTTTGAGGTTGCTGTGAGCGAGGCTAACGCCACGGCACTCTAGCCAGGGCAACAGAGTGAGACTCTGTCTCAAAAAAAAAAAAAAGCATATAATTTTAGGTTACCACAAAGTATTATATTATACTAAAAATCAATTCAAACAAATTTAAGTCACCTTACATAATATACTAAGAGATGAAGAGAACTTAGATCGGTAAAGACAGGTTCTGAACATAAAACGTTAAATTGGTTTAGATAAACTCTCTCAAACTATCTGATAAGTACCTTTTTATAAGCTGTTTCTCCATTCTTCTTGATAATGATCATGAGAAACAACTGCTATATATAAGTGATTATTGAGAATTATTGAGGGGCATGAATGGCTTTTCATCTAGGGGCTCCACTTTTTACCTGTCAGCTGTAGTTTGTTGCTCTCCTTCAAATTTACCTCCTTTTCCCTGCCACGGACCCCTGGACTAGCACACAGGTTGATTGATGTTGCCCCCAGGTCCCTCAACAGAGCACACCTTGTACTTCTCCAGATGGTGTGACCCACAATTCTTGTAGTTTGATGGCCATTTTGACAATATCCTCATGTTGCCTTGTCATTCTGGATGTGGAAACTACAAATTATGTACCCTGTGTTGTAGCAATAAGGAAAAAAATTACAAAATTCTTCAAGATAAAAAGATTTCATGAAGCTAATCAGGGAGGAGACTAAAGAAAGATCTACCTAAAATTGCCTAAGGCTATGATTATCCTAGTATTGCAGAATATCTGTGTTTCTAACAGTACTTAGAGGAGGATTCTATTGCTTTGTAATAAACTCATGAGGTAATTTTCTCCAAGTAGTTACAAGAGTTTACAAACCTTTTCACAACAGTCCTTAAAATACTTACACGTGTGGTATCACAGAGTGTTTAAGTACGACCACCTCTTACGGCATCATCACCGTTTTTTAGGACCTAGCATGTCTCAGATACAATACTAAGAATGCTCTGCATGCTTTTCCCACTTAATTCTTTAACAGAAGTGGTATTATTATCCCTATTTTATGCATGAGGAAACAGAGGTTCAGAGAGATTAAATCTCTTGCCCTAGGTTATATGGCTAATAAGTGATAGAGCAAAGATTTGAAATCAGGGCTGTCAGACTTCAAAGCCTATGCTTTTTCTACTCTGTTATACTGCAGACAGTTATGGTGGGGGTGGTGCTCTTGTGTATGAGAGTGAGGGAAACAATGACAGTAACACGATGTTAGGAGCTTATACATTGGAGAAGGAATAAGAAATACGTTATTACTGTGCGGTGGTACAAATAACCTAACAGAGGTTCTGATAAAGTATTTAGGAAATTCACGCAGAGAAAGGAGAGGGACAACTGAGTGGAGGAAATGGCAGCACAACTGGGCCTTGAAGGAGAAATAAGATTTAGCCATAGCAGGTAGAAGATATAATGACCAAGGTATGAAGGCAACACAGTGCAGGATGCATTTGTGTAAATAAGATGAGGAATAAGAAAAATAAGGGGAAAATCTGATCATGAAAGTCCCTGAATGCCAGATGAAGAGAACTTTATTTTGGTTAGCAATAAGCAGCTACAATTTATATCTTTCTGGTCTTATGCTGTAAAGAAATCATTTACATTGTGAGCCTTTTATAAAACTAAATCAAGTGTTTGAACCACCCTAGATTGTTATGTTGTTTGAACCCATTTCTAAGAATTTTTTTAAAGGTCACTTTCTTATTATAGTACTACTTTGAGATAGTTGATAAAATAAGGGGTAAAGTTTCTTAATCAATGAACTATGCATTCCTCAGTAGTTTAGTGAGACAGAGAGAGCAAAGGGGGGGGGGAGGGAGGAGGGAAGAGAGAGAGAGAGAGAGAAAGAGAGAGGGAGACTTCTAAACTCCCAAACTCTTGTTGGGATTTTTCCCTAATAATTTTAGGGAGGAACTTTGAAAAATATCCTGGTAAAATTATTTGTATCTATCACAATATTCTAATTGAAATGTGAAAATATGTGCAACTATTTTAAAGCATTATGTTTAGTTATTTCTCACTCTGTTTCACTGTCTCAGAATTTTTACCTGCCTAGGCCATGTTCTCTACCATAGGTACACAAATTCTAGTTCAGATTTCACTCCTCTTCCCCAATTCCCATCTTTAATGACATTTCTAAACTAAATTTTGAGATGGAGTGAAGGTAGGAAATAACTTCACGGAACTATGCTTCATCTGGAGTCTACTTGTGTCCAAATGGGTTTTCTGGAACCTGGGGTTAGAGGGTGAATCGGATGGGGGTCACCCTGCTCAATTTTAGTGGTAATGTCATGAATTGTAGGCTAGCTCTCACTCAGTCTGCTGATTCTGGCATTCAGCTAACAGGTCATATTGCTTGTGGCTTGTTTTATTTTATTATTAAAGGAAACAATGTTTTGCAGTTTTACGGTGGAAAGAATAGTGGACAAAAGTTCTGACTCCTTCTCAAATTTACTGTTTAAGTTAGGGTGAGTATTAAATATCTTTAATACTTTGGTTTCTTCATTTGTAAAATGAAAACTATTAATATAATACTTGTTTAATCTACTTCTCAGGATTGTTACAGAACTAAATGTAATGAAGTATGTGACAGGACTTTGTAAAGTGTCGATGTTATATTAATATGAGGTATTATTATTTGGCAGTGATTACTAGGTACCATATTTTATGTCTATAAGCTACTGTATAGTCATGAATCCCTTCAAATGATTAAATCTTGTTTAAAGAAGCAGGGAGTAGATATAATATTTTTCATTTTATTAACATACTTGTTTGAATAAAAAATATTTCTGTATATTAAATTCTATTTCCAAAGTACCAACAAAACTTATAATTGGGAGAAATGTGGAAAATTCTTTTGTCAAGTAAATTATCAAAATTTAATTTATCTTTTCTATAAATTTGGATGTTCAAATGTAGCACTGCTTATCATCAGGCTTACTTTATGAATTTGCTTAAAGAATAAATAGTATTTGCTGGCATACTAATATTATGAAAAATGCTTTGCTATTCCTTTTACCTATAGCTAACACTTATACATATAGTGCTTTCCATGTGCCAGGCAGTATTCTAAGTGTTCTGGGCATAATAATTTATTTAAATATAACAGAAAGGTAGTTGCAACTGGAAAGACCAGGACATCACAAGTGGAAAGCTACCCTTTTGGTAAGAGCTGAAAATGTGGCAAAGTATGTGATGAGTGGATGTCTGTGAGCTCCGACTGAGAAGGGCACCAAAGTTAGACATAGGAATGTGAACTCCTTGAGGGCAGAGGTTTTTCTGTCTTATTCACCATTTTATGTCCAGAGCCTAGGACAGTGCCTACACTATTTCGCATTTGATAAGTATTATTGGAATGAACTAATTAAAAAAATTTTCTTTTTTAAAAAAGTGATTTTTCAGTGGAAAATGTATTCCTAGAGAAAGTAATTAAAAGAAGAGAGTGGCGAGATAGAGACAAAGCAGAGTTGGCCAAATATGATTAATAATAACTGGCTTTCCTTGTCCCAATCCTTAAAGAGCTGCAATCATTAAGCACCATTTTAGGCTTAATGTCTCTAAGCATTTTTAAAGTGAGGTATAGAAATCAAAAAGAATAATCAAGAAATAATAAAAATATTATGCTCATCAAGATAACTTGTCAATTAAAGACTCTGAACTCTATATTTACAAAAACACATTTGTTGGAGAAAAGAAAAAATAATTATTTAAAAAATGTCATTGTTTTGAAATGACATGTATTAATCCTTTAATGTGGAAGGATTATTTGGGTTTGCCTGATTAGTTCCATAAACTGAATTCGTCACTAAAGCAATCTTACACTTTTTTTTGGTGAAGTGAAAAATTTCTCACCCTCTTATTTTGGATTAGAACATAATTACAGACACATTCTCACTGATTAATTTTTTTAAAATCTTTGGCTTAGTCATTAAACAAAGCCAACACATGAGTGGACTGGGTTCAATATTTTGAGTTAGCAACTTCGCTTTCTATTCCCAGCTCTGTCACTCCCTGGGGTGAAGGCTCGAGTCTGCCTCACAAACGCTTTGTCTCTTTCTGAGATAGAAAACATACTATTAAGTATTATTGCCTTCAAGGTAGATAGTGAATTAGCTAGTGTAATACACTGTTAAATTAATCAGAATAGTAACAGTGTGAAAAATAGAAAAATAAGCAAGCCAAAATATTTCTGAAAACTGAATTTATTGGATTCTTTCCCAGTAGTCTGCCCAGCATCTTCACAAGATACATACCACAGATTAGCAAAGTCTTTGGCAGTAGTAGAGTAAATGTTGCAACTATTTTCTCTTCAACTACAATCAAATGGGTGAGAATAAACATAATTATTCTTCTATAAATGCCTCATATGGGAACTTAACATGGTACAGGATTAAAATATAAGGGACTTCTCTATGGTTTTTACAGAAAGGAAAGTACAAAAGATTCTATTTTTAATGTTGTTTTTCTATGGCAGATTCATGCCAGTCTTCTGAAGTCTCAAATAATAATGTAACTAAGATGTTCAGAAATAAACTAGAAGAGTGGAAAAAAATGAAATTAATGTTGCTAATTCTTGGTTGGAATTATTTCAAAGGAGCCCAAACTGTCAGGTTGCTTCTAAAGAGAAAGTATAGTAATTTAATGTCCAGTATACATTGCAAATAGTAATTAATAATAAAACCATAGACTTACATAGTATAATAAAAGTTTTATTGAATAATCTTTCTCAGACATTCTAAGAGTACAGAGATATCCTGTCATTAAGCCTTAGATTATGATAGTGAGGGAGAGGGTAAAAATTACCCATTTCTCCCTATGTTCCAGAAACATAATTTGCAAGATAAGGAAAGGTGTCATGCTTTCTTTATCTCCATGCATTTGGATGTGCTGTATCCTGTCTGCAACACCTTTATTTGGTTAACTTACTCACTTGAACAAGTAGCCTCAAACATTTATCTAAGTGAGGGGATTCTATTGTACAAAATGATCCACCGAGAAGTGAAAAGAAAATATTAGAATGCTATTTGTATTTTACTGTATCTTTTAAACTACAGCCAGCCCTCTGTATCCATGGGTTCTGCATCAGTGGATTCAAACAACTACAGATCAAAATTATTCATAAAAAAATTGTGTGTACTAAACATGTATAGACAATTTTTTCTTGTCATTATTCCCTAAAGAATAGAGTAAAACAACTATTTATATAGTATTTACATTGTATTAGGTAATATAAGTAATCTAAAGATGATTTAAAGTATACAGAAGGATGCACATAGGTTATATTAATATTTATATACTATGTCATTTTATATCAGGAACTCGAGCATCCAAGGATTTTGGTGTCTGCAGGAAGTCCTGGAACCAATCCCACATGGATATCAAGGAATGACTGTATTCTTTTTTTGTGTATATACTGTATATATGTTATACAGTGTATATAGATACTACTGAATGAATTATATTGTGTATAGTACATTCTACAATATGGATGGACCTTGAAAACATTGTGCTTAGTGAAAAGATACCAGTCACAAAAATTATATTATATAATTCCATTCATATGAAATGTCCAGAACACAGAAAGTTATAGAGACAAAAAGAAGATTAGTGGTTGCCTAGGTCTGGGGGAGTGGGGGTTGGGGCTATAGTTTCTTTTCTTTTTGAGATCATGAAAATGTTCTAAAATTGATTGTGGTAATTGTTGCAGGTATCTATGAATATACTAAAAGTCATTGAATTGTATACTTTAAATGGGTGAACTGTATATGTGAACTATATTTAAATGAAACTGCTATAAATAAAATAAACAAACAAAAAATCTTTATCTACAGGTGTCATAAAACATTTTTGGAGACCACTAGTCTCATAACTGATGAATCTCCTGGGAATTACTGTATCTAGAAAGTTATGTGGCCATTTGGATTTAATAGCCTTTCTTTTGCTCCTTGAAGCCTTCATAAGAACATATACCATGCTGTATTATAACTGGTAGTTTTTCTCTTTCTCCTGCTAAATTATAAACTTTATATTCTCACCCACATCATGAACTAAAATAATTTTCAAATGCCTTAAACAACTAAAAGTAAAATAGATGAATATTAAATGATCTTGATCAGATCATCAGGTAAATACCTTTCATGTAAATGTCTGATAAAAAATGCAATATCTTAGTACTGAACCCAAAACTTTCAGAAATAAACTGGAGAGCACTGGTAAAAAAAAAATTAAGCTTACTCACAGCACAATTCACAATTGCAAAGATATGGAACCGACCTAAGTACCCACCAACTGATGAGTGGATAAAGAAAATGTGGTTTGTATATACCATGGAATACTATTAGCCATTAAAAAGAATGAAATAGTGTCTTTTGCAACAATCTGGATGAAACCGGAAGCCATTATTCTAAGTGAAGTAACCCAGGAACAAAAAAACCAAAAACTGCATATTCTCACATAATGAGAACTAAGCAATGGGTATGTATGGTCATACAAAGTGACTTAATGGATAACAGAGTCTCAAAAGGGGAAGGGTTACTGGGGGTGGTGTGAAATGAAAAATTACCTATCGAGCACATTGTATACTATTCAGATGATGGTTATATTAAAAACCTAGATTTCTCTACTATACAATTCATCCATGTAACAAAAAACCACTTGTACCCTCTAAATCTATTTAAATAAAAAATGAAAGCAAAAAAAAAAAAGAACTTCACAGAAAGAACATTTATTTTTTGTGTATGTAACAACCACTGATGAATTAAAAATAGTTAAAAATTCTAAAAAAAATTTAATTCTGTGTAAACTTTTTCAAATGAACAAACAGAAAGAAGAGGAGGAAATATGTCCTAATCATTTTATGACTCAAACATTACCCTGAAATGAATTTTACACAAAGATATTACAAAAAAATAAGCTCCACAAACTATAGACCAATAACCCTTTGAATATAGATGCAAAAAAATCCTTAACAAAGTTTTTACCAATTAATTCAACAACACAGAAAAAAAGGAATAATACATCATCAGTAAGTGGGGTCTATCCCAGGAATGCAAGACTGGTTTAACATTAGAAAATTAATCAATACCACAGTAAAAGAAAAACCATATGATCATTTCAATAAATACAAAAGCCTTTGACATATCTAGAATATATAAGAACTTATATCTAGAATATATAAGAACTCTTTCACAGTGATAACAAGAAGATAAACAACCCAATTAAAATAATACGATCAAAATAACAAAAGGCAACCTGATTAAAAAATAGGCAAAAGCTTTGAACAGAAACTTCACTAAGAAATGGTAAATAAGCACATGAAAATGTTCAACAGCATTGATCATGATGGAAATGCAAATTAAAACCACAATGAAATACCATTACACATTCCCCAGAATGGCTAAAATTAAAGACTGATCATATGAAGAATTGACAAGAATTTGAAGCAACTAGAACTTTTCTACGTTGCTGGGGGAATGCAAAATGATATAGCCATTTGTAAAACAAGTTTGGCAGTTTCATATAAACATATACCCACCATGTGACCCAGAAATCTCACTCCCAGGTATTTATCCAAGAAAAATGAGTGATATGAATGTTTACAACAGCTTTATTCATAATACTTTAAAACTGAAAATAATGCAAGTATCCATCAACCTATGGATGGATAAACATATTATAGTATATGCATATAACAGAATACTATTCAGCAATAAAAGAGAAAAAATTACTGATACAGTAGCTGAATCTCAACAGTATTATGCTATGTAAAAGAAGCCAGACACATACTGTATGATTCCATTCATATGAAATTCTAGAAATAGCAAAACTATAGTGAGAGATAGCAGATTAGTGGTTGCCAGGGGTTGGGTCTCCAACTAGAGGGGATCAACTGCAAAGAAACACATAAGAACTTTTGAGGAATAATAGAAATGTCCTATGTCCTGATTGTATTGGTAGCTACATAACTGTATACTGATATCCAATCTCATTGAATTGCACACTTAAACTTTATTGTACATAAAGTGTACCTCAAAAAGGCTGATTTTTTTTATTTCAGCATATTATGGGGGTACAAATGTTATGTATATTGCTCTTCCCACCCCCCTAGTCAGAGCTTCAAGAGTGTCCATCCCCCAGATGGTGCTCATTGCATTCATTATGTATGTACATACCTATCCCCTCCTCCCATCTGCCCAACGCCCAATAGATGTTATTCCTACATGTGCACTTAGATGTTGATCAGTGAAACCAATTTGATGGTGAGTACATGTGGTGTTTATTTTTCCATTCTTGGGATAAATAAAGCTGATTTTTAAAGGTAACCTACTTTGTCTTAATTCTCCTTAATGGAAAACAGGAAAAATAATTCAAATGGTTAAAATGATATGGGTTATAATCTCTCATTTCTTTGAAATCTGTATTTGCTAACATTTTTATTTTACATAATTATTTTGGTTTTTATTTTCCTTGTCTTACTAGTAGAGTATTTTATATAAAACCAGCATCAAATGTTTGCTGAATTAAGATATTAATGAATTAATATTCATAAGCAAAATTCTAGTATAATGAAAGTTTATGCAATGTTTAGTTTTTCAATGAGGCAGAAAAGGATCAGAAAGAAACCCTCATATGTATATATTAGATATCATATATCACTATTAGTAATAATTAATGTTATAGTTCAATATCATTGTTATTTGTTCTAGACTAGCACTATCCAATAGAAATAAAATATAAGCCACAAGTGGAATTTTAAATTTTCTAGTAGTTACACATTAAAATATAAAAAGAAACAGATGCAATTAATTATAATAATTTAAAATTTTAATTCAATATATAAAATATTTCAATATGTAATCACTATAAAGTTATTACTGTACTAGTTTATATTTTTTGGTATTATTTTCAAAATCTGGTATATATTTCACACTTACAGCACATATCAGTTTAAACTAGTCACATTTGAATTCACCTAAGAATTACCTGGGGAATTTCCCAAAGTACTGATGCCTGAGACTCATCCCCTGGACTCTGGAATTTCCAGGTGATTCTAATGTGCAGAAAAGTTTGAGAAATACTGGTCTAGTGATGAAGGAGGAATCAGGAAAGGCATCTTAGAGAAATGAGTTTAAACAACGACTTGAATATTGAGGCAATATTCATTCACGGAAAGCATTCCAGGAAGAGGGAGCCATGACTGTAAAGGCCAACATGTGAAACAGGTTTATATATATTGACAGCAAAATCTAGTCTGTATATATAGAGCACGAGATCCATAGTGAAAGATGAGATTAGTGTGGCAGGCAAAGTGTAGGCCATGTAAGGCCTTGCATGCCATGCAAAGGGCTTTCTGCTATAGGAAATGAGATGCCATTAAAGAACTTTATGTAGGGGATTGACACATGATCATGTTTGTGTTTAAGAAAAGCCACACACAGAATGTATTGGCAGGATCTGAGATTAGCAACAGAGATCTGTTGGCAGCATGTTAGCAGGTTGTTAAAATAGTGCAACAAAAATACCTGTGACTAAAATGGTTGGTGTAGGACATAAGGCTCAGGCTAGAAACCTGTGGGAAGAGGGGTGGAGTTTGCAAGAGAAATATATAAAGACAGATTTGCTTTGAGGATAACCTAGGATTTTGCTATCTAAATCAAATTCAATTCACTCAGAAAAATATACAAACACCAAGCCCTCATTAACAGATGATAAATTTTGTTTGTCTCTAAAAATACTTCTAGGTATCTAGACAATGAAACAGTTTCCAAAATAATTATCCCTGAGGTCTTGGATTTCACATTCATTTTAAGAAATCTTAGGAAACTTTAATTTGTTAAGTATAATAAAATAATAATTTCCCTCAGGTAATAATAATTCCATGTTTCCCAAGGTTCTGAAAAGAAAAATCATATCTAAAAAAAATCTAAATACAATTAAAGCTCTTTTATGAGGTATCATGAGCTCCGAAGTGAGATTTTAAAAGTCTTCCCAAACAGTACACCCTTGACATATTAAAGCCAGTGATTTTAAAGTATTTTCTGATCCTATTTCATCAAAATTATCTACTATTCATGATTTCTGCCTTATACAGATTGTTTCTACTACAGAATCTAGGTTCTGTAGAGTATTATTAAATTGACATTACAGAAATGAAACATGATATTCTGTCCCCTCTTCTCTAGTTAGACTCATTTCTTCATTTCACCTCCCTCAAGGAGAAATCTTTTATTGATGGTATTAGTTCGCACTGCTTTGAATGTCTCTAAAGTTTATAGTTCACCTGCATACCAAATTTTAGCACTTGAAATACTTCCTATTAATTATGAATAGTGCTTAATTATGACTTATTGATACTGTTTGACCATTAATTATAAAATATTTGTTTCCCATGGATTAGTCTTGCTCTCTTAGAAGTGTCATGGATTTCTTCTGGACCTAGCACAGTGCTATTAGACATTTACTCTAACCCAGTGAACTCTTTGGACTACAAATATATAGAAAACATATTTCACCTGAATTCTACATATAAATGTTTGTTATATATCTACTATTATATATAAAACTATATCTATAAGGTTTAACCATAAAAAAATTACATTATATTGTTTTTACCTACTAACATGGCAATTTCATATTGTTTAAATATAATTTTAAAAATTCAAAATGTCATAAGACAATTTTTTTACCCTTACATTACCCACACAAAACAATATTTACCTACATATGTGTGATGGACTCTGGTTTCCTGGTTTATGCCATTTCAGTAAATAAAAAATGCTGATTGAAATACACTGTTATTTCATGATCCACTAGTGAATTATTGTCTATAATTTAAAAAACCCTGTTCTAACCTGTAACATCTAACCTGGAGACTACATTTGCCTCTAGCTTACACCTTAAACTAACAGGAAAAAAGATTTCTTAAAGGCTCACAAACAGTTCACAGCAGCAGAATAAAGATGAAGCAAGTAATCAAGATGGCATAACTGCCTGGAAACTCCCTGTGCATCCCTGAGCACTCAACAGCACGGCCATAACAAATGCAGAGAATTCAAAAACTGGAGCTTTTGACTACATCTTTCCTAATCTGACACGATTAAACCCACATAACATAGAAGGTGATTCTGTGTGGTTGTGGTTGACTGATAATGTTCACAATGAGGGTTATTCCTTGGAACAAAGTGATAAGATTTATAAGGCTCTCTTCTAAAGTCTTTTCCTGAATCAAAAAAAAAAATTATGTATAATGCCAGATTTCTTTCTACAAAGAGAGGAAACCCACAGAGAATATTTCTGTCTGACACTTCTTTTCTTGCTCTCTAGAAGATCATCATTATGCCAGATGAGTTGAAACTTAGCATACTGCATAACATTTTCTCAAAGTGAAGCACATCCAATTTTGTTAATAACTAGTGAGACAGTACAGATGATAACAGATTGCAGACATATTGCTTATATTCTGATTAGCCTTTTAACTTATAAAAATGATGTTTATATAAAGATCTAGTACACAAGCTTAATTATTAACCATTTTGTCAATGAAAACCAGAAAACATGTATTCTTATCCAAATGACTCAATTATTACAAGCATGGCAAGTGTCACCGCCAGCACTAAGGTACAGCTAAATTAGACTAGACTTCAAGCAGGAGCACAGGCACACAGGCTAACATGGGATCAGTAAGAATGCTGTTAGCTTGCTCATTGGTGCTTGAATTGTGTGCACCCTTACCACCCCCCTCATCCTTTATGTTACCAACAGCTTTTTCTGATGGAACAGTGTTGACAGAATTTGAACTGGTGCCAAACCTACTGATGAGAAACAAGGTGAAACAGTTGCTGGCTGGAGGGAATGTTTCCTTTTTAGGAAGTAGCAGTAAGATGATAGATGGAAATATGGTTGGAATAGACTATCACAGGTTGCTGATATAAGAAATGTTTTCAGTTTTTTTTAAAAACAAAGGATCAAAGAAAGTTAAGTAAATGGTCAATGTATACAAGAAGGCACTCGAACACTCAGATGAAAAATATAAGTCTAAAGGAAATAATAACTGGTCACAGAGACACATTTGCCAGCAATTGAGCTTAATTCCAGTTTGATGTAAGATGTTGTTTGGTCCTTTTGCACCAGGCAGATTAAGCATAAGAAGAGCGAAGACAAAAATAGTAAGTCCTCGTCAGCTGAGAGGCCTGACTACTTACCATGCCAATCAAAAACCACATTCAATCTACGATGCCAATGTAAAAAGCAGAAGGAAAAGAAATTGTCTAGTTGCAGGAAGAAGTAAAAACTTGAGACAGGTAACTATTATAGCTAGAACAGCTAATAAGGGCAAATGGAAACAGTAGTTTCATTAATAAACATCTTTCTTAAATCTAGCACACATGTATTCATTCTTGAGTCTGAGACAAATAACCCATCTGCTTTCATCTGCTCCATCCTCTAATCCCATTTAGAACATAAGCAAAGCCACTGTGTTTTTTTAACTGAATAGTTGATGCTCATCACCCTTTCTCCAGGTTTGTAAATGTGAACATCTGTTTATACACAATGCAGTGATAACTGATGTCCCTGATATCCACCAAAAGCAGCCACAAAACCTAGAATGCATTTTGAAACATCAAACAGGGAATGAATTGCATTTAGTATAGTTTTAGTGTTAGATATTTTGTTATATGTATTATATCACATTTACACATTTGTGATATATGTCTATGTATACTTACATAGCTAATGTACTAGCACCCTGGCTTACTTGATTACTTTAGTTACTTCTAGGTAAAAGAGTTTACAAATATTTTTTACTATCAACTAACAAAAAAGGTAACAATCATGCCTGCTCACCTTACTTTGTTGATTAAAACTAACAATAAATAAAATTTATTTAGCACTTTGAGTATTTTCACTGTTTTTCATTTGAATAGTTGTGGCAGGAGATAACTTCTGATTGGGAAGAGAAGGGAATGATGTGGGCAAAATGTGGAGGAATCTGATGGCAAAGCATTCCATTGTATAAAAAGTATATACTGGCAGTAAATATAAGATATCAGTAACTAATTTACCAATTATTACAAAAATACTTTAATCCAAGATATAGAAAAGAATAGAATCTTACATTAAATATGCAGTCAGGTTATTTTTTTTTTATTTCCAAATGACAGGCAAATAGAAAAAAGACCAATTCATAATCACTTTTCTGAATGTAAAGGTTTGCTCTCTTGGCTCACATGAAGTATTATACAGTATTCTACAAAATATCATAGTAGATATTGACTGTTATCATTATGGAAGGAGGACTACAGTTGCTACCAGGCAATCTAGGCCCTATCAGTTGTGATGGCATTCATGGGGAAAAATCAATTAACTTACCTGAGTCACAATTTCTTTGTACAAAATACCCTCTGTCCTACCATTCTCACAGGCTCAGAGAGAAATCAGAGAGAAATGAGGGGAAAAGGCAGACAAAAAAAGTATAAAGTTTTTCACAAGTATGGGCTTGTATTGGACACAGGTGATTGCTCAAGTAATAATAATTCTACCTTTTTTCTTGCTAACAAAAGCAGATTTGGTTTAGGCAACTGAATGTTCAGTATCAAAGGACAAATTATGACTGTTTTAAATTATTTAGTTCATCTTTTATTTATTCACTTCTTCATTCTCCAAATATTTTTTCTTTGAGAATGTCAAACATTGTTATAGGTGTGAGGAAAACAACAATGAAGAAAACAGGCAAAAATTCTAGTGGGGAAGGCAGAAAACAATGAATAAGTAAAACATATCACAAGGTGACAAGATAATACAGAGGAGAATAAAGCAGGGAAGAGCAACTTAGGGAGTGCTGGGCAGGGGTGGTCAAAGAAAGTCTCAATGAGAAGGTGACAATTGAGAAAAGACCTGAGAGGTAAGGAAATGAGGCATGGGGACATCTGGACAAACTGCAGTCCAGACAAGGTAACAGCATGTGCAATGGTCCTGAGGCAGGGAGCATGCCAAAGGTATACTCAGATCAGCAAAGAGGCTACTGTGCCAATAACAGAGTGAATGAGAGGGATGTATAAGGATATGAGATCAGAGAGGTAAAGAGAAGGGGAAAAGGTACAGATTGTATACAGTGTAATAGACAAATGTAGGGGCTTTGGCTTTTATGAAGCACATTGGTGGGCTAAAAAAAGGGAGTGACAAGATCTGAATTGGGTTTTCAAAGGATCATCTTGGCTGCTATGTTGAGAATAGACTTTCAGAGGTCACTGGTAGAAACAAAGTGATCAGCTAGGAGACAATTGCACTAATCTAGGTGGGAGATGACTATGGCTCTGACCAGGTGGTGACACTGGAGGTGGTCAGACTATATATCCTGAATTTGCTGATCAATTGGATAGGGTATAAAAGAAAGAGGAGTCAAGGATGACTCCAAAATTAATTGAGGTAGGGATGACTTCAGGAAGAGCAGGTTTGGGAGATAAAATCAATAGTTTAATTTGAGACACATTCTTAAGTTTAAGATGCTGCTTAAACACTTGGGGAATTAGTAGCATATAGATGATATGTAAATCCATGATATTGAAAGACATTGCAAAAATGCAGTATAAGAAAGAAAAATAATTGGAGGCCAAGTAAAGAACATGATTCAAGGGGGAGGAAGTGATCAGCACTATAAAATGCTGGTGATACATCACGTAAGGAGATGGCTAAGCAGTTGATTTGTGGGGATGGAAGTCAAACTGGAGTGAATTTAAGAGAAATGAAGGAGAGGAATTGGAGATGGTCAGCATATAAATTCTTCCAAGGATTTTTTCTGGGAAATGAAACAGACCTAAAGGGCAGCAATTAGAGGGGGATATGGGGACAAGAGAAGATTTTTTTTTAAACGAAGAAATTACTGCATGTTTTCATGCTGATGAAAGAGCATGAAAATATGGTAAGGAGAGAAATATAATGCAGGAGGCAAAGAAGAGAACTGTGGGAGTGATATCTGCAAGTAAGTGAGAGGGGCAGGATGTAAGGCACCAGTGGAGGAGTTGGCCTGGGACTATGAACAGCTTATCCATAGTTACAGGAGCCCCAGCAGGCAAACCCATGGCATAGGTGCAGGTGAGTTGGTAGTTGTAATAGTTTTCTTCTGGCTGCTTATAGTTAAGAAATGCGCTCTTTGCCAGTGATCGCCCCAGGTCACATGTTCATTCTCAGTAGACCCAGTTTTGGCCAATGATATGCAAAGGGAAATCTTTTAGGGGGTTCTGGAAAAGATTTTCTTTCCCATAAAGAGAAATGCCCAAGAAGAGAAAGCCCTTTTGCTTCTACCTTTACTTTCTGCTTTAGATGCTGTTCTGTGAAGATGTGATGCTTAGAATTGCTGTAGACATCGTAGGACCATGAGAAGGAATGTACAACGTGCCAAGGACCTTGCAAATATAGGTAGAATGCAAAGTTCATGAGGGCAGAGGTCTTTATTTTGTTCACTGATGTATCCAAAGTGTCCAAAATAATGCCTGGCACATAGTAGATATCAAATAAGTATTTGTTGAATAAATGAACTATCACCAAGTTGTGCCATGTTTGTCAGAAAGTCATAGTGGTATACACCAGCAAGTAAAGAGGGTATTATACTCCCATTCCCTAAGAGGTAAGATAGGGGTAGTAGATGCTAAGAGGCTGAGGCAGGCTTAGCTACCCTTGACTTTGAAATGCAATGAATTCAGTGCATACTGTAGTGAAAATCAGTGTGCCACCATTTGAATGTTGATTATAAAATGCTTTGTTCATGATCAGTATTTTTTGATAACTTCAATTCCTTTACAAAAATAAATTGAAATCAAATATATTTTATAAATCCTTATATTTTCCCTTAGTAAGACACACACAGGGACATTATCTGGGATAACATTTGTTTTATTCATTAACTTCATTTTTTTCCCTTGTCCATCTTTTTTGTGACCTAGGAGTACAATCATACTGATGAAACATTTTACCACAGCTATCACCAGTTTTTATTGAAAAGCACACAAGATGCCCTGTTTTAAACATTTAGGAGTTTCAATGTCTGCTTTTTTCTTTAGGAGAGTTATATTTCTATGTTCCATGCCAGCATGCGTTCCCCCCCGCCTCCCTTCCCACCTTCATTTTAGCAGATACCATTATCTTTTTCTTCTGGAATCACTTTTGTACACCTGAGTACAATGAGCTCCTTTACCGTACAACAGAAGATAAAGTATTTACAATTTTATTATACAAGCACACATCTGGCATTATATGCACAGGCATAAAATTAAAGCTGAAGTGTCTAAAGCCTGGAATAAAACCATATTTATGCTGCTGAAGGCAAGAAAAATTATTTAGTCTACAGTAACGAGTAAGTAGCAGCAAAACAAATATTTGGTTGACTGTGGAAAGCCAATGTTTTCATTACTTCATACAGGCATAAAGTTAAAAACAGGCTGACCAAGCACATTTCGACAGCAAATAACACATGTATTCATCAACCTTTTGGTGTATATGAGACTGATTTCTAATTTATGGATTTATATGCAGTGAGGGTAGAACCAATTTTACCTTAAATATGTTATATATTATGCATATGTACATAAATAATATGTTTTCATATTGTCCATTTATTTTAAAAAGATCTATTGCAAATATTTTCTTTACTAGCATAAGATACAGCACTTGCCTTAAAAGTGCTTTAATCTAGTACAATATATTCAGCATACTAACACTTACTAATGAATTATTTGTCTCCACATGTAAATAACTGCTTTGATAGTCTGCAAAATGGTTATAATTTGCTGACTTCCTGTCATGCTAAGTCTGTAATTGGTGATTTATATGTATTATTTAACATAAAAATTTATTTATTTACTATTATTCTCATTTTAAAGATAAGAAAACTAAGGCTCAGAAATGACGTGACCAAGATTTCTCAGCCCCCAAATCAGAATGAGAAATAAAGCCCATATCTGTCTGAAATAGCAGGATTCTGAGAAATACTGATAGTGTGGCAGAAGGGCAAAAATGCCTCACAAGTGTAAGATTTTACATTTAGCAGTTTCACTTCCAATCCCATTTTAAAAATAGAAGTATAAAATATATATAATTTCTATTTTATATATACATATATGCTTAGAAAATAAAAAAAAATGGAAGTATATACTGCAATGGCTGTTTTTGGGTAAGAATAAAGATAATTTTATTTTCTTTTTATTTTATGATTAAAATTTTCTGAAATAAATATGTATTAATTTTTAAATAATAGATTTGCCTGAATAAAAGAAGTAGCAAAGGAGAAAGGATTCTTACTGCTGGAGAACACAGTTACAAATATGGAAAGGGGGCAAGATCCGAGTGTACCCTGCAGTGTGGGGCTGTAATGAGACTATCAGTATATCTCCTGCTCTGTTGACTGAGAGAGCCTAGAAGCGATAGGAATAGCGCACCTAGCACCCAGATCTTGATTTCTAAATACTATTTTTCACTTAAAGAAATTAGAGCTCCTTAGAAAAAAAAGGGTAATTTCAGCTCTTGGGCAGGAAAAGTATAACATGAACCTAGAACATCTGTTAAATCAGAAAATAAGGAAGTACTCAAATAATAATGAGAACATATCAAAAAAACACAGGAGTTAGCCTGAGGGGCTCCCATTGGACAAATAAAAATGAAATAAAATTGTTTATTTTTAACATCAAAATAAATAATGATAATAACAGACTACTGCCCATGAAATAAGATTCCATGAGTTTATACTGATAATAATAAATAAATGGGGAAGAGAGGAAAGCTCTTTTTTATAGTGGAATTAAAACTATAAATATAAAAGAAATGATGGAGTTAGACAATTATTAGTAAATATTAAAACTAATGGAAGTTTGATGAGGAATGAGATATTTACATAATCTCAAAATATCTCCCTACAACTAAATTTTCTGCATTATCTTAGATTGGATCCTGGAATTGGTGGTGGTGGGGAACACAGTTATAAAGGACAGTATTAGAACAGAAGACAAAATTTGAATTTTGACTGTGAATTAGATAACAGTATCAATCAATGTTAAATTTCCTGCTTTTGATTAACTGTACTGGTTATATAAGAGAAAGTCTTTGCTTTTAGGAAATACACACATAAGTATTTGGGGTAAAGATCTTATATCACTAAGATACACTAAATAGTTCAAGAGAAAAGCATACGTATATACATATACATACATACGTACATACAGAGAGCAATGTACAAATGCAACAAAATGTAAACCACTGGCAAAATAAGGTAAAAGATATGAGTTCATTGTACTATTCTTGTAACTTTTCTGTAAGTTTAAAACTTTTTCAAAATTAAAAGTAACTATCTCTTCTCGATTGAATGCCTTAGTCCCTGAGACCTTTAGGAAAGCCAGTTTCTCTAGACTTTAATGAAAGAGATTTAATTCTATTCTAACATATATCCAATGAGCAGCTCATCTATAAGACCCCATGCAGGTCCTACTGATTAGCTACAGCAGAGTTCTCAGAGTGTGGTAGCCAGACTGGACCTGTACCATCAGCACCACCTGAAAACTTGTTAAAGATGCTCTACCCCAGATCTATCTGTGTTCCACTGATAGAAAATAGGGTAGTAACAGGAGATAAGGCAGTAAATAACTTGAAAGCAAAATTGTGGGGAACAATGATAGATGATTTTATACTTAATTTGGTATACAGTAAGACGTTACTAAGTTTGTGACCAGAGGAATAATATAATTATTATATTAAGAAGATCACTTAAGTAGTAGTGTATAGATGAATCACATCTGGGAGATTCTAGAGAAAAAGACCAGTTTAAGTTTTTTACTATATTGCCAAGAAAGATGTGTTAAGAATCTGAACTAGGCTGTGGAACTAGAATACGACAGATGAGAGATTCTTGTCAATTGGCTGAATGTGGCATAGGCACATGGTAAGGAATTCCAGTGAGGATAAAAAAGTGAGGAAGAGAGAGAGGGAAGAGCAATTAAAGGTTACTGAGATTTTGAGCCTGGAGAGTTGACAGAATAGTTTGGATCCAGATGAATTCAAGAAAACTTCCTATAGCTGGGCCTTCTGAAGGCCAAGGATCCTAGCCTTATAATCCTATAAAAGCACATTCTTCTAAACAGTGTCAAGTAATAAAGTGTATAAACCATGTTCCTCTAAACAGTGTCATGCAAGGAAGTGGTTTTCAGACTTTTGAAAGGATTTTAGAGATCTTAAACATTCCAAATGAAACTGAATGAATGAGTTGTTTTTTAATTTTATAAATTAAGAACTTATAAAAAACACTCCTATTAGCTGCTGAGATTATAAATTGGTAAAACCACTTTGGACAACAAAATGGCAATATCTGGATGAGTTGATGGTGTGCATACTCCACAGAGTTTGTGTATAGTGTGGTTGCTAAGAACATACATCAGTGGAATCAGGGTTCTGACAGTTCCTACTTGTGAGGTTCTGAACAAATAACTGCTCTATAGCTCATTTTCTTCACCTGTTAAATGGGAATAATAATGTCTACCTATTGTTTTGCATAAATAAATTATACATATAAAGTACTTCAAACAGTTAGTAAACATTACCTGCCATTATGATAATGATGATGATAACCCAGACCAGCTGTTCCATGTCAAGACATACCCTAGAGAAACTCATTTATGTACACATGACAAATGTACAAATGCTTTCTACAAAATATTTAAAATAGGATATATATGGAAAGAACCTGAAAGTCTACAAACAGGAGAAAAACTTGGCATGTGTATTCAATGAATACTATATACCATTTAAAATGATTAAATATGTACTACATAGAAAACATGGATAAATGTCAAAAGCATATTGTTAAGCAAAAAAACAAGGTGCAATTGGATATATGACATTTGATACCACTTATATAAAGTGGTATAGTAACAATATTGTTATTTTAATCGCTACATACAAACATAGGTAGTAAAAGATTAAAAACACGCATAGAAATGAAACTTACTGCCTTCGGGGTAGTGAGTACTTTTGGGCAGAGAGAGAAATGAAATTGGAGAGTACACAGGGGACTTAAACTATATTTGTAAAGGTTAGATTTACTTAAAAAATCTAAAACAAATATGAAAATATATCAAGATTGGCTTGGTAAAAAACAGATTAAGTCTCTATACTTCTCTGTTGAAATATTTTATAAGATAAAAAACAGGAAAAAGTAAAAAAATAAATGCCACTATATCGATTTGAATAAATTTTAAAAAGTCACATTTTAATATTATTTATTTAGAGATGGGGTCTTGATCTGTCACCCAGGGTACAATGCAGTGGTGTCATCATTGCTTGCTGCAGCCTCAAACTACTGGGCTCAAGCAATTCTCCCATCTTAGTCTTCCAGGTAGCTGGGACTACAGCGGTGCACCAGCGTGCCCAGCTAACTTTTTTACTTTTTGTAGAGATGGGATCCCGCTATGTTTCCCAGGCTGGTCTCGAACTCCTGGCCTCAAGTGATCCTCCCACCTTGGCCTCCCAAAGTGCTGGGATTACAAGTACGAGCCACTGTGCCTAGCAATATTTTTTAATTTGAAATAATTTTAAACTTACAGAAAAGTTAAAGAATAATATAGAAAAACTCGTGTCTTTATACCCAAATTCACTAATTTTTAACATTTTGCCATATTTTGTTATTATTCTCTCCCTTTTCATATGCACATACATATTATGAGACTAGGTTGCATATATCATGGCCCTTTACTCCTTAATACTTCAGTTTTTATTTCATAAGAACAAAGATAATCTCTTAAGTAACTATAACATGGTTATCAAATTCAGAAAATCTCATATTGATGTAATACTTTAATATAAAGTTCATATTACAATTTTGTCCAGTGCCCCAACAATGTCCTTTTTAGCATTATTTTTTCCTTTGTTCTAGGATCCAGTCCAGGAGCATGTTTTGCATTTAGTTTTGATGTCTCTGTAGATTCCTCAGCCTTTCTTTTTGTTTCATAACATGGACATTTTTGAAGAATATAAGGCAGTTGTTTTTCTAATAAAATATTCCTTAATTTGGGTTTGTCTGATGTTCTCTTATGCTTAGAGTCAGGTTATGCAGCCCTAGGCAGAACACCATGTAGTGATTTTGTGTCTTTCTCAGGGTACTGTTAAGAGATATGTGGTGTCCATATGCCCCTCACTGCAGACGTTAATTCTGATCAGTCAGTCAAAGTATTATCCAGTTTCTCTATTATAGAGGGAAAGAATATATACAGCCCAATGTAACTAATAAGCAATAAGTGAGGAGACACTTTAGGATCATGCAAATATATTACTCTCCATTAAACATTCCCCTGGATTTAGTGACCATTGATAACTTTTGCCCAAATCAATCTTTACTATGAAAATGGTAATTTCCCAACTCTACCACTCTCTTCACATTTATTGTTTGGCATTTTACTGTAAGGAGCAGACTTCCTTTCTCTTTTAAGTATTCATTTATTTATTTAAATCATTATGGACTCATGGATTCTTATTTCCCCTCCACCTGAGTGGTTTAAATTTCTTTACTGCTCTCAATTATTCTTTTTTGTATTTTTTATTGAGATAAAATTCACATAACATAAAATTCACCATTTTAAAGTGTGTAAAAGTCAGTGGCTTTTAGTATAATCACAATGTTGTACAACTATCAACATTCTCTAATACCAGAAAATTGCCATTGCCCCCAAAAGAAGCACTTTACTTGTTAGCAAAAACACTATTAGCAGTCAGTTCCAATTCCCACTTCCCCACATTTCCTGGCAACCACTAACTTTCCTTCTATCTCTAGGAATTTTGATCTGCCTATTCTGGATATTCCATATAAATGGAATCATACCATTTGTGGCCTTTTATATTCTGGGTTCTTTCACTTAGCATAGTGTTTTCAAGCTTTATCTATGTTGTAGCATAAATTAAAACTTAATTCCTTTTCATGATTGAATAATATTTCATTGTATGGATATACCACATGTTGTTTAGGTTTTTTTGTTTCGGATGTTTCCACTTTTTGGCTATTATGAATAATGCTGCTATGAACAATTGTGTACAAGTTTTTGTTTGAGTAACTGCCTTCAATTCTCTTGGTATATACCTAGGAGTGGAATTGCTGGGTCATGTGGTAATTCTATGTTTACCTTTTTGAGGAACTACTAAACTTTTTTCTAAAGTGGTTGCACCATTTTTCAATTCCACCAGTAATGTATGAGGGCTCCAATTTCTCCATATCCTTGCCAATACTTGTTAGTTTTCCTTTTTCCTTTTCTTTTTAAAAAAATTATAGCCATCCTACTACGTATAAAGTAGTATCTCATTGCAGTTTTGATTTGCATTTCCCTGATAGCTAATGATATTGAGCATTTTTCATGTGCTTACTGGCCATTTGTATATATTCTTTGGAGAAATGGCTATTCAAATGCTTTGCCTATTTTAAAATTGGATTTTTTATTTTATCTTTTTATTCTTGAGCTCTGTGTCCTCAAATATCTGAAGTTCAAATAATTCCAGATTTAATCAGTGGAAGAGAGACCTTTTCAAAATGCCTTCTGTGTTATCTTGACATGCCACCATCATTTTCTGCAGCATTTCTCATTTTTTTGCACCAGAGTTAGTCTGGTCTTGGGTCATTCCATATTTTTATCTCCCTTCTTCTACAGTGAGAATCCTGACTCCCTATAACATCAACATATTACTAAATCTTACCATATACACTGATTTTATAATCAGTATGTCTACTATAGTGCTACAAAAAACAAACAAAACAAAATCTATAAAGAAGAGTTCAAGAATTTTTACTGTTCTTTCCACACCCCCAGAAGACTAATATAGTCAAAATATTATGTTTAAAATTTGAATTAACTTTCTTTCTTTTACCTCTCATCAGTGTAATATTACTCGTTTGAAACAGAATTGTGTTTATTTCTATTTGCATTCAGTTTTAGTTTCCTTTTCATTCTCATGTTTATTGATATAATCTTTTAATTATATGGAATATAAATACTTGCAAAAGTCAAAACTACATCAAAAGATAAACTCAGGACTGGCCGCAGTGGCTCAAGCCTGTAATCCTAGCACTCTGGAAGGCCAAGGCAGAAAGATTGCTTGAGGTCAGGAGTTCAAGACCAGTCTGAGCAAGAGCAAGACCCTGTCTCTACTAAAAATAAAAAAATTACCCGGGTGTGATGGTATGTGCCTGTAGTCCCAGCTACTTGGGAGGCTGAGGCAGGAGGATTGCTTGAGCCCAGGAGTTTGAGGTTCCTGTGAGCTAGGCTGATGCCATGGCACTCTAGCCCAGGTGACAGAATGAGACTCTGTCTCAAAAAAACAAAAAGATAAACTCAGAGAGATATCATTGCCTCCTTATCACTTTTACCTCCACCCTTTGTAAATAACTAATTTTACTGTTTTCTGGATTCTCCTTCCTGTGTTTCTTTCTGCAAAAGTAAGGGTATGTGTGTGTGTGTGCATGTGTGTGTTTATTTGTATTTCTCCATTTTTCTCCTACAAAAGGCAGTATGTGTGTGTATGTGTATATGGCATATATTGTTTTTTACTTTGCTTTTTTTCCCCACTTACTTTCAAAGAATAGAAAATTTAATATCCTAAAAGGCATTTTCTTGGATCGCCCTGGGAAGGAAGTGGGAAATTATGACTCTTTCTCTGCCTTTATTTGAAGTCTGCCCCTGAATAATCCCCTTTCCAGTACTAGCCTTGCAACACAGAGATTGCTGAAAGAAGAAAAATAAACTTCTGACAGTTGAAAACAAGCAGAATTGTCATTATCTAGTATTATACTGTACATTTAAATGGTTTTTTTAATTGTTTATTTTTGTTATAGAAGAGTAAAAATGTATTTCAGAGAAGAAATTGGGATCTCTGCATTGTAAGCCTACGGAGGCAATGTTGATAAGAAAAAGAATCAAGTTCCTTAAGGGAATATGAGGATAAATGAAAGGCAGTGAGTATGGGTGACTGTTGACTTTTAAAAGAACAATTTCAGTAAGGTTAAGAAGTCAATCCTAAAAAATTAAGTAGAGTTGTGAACAAGGGATTTCATAAGTAGGTGCAATAGTGGAAGGCAAAGTTTGGAGGAGAACACACGGAAGAAACAAGGTTAAAAAAACACCTTTGAGGTCAGAGAAGAAATGAGCGGGTATGAAACAGGTGAGGGGTGGGGGAAAGTAAGTGCATATAGACAGACCTCTGCAAAAAAAGGAGAAGAGAAAGTTCTTGATGATTGTGGAAAGGGGGATGGGTGGTTAGCCTTGAAAAGAACTAGGGTCACCCTGTCCCAAGACAAAACACAGGCTCGAGAAATGTATGGGGAAACAGAAATTTGGTGGTCAAGAGGAGTAAAGCTGAGGAAGCTCGTGTTAGATGGCCTTTTCAAAAATGTAAAGATAAGGTAATCTGTGAAGAATAGGGGCAAGAGCAGGACTGGCATGGGAGATGTGAGGATTGTGGAAAATGCTTGGCACAGAGAGGCTACATGGAGAACACAGGACAGAATGCACAGCATAAACATGGCAGTCTACACTGGCATTTCTTCAGCTTTGACAGTTTAACATTGTAAAGTATACTCACTTATATTAAAATTGGTGATATACATGACAAGTAAACTCTTGATATTTCCCTATTTTAGTGGAACACTTTCCAGATTTACTAAATGAACTGTAACTGTTCTGAAACTGTTGCCATTCTTCTATTATTAAACTAAAAATTTTAAGCTTCCCCATAAAGTCACAAACAATATATAAAACTTACCTAAAAGTTGAATTAAGAAAAATACAGCACCTGTCAAATCTGAACTAGAAATATGTATATTTGTGATTATATGCACACATTCTATTTACATGTTATTTTAAACTAGTGATAATAGTAACTTCTAAAGAATTCTACTCTCTATTATAAGTACCTAATAGAACAAACTGAATAGAAGCTTAATTTTCAATAAACATTGTTATTACATAGTAAAACTCACCATTCTTTTGGAACAGTTTTCAGGAATGCCTCTTGGGTTTTAGAGCAAACCAAAGGAACCTGATTGCTCATAATATAAAATGGTGGCTGATCCCAGCTCAAAGAGAGATTAAAAAGTAAGAAAGTGAAACTGAAAAGGCATTCTCTGAGATAACTCTGGGAAGGGAGTGGATAATATGCTCTATCTCTCCATTTATCTGAAGTTTGCTCCCTAATGATTCCTTTCTATCACTAACCTTACAACAGAGATTTTAAAAACAAACAAATGAACAAACTTCCTGGTAACTGAAAAATAGCAGAATTGCCATTATCTGACATTATACTGTGCTTCCTTACTGACTGTCCGTCTTCACTCCATGCCCAACTGGAATATAAGCTCCATGAGGATAGACACTTCATCAGTTTGTTCTATGATTTATCCTTAATGCCTTGAAAAATGCTTAGAATAGAGTAGGCACTCAATAAACGTGGATTAACAGAAAATCAAATACAGAATGCTTGCACATAAGGAAAAAGCAAACCTGGGAAAAAAAGGCTTTTATGATATGAGTGAAATCTGTATTGTGGATTAGTAAAAATTGGCTATATGTTTGGCTTATGAGATCATTACTAAATATCTAAGATATACTAGGGTTAAGAATTTATAAAATTCCTTGTTAAAGTAATGTTAAAATTTTGTCCTGAGTAAAACAAATAGGTTTAACGTTGCATAAATAACGTATATTTAGTTGAAATTAGGTTTTATTCAATGAAATAAATATTTATTGAGATCCTTCAGAGTATATGATATAGATTGATGCAGAAGATTAATACAAGACAAAATATGGTTAGTAGCATAAGAAGGTCACTGGGATAGCCAGGTAAATGGTTTGTAAAATGTGTGTATGAAGCTTAGAGTTGGAAATGAAGATTGGTGAATCATTTTTCAAAGGAATCAGCAACCACACCTTTTGTGGGATTTTAGATAGGGTTTAAGGAAGTTTGGGAAAGGGTCATAGGAGGTGAAGGTGTTTGAGATGGAACATGAAGAACAAAAATTCCATAGGTAAAATGGCAGAAGGTGTTCAGGCCAATGGAATTGCATAAGCAACATGACTTGGATAAGAAAAGTGGGCTGTAGTCAAGGGTCCATTAGGATAGATTGGGGAGGGAATCTGGGGAAGTAATAGAAGAAAGGACTTGAAATTTGTATTACTATAAATCTTGAGGACTTTATATTAATATATGTATATAGTTTGCTAGAGAACACAATGGGCACAGATGAAGGGCTTTTCCTTAATTTATGTGATTTAATCCTCTTGACAATCATGTGAAATTGATAAATGATAAAAGGAAGCAACAAAATCTAGTTATTAATTCTATCTAGTCAGCACACACACACAAATGCAGAAACACACACACATTTGTATCTTTAGAGAATATAATAATGTTTTAAATTGTACAGAAAAAATTTATGAAAATAGCTTAATAAAAACATTGTATTTATGCCCTGAATTTCTCCATGGAACTTAAAATCCTTTAAGAGACATTATCTCATTGTTTTAAGAACTGCTATGAAACAATCTGACATTTATATAACACCGTTCATTCTGAATAATCCTGAAGGTTTTATAAACCCTGGAAGAATGGCTTTGTTCACATTCGATGTGCAATCACTGAGGGATGAAGATGGGGATGGGTGGGTACAAAGTGGTAGATGTTCCATAGAACATAGCAGTAACATACAACCATCTAAGAAAGAAAGTGAAAGACATTAGTAAATGGAAACCATGAAGAAACAAGAGCAGAGAAGATCCAAGTTAAGGTTGCATTGTATTTGTTAAATCCAAGAAAAATATTAAATGCCAACTGGTTTTATTTTAATTTTTGTATCTTAGAATAACATATAGATACTTTCAAGATTAAACAAATTAAGCATTATCTTCTAAATCAAAAATTCTAATTTCTTTTTTCCCTTTAAAAAATTATATATAAAAATTATATGTATTTGTATCTGTCTCCTGGGATATGGGTGCTCATGCAGGCTGGAAAGAAATTAAGGTGAGTTGTCTGATGATAAAACCTGAAAATAGTATAAAAGCTTTTGCGTTCAAGGCCCTGGAGTTGTCCCTGGTCTTCTTGCCCTTCCTGAAGTAAGACTATTTAATACTTAGTTACATTTTGTGTGCTACCTAAGCATCCCATCCTGTGGCTTAAATTGTAGTTGGTTGTGGCCAAGAAACCCTAAAGAATACATAAATACATTATATAATTTATCCAAGATCATATAAGCCTAAATTGGAAGAGCTGACTCTAACCTAGATTTTTCTGACTTCAAAGGCTGTGTGCTCTTAACTATGATACCCTCACTGGCTTTTTGAAAACTGGGATCCTGTAATGTTATCTGCCGCCAAAAAAATTACAGCATTCTCTTGATTTTATATCTTAGATTCTTCAAGTAAAATTTTTTTTGAAAATAGTTAAGCTAACATGGAAAATCTTGTAAAATTACTCTATAAAATTAATTTCATTGTTGAAAGGGAAAATCTTTAGTGGGCATATTTGAATTGGGTTATTTGGTTATTATATAAAAGAGATAGCCAAAGGTATATAAGAAAATGGCACTTGAGCTGTGCTCTTTCTCAGTCAGTGAGAAGAAATGAGAATAAAATCTTCAAAAACCTTCCAGGGAAGCAGGTGAAGAGAGCGAAAAGAGTACAGACTTTTATTTTTTTATTTTTTGTAGTACAGACTTTTTGTTGCAGGTAAATATAATGGGAAGAACTGAACATCCAGTTTCTTTTAGTTCTACAATTATGTGAAATGGGCTTAATCTCCCCAAACCGCAGTTTCCTTATCTATAGAATGGAGATAGTAAATCTATTTTTATAGGGTTGTTGGGTAAGAATTAAAGTAAGTTATATATGTAAAGTTTCTAGTATAGAGCCTGGCACATGCTAAGCATTTATGAAATGGTAGTTGCTATTACTGTTGGAGCTATCCTTAAAGTGAGTCATGTGACGATGACTTCTCCAACAGAAGACTGGTGAGAGGACTCTGGAGGAACACATAGTTGGAAACCAAAAGGATAAAAGTATCTAATAAATAGGAATCTTTAATTCTGTGTTAGTATCTCTTACCTTTCTGTATGTGTGTATGTTTAATCTTGCATGTACTGTAAAATGTAACATACATACTGAAAAGTGCACAAATTTAAAATGTATAGCTCAATGGTTTATCACAAAGTGAATACTCAGGTCAGGAAATTTTGCAGCTTGCCAGCCCTGCAGAAGCACCCCTGATGCCGACCTCAGTTATTAACCTCTCCTCGCCCCCCCGCCCAAAAAACAACCATTATCTTTTCCTATGTGATAATCACAAGTATGTGATAACCACAAACTTTCTTTTCTTCATAGTTTTGTCTCTTAAGCATGTGCTATTAAACACTGCTACTTAATTTTTGCTATTGGAAATACACAAGCCCAAACTACACACTTGCAATAAATACTTAAATGCCAAGTCAATGAGTCTCTTGAATAAACAGATAGAGACTAGAGGGCAAAAACAGAGTTTCTTCTAAAAACAATAACAACAACAAAACTGATTTTTTTTCCAAGTATGTGCCCATTAATACTGGGAAAACACATACACACAAACACACACACCCCCAAACCCAACCAAACACAGACAAAAAACCTAACCCCCAAAAAACACTACTACTTAATTTTTCTTGCTTTTTTTTTTTTTGCACATTATATAAATGGAATCACATTATTTGGATTCTTTTGTGTCTGGCTCCTTTTGCTCAAAATTGTATTTGTAAGATTATGCATATTACTATGTGTATAGTTCTTTCATTTTCATTGGTATACAGTATTCCACTGTATACCACAATTTTTACCCACTCTACAAATAGACATTGTATTGTTTCCTGTTTTTGACTATTGCAGATAATACCATCATGAACACTCCTGTACATGTGCACACATGTCTGATAATTACGTATAGAAGAGTAGAATCAATGGGTCATGGAGTATATGTATTTCTAATTTTGGCAAAAAATGCCTATTGTTTTCTAAAGTGGTTATATCAATTTACACTCCCAATGCCAGAGGATGAGTTCCAATGCTCCACATCCTTAGTAACAATTCATATTGTTAGTCTTCTTTTTTAGCTATTGTGGAAAGTGTGTGGTTTGGCTTCAATTTGCATTTTCCTGACTACTCATGAAGTTGAGCCAATTTTCATATGATTATTAGACATTGGATATTTTCCTTAGTGAAGTGCCTATTGAAATTTCTTGCCCATTTTTCTTTGGGTTATTTCTTTCTCTCATTGATTAATAATCATTGGCTATTCTCTTACCCTGGCTCTGTTGCAATTTGCTTCTACCATTCTGTGGCTTGCCTCTTCACTCACATCATGGGTGTATTGATGAATAGAGGTTCTTAATTTTAATATCGTCAAAATTAAGCAAACTTTTCCTTTATGTTTTTTGAGTGTGTCCTAATCCTTAAATCTCTACACCAAGGTCATGATGACATTTTCCTTAAATCTTTTCTAGAAGTTTTATTGTTTTGCCTTTTATATTTAGATTATAGCATATCTGGAATTGGTTTTTTATGTCTGGTGTGAGTTGAGAGTCAAGAAGTTTTCTTTCCTCAAATTGATAATCCAATAATTCCAGCATCATCACCAAAAACACTCTCCTTTCCCCTTGCTTTGAAGTGCCACCCTTTATATGTGGGTCTGTTTATTCTATTTCGCATGCCTATTTGTCCATCATTGAACCAGTCCCACACTGTCTTAATTACTCAACTTTATAATAAGACTTGATAGAATTGTCTATCTCATTCTTTATTTTTGTCTCTATTTCAACTTTGATTGTCTTTATTGCTTAGATTTCCCTATAAATTTTGGCTAAGCTTATCAAGATCTAAAGAACCCATTAGATTGAAATTGTATTTAAACTATAGAAAAGTTTGGGGAAAATGACACCTTTACAGTACTGAATCTATCCAATCTATTTTTAGATATCTTTAATGTTATTCAATAGGGTTTTGAGGTTTTCTGTGTCTTGCATGTCTGTGTAATATTTATTTTAGGTATTTGACATTTTTGTTTCAATGTAAATGGGATCTCTTCTAAAATTTCATTTTCTAAATCTTTGTTACTTTTATATGGAAAATATAGTTGAGTTTTATGTACTAAATTTATATCTAGCTATCTTGTATATTCACTTATTAATTTTATAATTTCTCTGCAGATTCTTTTTGATTTTGTATGTACATAATTGCACCTGAGCAAGATAAAAGCTTCTTCCTTGTCAAAACTTTTCATTTACAATTTTTGCCTTATTATACGAGCTAGGATCTCCAGTAAATCTTTATAAATGTAATAATGTTGTACATAAAAGGTTATAGTATATGTCCTTATCTAATAACAGATCCCACCACACCATTATATATATTTGCTGTAGGTTTTCTGTACATAATACTATACTCCTATTTCTAGTGTGCTAGAACATTTTAATAAAATCATAAATACATGTTGAATTTTACTAAATGTTCTTTTCTCCTTCTACTGAAATTATGAAATAATCTTTCCCTTGATTCTATTAGTGTGATAAATTATATTGATTGATTTTGAATGTTAAGTCAAACCTGCATTCCTAGAATAAACCCTAACTTGTCAAGATGTATTATTAAAATAGTAACATTACCTCATTTGATATGCTAGTATTTTGTTTTGCATTTAAAGAGGTTTGTCTGTAATTTCTTTTCTTATAATGTCTTTATCAGGTTTTCTAACCAAGGTTATATTGGGGTTTCTTTAGACAGAGTCTCGCTCTGCTGCCCATGCTCAAGTGCTGTGGCATCAGCCTAGCTCACAGCAACCTCAAACTCCTGGGCTCAAGCAATCCTACTGCCTCAGCCTCCCAAGTAGCTGGGACTACAAGCATGTGTCACCATGCCTGGCTAATTTTTTTCTATATATTTTTAGTTGTCTGGCTACTTTCTTTCTATTTTAGTAGAGACAGGGTCTTGCTCTTGCTCAGGCTGACCTTGAACTCCTGACCTGGAGCAATCCTCCCGCCCCAGCATCCCAGAGTGCTAGGATTACAGGGGTGAACCATTGGGCCTGGCCAAGGTTATATTGGTTTTATAAACTGAATAGCAAATTGCCCTTTTGCTCTTTTTCTATTCTCTTGAAGAGTGTCTATAAGACTGGTGTTATTTGGAAGAGTTTTAAATTATGGATTTGATTTCTCTAAGAGTAATATTCAGAATCCTACTTCTTCTTAGATTAGTCTTCGTAAGGTACAGTACTTCTTAGGAGGATAAGGTTGTTTATAATTGCCCCTTGAAAGCATTTTAATGTTGGTAGGTTCTAGAATTATACACCTTTTAAAATTCTTGATTATTATTTGTACTTTCTTTTTTTTTTAATCCAATCTCATTAAGAGTTTGTCAATGTGATTAGTCTGTAAAAGAGCCAGTGTTTGAGTTTGTCATTGCTATGCTATATGCATGTTTTCTACCACATTAATTTCTGCTTTTATTTTTTATTATTTTCTTCTTTCTTTGGCTTTAACTTTCTGTTCTTTTAAAAATAAACTTCTTCAGGGGGATACTCACTCAATCTTGCCTTTGAACTCATTAAACAAAGTAAACATATTTATTTTAAAGTCTGTTTCTGATAATTTCAATATCTAGAGTCCCTTTAGGACTCTGTTGTTTCTGCCAGGTTTTAGTCAACTTTTTGTCCCTTAGTGTATCCGGCTTTTTATTGTGTGCTTGACATTTCATTTGCCAAAGTGTTTATAGAAAAATGTAATGCCTAGGATAACATATTTTTCCTCCAGTGAAAATTTTCTCTTGGCTTCTGCCAATGCCTAAAGGCATTGGTAATCCAGGATCACCTTAATCCAGTTTTGGGGACAGATGATTTGAAGCCATGTATGTGTACAGGTCTGTCTACTTTCAGGTAACCTTTACTACTAGAGAAATGCCTGTAGACATGTAGACCCAAAGTGAGATATACTCACAAACATCCCCTTACTAAGCCCTGGACTCCAGTCCCTATTCTCTATCCTCAAGAGGCTGTCAAAAACACTGCACTACCTTTCAGCCTCACCACTGAAATCAGCAAATTTTCCTAGGGGAAGAGTTGCCCCAAACAACTCTGGACCTCCATTCTCTACTGGCTCTTAGCCTTGAAATTCTTCACTTTCTTATTAGTTCCTAAAGGTCTTAATGATTTTTTAAAAAAAAGATTTTAAATATTTATTCAGCTTTTCTAGTTATTTTGATTGACTCCAAATTATGTCTGCCTTTACCAAAAGCAGAAGAGTCCGCACACTGCCTTACCCTTTCATGACTTAACCATATTCCTCAGTTAATAACCCACTCTATACTAATATTTGCATGTATCTGTAAAATAGTAAAAGGTTTTACTCTGTTACTACAGGTTAGAGGGCATATGTGTATATTGGACAATGATCTACAGCACAAGTAGGTCACATGAGAGAACTGAAGAACAAGAAAGGGATAAAATGGAATGATGGTTAAAATGGAGGGAGGAAAGGGCAGATAGCCAAGAATCAATCCTCAAGTTTGCAGGATATCAGAGAAATGTCCAAAGTGTAGACAGGACTTCAGTGCTACTTCCATACCAATGTTATTTAGACTTTTGATCATACATCTTAATTAGTAAAAATATTTTTGAGCATTCACCTTCAAAAATTTGCATATTTATTCAAATTTATATAAATTATGTGCATTACTAATGTTGATTTCTTTTGTTCTTTCTTTCATTTTTTTCTTTTAGAAGATAAATAGAAATCGAAGTTCAGATACCTTCTCCCCTTACTCTAATGGGTCATCTTTGTGTCATTTTGGAGACTTCATACTGCTCAAAAGGTAAATAAACTGGCGCTGCATGGACCAGAAGCCAGAAAAGTGGGAGAGGAATAGGCTGAAAGACCTCATCTACTGGTAAGTAATGTGTTCCTATCAAGGGCATCTTATTTTCAGCAAGGAGAAGGTGGTAATCATGAAGCTTAACTAGTACAAAAAAGGTATTATTTTCAAGTAGTTTAAAGGGACATACAGAGTTGTTCTGAAATATTGAGGTTGTGTATAGGTATTACAGTTGAATTTCTATAAGCTGAGGAGATCTCAGGACATAACCTATTCCAACCCTTATCTGAGTCATGGTTGTGTTTAGTGTGTTTATCAGTTTCAGATATCTAGATTGCTATCTATGGTAGTTGAAAATATGTCTATAGATTCTTTGAAGGGATTCAAAAGATGAGGCCTAATTCTCCTTCCTTTGAATGTGTGCTAGCAACATGTGTTGCTTTACCGACTAGTTAACAGTAGGCACTGTAGCTTTCTCCTGCCTCTTCCTCATCCCGCCCTGCCCTAGGAATCACTTGTTCTGGGATAACCCAATACTACATCGTAAAGATATGAAAGCAGGATTATTATGAAAAGGTCCATAAGGCCAAAAATCAAGGAGGAATTAAAGCCTCTTATCAATAACCATGAGAGTGAGGCATCTTAGAAATAGATTCTTCAGTCAAACCAAACCTTCAGATTTATACAGCCTTGGCCAACATTTTGCCTACAACCTCCTACGTTGTGAAACTTGCCAGCTAAGCTATTTCAAATTCCTGATTCATATTAATAGTAGCTATGAGATAATAAATGTTTATTTTTTTTAAGCCACTAAGTTTTGGAATAACTTGTTATGCAGCAATAGGTAACTAATACAGATTTTGGTATCTGGAAGTAGGGTGCTGACCTAAAGAAAAACCTAAAATGTGTGAGTGGTTCTGGAACCTTGCAGTGGGCAGGAGACGGAAGGACTTTGAGGAATTTGTTAACGAAAGCTTGAAGAGTCTTAAACTTTTTGTGTAAGTGCAGTGGCCTTTAAGGAGACTGCTGATAAGGTTTAAAGCAAAGTGAATGCACAAGAATGTTCATAGCAGTTTTATTCATGATAGCCAAGAAGTAGGAAAAAAACTCAAATGCGCTTCAAATGATTAGTGGATAAACAAAATGTGGTATTATCCATACAATGGAATATTATTTGGTGATAAAGGAATGACGTACTGATACATGATACAACATGGATGAACCTTGAAAACATTATGCTAAGTAAAAGAAGCCAGTCACAAAATAAAACAACTAATGCAGTATGTTAACAATGGCTGAAACTGTGAGAGGTGGAAGAAAGGAGGGTATGTGGGAGCTCTGTCCTTTTTACTTAATTTTTCTGTAAATCTAAACTCATCTAAAATTTGTCTATCAATTTCAAAAGATAATACCATTTACAGTAGCATAAAAATATGAAATACTTAGGGAGAAATCTGACAAATAAATGCAAGACCCCTACACTGAAAACCATAAAACAATGCTCAAAGAAATTAAAGATGACCTTAATATATGGAAAGATATAACATGTTCATGGGTGGTAATGTGCAACAGTATTAAGATGTCAACTTTCTTCAAATTGACTTTTAGATTCAATATAATTCTGGCAGGTTTTATTTTTTTGGTAGAAATTGACACAGTGATCCTAAAATTCACATACAAATGCAGAGGACCTAGAACACACAAAACAAAAAGAATTTTGGTAGACTTCTACCTAACTTCAAGACTTATTATAAAACT
The DNA here is from genome assembly GCA_008086735.1 of Cheirogaleus medius. Lineage (NCBI taxonomy): Eukaryota > Metazoa > Chordata > Mammalia > Primates > Cheirogaleidae > Cheirogaleus > Cheirogaleus medius. The sequence goes on along the minus strand of VBSM01002608.1, from coordinate 13,695,763 downwards.
ATAGTGATCAAGACAATGTATTATTGGTGTAAAGATAGACAAATAGATGAATGGAACAAAATAGAGAACCCAGAAATAAGCCCAAATATATTTGATCAATTGATTTTCAACAAAGGTTCAAAGATAATTCAGTAGAGAAATGATTGTTTTATCAACAAATGGTCTAGAACAAATGGGTATCCATATGGAAATATGTGTATGTCGATGCATATTTTACACTACAGTCATGTGCTATATAACAATGTTTTAGGCAATGATGGACTGCATATATGATGGTAGTCATATAAGATTATGAAGGAACTGGAAAATTCCTATCTCCTAGTAATGTTGTAGGTGTCATGTCATATAGCACAGTACATTACTTGTGTATTTGTGGTGATGTTGGTGTAAACAAACCTATGCTGCCAGTAGTATAAAAGTATAGCACATACAATTATGTACAGTACATAACACTTGATAATAAATGACTGTTACTGGTTTATTTATTTACTATAATTTTTATTGTTGTTCTACTTATAAAACAGTGTTAACAGTAAAACAACCTCAGGAAGGGCCTTCAGGAGGTATTCCTGACGAAGGCATTCTTATTATACCTTCTAGTGGGACAAGATATGGAGGTGGAAGACAGTGATATTGATGATCCTGATCCTGTGTAGGCCTAGCTGGACTACTGCATGTATTTGTGTTTTAGTTTTTAACAAAAAATTTTAAAAAGTAAAAAAAAAAAAAGACAATAAATTTAAAAATAGAAAAAAGCTTATAGAATAGGATATAAAGAAAGAATTTTTTTGTATAGCTGTATAACGTGTTTGTGTTTTAAGCTAAGTGTTATTACAAAAGAGTCAAAAAGTTAAAAAAATTTAAAAGTTTATAAAGTTAAAGAGTTATAGTAAGCTAAGGTTAATTTACTATTAAAGAAAGAAAAATAATATTTTTATAAATTTAGTACAGCCTAAGTGTACAGTATTTATAAAGTCTACAGTAGTGTACAGTAATGTCTAGGCCTTCATATTCATTCATCACTCACTCACTGACTCACCCAGAGCAACTTCCAGTCCTGCAAACTCCATTCATGGTAAATGCCCTCCACGGGTATACCATGTTTTGTCTTTTATATCATATTTTTATTGTACCTTTTCTATGTTTAGATACACAAATATTTACCACTGTGTTCTAACTACCCACAGTATTCAGTAGAGTAAAATGTTGTACAGGTTTGTAGCTTAGGAGCAATAGACTATACCATATAATCTAGGTGTACAGTAAGCTATAATATCTAGGTTTGTGTAAGTACGCTCGATGATGTTTGAACAACAACAAAGTCACCTAACAATGCATTTCTCAGAACGTATCCCCGTCATTAAGGGAACTATGACAGTATATACAAATATTAACTCAAAGTGGATCATACACCTCAATGTAAAATCTTAAACTATAAAATTTCTAGAATACATAGAATACCTTTGTGACTTTATGCTAGGCAAAGATTTCCTAGATCCCAAAACTCAATCAAAAAATGAAAAAAGTTAATAAATTAGACTTCCTCAAATTTAAAAGTTTTGTTTTTTTGAAAGACACTGTTAACAGAATAAAATAAAATCCATTGTTTCGGAGAAACTATTTGCAAACCATACACCTGATAAAGGACTTGTGTCCAGAGTATATAAAGAACTCTCAAAATTCAATAACAAATAACACAATTTAAAAAAATAGGCAAAAGGTTTGAATAGACATTGCACCAAAGAATACATAAGGATAGCAAATACACACATATAGATTTGCAAATAAGCAGATTTGTTTTAAAATCTGCTTGTTCTTTATATATGAAGCCCATTTTTTCTTACAATATATTATATATACTTATTTAACATTTAGTGTCAGAATAAAATCTGAAGTTTCTGTAGGTCTCATTCTGTTGTCTGATATTTCCACTAGCTTTTGGTCAAGGTATGACCACACACTGAATTCCGTGTGTGTGTGCGCTAATTTTGAGCTGTTCATTTTCTTTTGAATTATCCTTGAGGACTGGGAATGAAAGTAGTTTCCTCCTGAAAGGATTTTCTGGGGGCACTTAGGATCCAGGACTATATCCAACTAATTCTTGGCTGGAAGATTTTGAGACCATCCAGGCAGGGCAAACTTGGGCTCCAAACTGATGGGAAGTCTACCTTGTTGTTAGAGTTCCCAGGAGATGCTCTTCACCCTAAATACTCTCTGCCATGATTCAAGATAGGCTGTTTTCCTTGTAGTCCTCTGAGGAGACAGAGGTGACCTGTTTATTTTTTAATTCTCCCTGCCACTAAGGACAAGGTCCTTTGGGCCCCCAACTATATAAAGTAGTGTTCTTATTAAACCCTTTCTACCTTGGGAAGACCTTAAGGTTTCATTCTCTCCAAAGAATTTTGTGAGACCTCAAAATACAATGTTCCAGTTTACTAAGTTTAGCAAATATCCTTAGAGTTAAAGCTAGACCCAGTGCTCCACTTATTTCTCTTAGTTTACACCTTTACTTATTCCTAGTTTAAGTATTCCTTGTATTTTTGCAAGTCATAGAAGCATATGAAAAAGATGTTTTTGTATTATATTCAACATTTTTAGGTGTTTTCAGTGGGAGGATCAGGTTGTATTCCTAGTCTGCCATGTTGACAGAAATTGATGTTTTCTATAACATTACAATTTTTTGTGATTCATTCCAAAATTACATACTTAATCTTTGAAAAGGCACAAGTTTGTGATACTAATATGCTCTCTAAGGACTCTAAGTTTGCCGAAAGGGTTTTAGAAACAATTATCCTAGCCAAAACCAAAGTGGATTTTAATAAATACCAATTAAAACTTTATAGACTGTATATACTTAAGGTTGGATCAAATTAAAGCATAGAGTGTTAAAAAGAGCACTGAACAAGAAGCTAGGGTCCTGAGTTCTAGTTCTACTACTTTACTGTGTGATGTTGAGTATGCTCCTTACTTGGCTGGCCTGTGGTTTCTTATGTATAATGGAGGGGTTGGCCAGATGATCCTTTCAGGACCACAACTGTGATAATAGTACAGAAGCATGCAGTATAAACAGAGCACACTTAAGATCAGAGTTTCTAATGCATAAGACATTCCCTAAGGCTAGCTTACTTTTACATTTAAACATACTGTAGTATTATGTTTTAAACAAGCTTACATTCTGGTGTGGCCATTTTTTCTTTAAAAAAAAAAAAGAAAATCAATATAAAATATTTTTGTATATCAAAATGGATTCTTAATGATTTCTCAATATTTGGACATCTTGTTAGTTCTGAGAACTTCCTTATTCCCTTTGTCCTTTCTGACATTTCAAATTCTTTAATGTAGCTATTAATATAATTTAGGGATTATCTGATTTTTGCATGAAAAAATACTAATACTCAAAAGCTGCAACTGTACCATCTGCCAGGAGTTTATGTAAAGGATTTTGAAAACATAACCATTTAAAATTGTCAGCATATTGCATTAATCATTTTTAAAAAATCAACCTAATACCATGCAGATTAAACTGTCCAAAGTAAGTTTCTATGCTACATATTCACAGGTTTACACTGTAAAGTTGTGAAAAGAATATCTTTTATCTTTTTCAAATTTGATTAAGTGCTGCAAGATGTTGAAGAAACTCAGCACTCAAATGAATTATATGTTTGATGTCATTTTTGGCAAAACCCCAGAAAATGTCACATAAAAGAAAAACATTTTACTTGAAATAAGGTCTTGACAGCAGGCTGGAAAAGTTAACAACTCCATTCCCAAATGAGAACACTGGTTATAATCAAACTTTTAATGATGATATTAGTTCCTCCCTTGAGACAATCTAAATACCAAAACAAAACATTAAAACACAACATGTATGTGTGTATGCGCACACATATACACCCTTCACCTCTTTTACTTTGTAAAGTGAATAAATTTGTAATTATTTCAATTTAGGCTCCAAATATATAAGCTGATTCTAATGTTTCCCTGCAGAATTTTCAATAGCCACTTCAGAAAGACAGAGGTGGCAGACTACAACACTGGCTCAGGCTTTTTTTTAAATGATTTTTTAAAAATGATTTTTTTTCCTAAAAATGGAAGGTATAGATAATTTTCATCAGTAATGGAGATAGAGTCCTTGGCTATCAATACTCCCACATATTCTAAACCCTAGGGCTAAAAATGGTGAGAAATTTTCATCTCTCGATTATATTTACGTGGTCTTTATATCCATCATCCTCTATATTTGAAGGTGTCTGATATAAGAGAATTAAGAAAAAATATTCCTTAACCAAGTTGGTCCTTTAAAGTTATTGATCGGTTTCAATAGAAATGTTCTCTTAAAAAAAGAATATTACATATAAAATTATAATAAAATTACATAATGGGGAAAAATTACACATGTGTTTCTGGCATGAAGATAAAAAAGTCTAGAAAAATAAATATCACAAAGTTAACCATGGTTATCTTTGGCAGAATTATTATGAGATGATCTTTCTTTTTATCCTTTATGCTTTTATACATTTCTGATATTTTTGAAAAGAATAAATGTTACTTTTATAATTATTAATATAAGAAATACAGCTTTTTTTTTTTTTAAAGACAGTAATAGCCAAATTAAGACTTTTAAAGACTAATACTTACCTGGATCAATTAACAAACCTATCTTTACTGGGTCAGGAATGGCACAGATATTAGTAATAGGAGGACAAATTGCAGTTACTAAAAATATACCTGAGGATCTTGTCAAATTCACAACATTGGAATTATATCAACCATGAGGCAGAAAGAATGGTTACTACAAAACTGTACTGAGGCAGGGAAGGGATTCAGAGAGATAATCTAAATATATTGGTTCTTAAAAGTAGCAATGGATGAATCCTAGGCAACCACTAGGTCTGCAAGATGACCCAGAATTTAAGACATATAAAGATATGTGGATGGGCTAGAGTTTATTTTTCATTGCACATAAAACTTAAATATGCTTATAATGTAGGGTACACAAAGTAAAGCTCAATAAGATTTGCTCATGATGGCTAATAAGAAAGTATGAGATGGGTTGTTCAAAAAAGAACAAAGTACTTCATGGACTCTCAAAGTAAAGATGATAGTCTCTTATTCACTTTATCAAAAGATTACATTCTGATATAATTATGAGGGTATACACATCCTACTTTGCTATAGACCTTTAAAAATCTTTATTATTTAAAAATTGCATTAGTAAAAGACATATTGTTAAAAAATATAACATACTTTCTAGCACACGAGGGTAATAATGTGTTCAATAAAATTTCATTTGAGAGACTGACTGTGCTAGCTATAGAGTAAAACTTTATTTTTCCAGGACTTCCAGGAAATGAGGTGTTCCACACAATTGAATCTTCCAGATAAAAGAATCTTATTTTAATTGATTAAAACAATTTTTTTTTTACCAATTAGGTTAGAATCATTGACCATTCTATAAAGAGTAATAAATACTATCTAACCTTTTCTTAATGAACCAGAGTCATTATAATGAGGATTAATAACTTTGTTTTTTAAAGATACTGACACACTCTCAGAGTAAATAAAATGTCTACAGCAAACGTATCCATAATATTGACTACTTTGTTCTTGTGTTTCCTGACCTAGTGTCAAGTGGTTGGTTATCACCTCTTTCTGCTACCAGAATGAATGTCTCTAGCCATGATTTTCTCTCTCACTTTTTTTAAAAAATTTTTTAGTTCAATAAAATAATGAGCTAAAAGAAAGGCTCACAGGTCAGTCCCTGCTCTGGCTTTTCTTTTGCTTACTTATTATTATTTTTTAATTATTGAGATATACTTCATATTCTATAAAATTAACCCTTTTATAATAGAATATGCACTTTCTCACTTTTATTATTCTTTAATCTGTTTTGAACTTAGAAAACCTAATCAATTTGTTAGCACTATGCCCAAAGTCAGAAGAAACAGAAAACAACCAATGGCCCGAGAAGCTTTCTATGAATCAAGCACTAATATACTTTCACTTTTCTATGTAAATAAAGTAAAAATTAACTCACAGATTAAGAGTAGACTACAGAGGAAAACAGGCCTGATGTTTCTGGCCTCTAAGAAAAAAATGACTCAAGGGTACCTGAAGAAAGTTAACTGCTTTGGAAGAAAGGACCAGTTTGGTCAATAAGAAGAATTAGGTATTAGGCATAACAGAGCTAACAATCTAAGAGGGTATCTGTTTCTTATAAAAACCAAGATTAATCTAGTTTAACACTATATATTACCTAGATGAAAAGTAGTCAAAAACTACGTACTTTCACAGCCTATCAAGCCTGAGGGGTCCTAGTCTGACTTAATCCAGTATTAAAAAGATAGTCTGAAGAAACTTGAAATGGCCCAGTGCAACTTAAGAGGTACTAAGCACCTCAGGGATGTGTTTCATGATGAGGCTTTAAAATTCTTTCTTGATTTACAAGCTCAGATTGCCCTTTCTCTTCTAATTTCTGGCACTAGTCGTAGGCAGGTATTGTCTGCTTAGAACTTTGAAAGATCTGACACCATATCTCCCTAAAGCTGATTAGAGAATATGTCCAAACCTGTATCTCTTTGTCACTATGCTATGTTCAGTTTGGTACTGGTTTTGATATGATGAAACTTAAAAGAAACCTGGAAAGGACTTCGAGACATAATTTAATGAAAAGGATTATATAGTTTATTAAAGAACTTGACAGAGCCAACACAGGAAACCAACTCTATCTCCAATTAACTATGAGTCTTATTCAAAATTTATTACCCTCCACTCCCCCTCCCCCAACAACAATCCTATGCACAGGCCTAGATGATTTACGGTGGGACTAAAGAGACTCCAAGGCTGTAAACAGATTGTCCTGCAGTACATCTCTTTTGACATTGCTGGTATCTAAAGTAAAACACCACATTCCTTGTTTACCTAAATTAGGGTGTTAGAGCCTACTGCAGATTCTAATGTAACTGTTTTGAATTTTACAAAGTCAAATTTCAAGCTATTATAAAAAATAATTTAATTATATGACTACAGGAATGGTTTTATTCCTTGATGTTCTATTTCTTCCATTTACTGAAACTTTCTTTCATACATTATCTGAAATCTTTAAAAAGTAAATAGATAACAAACCAATGGCAAAAATTATGAAGTTATATTTACATAATGCATTTCTTCCTAAGAAGTAGAATTATATCTATTACTTGAAACCTCCTTGTGATATGAGGAATAGCAGATCCTATTTATCTTTAAATATATATTGAGAAACAGATAGGTCTAGATTTTAAAGTGACTTGTCTAACGTGTAGAATAGATTTAAAAGTGGAACTATGTATAGAATGTAAGTCCCTAACTGTCTATACGAATCTGGCTAAGGATCTGGCGTAGGAACCTGGGTCAAGATTATAAAACCAATGGAATATTGATCCCTTGATCAAAGGTGATTTCCTAAGATGGTAGAATCCCTGAAGAAAATATCTTGTCTATCAGAATACCTGGCTAAATGGGAGAAACCTCCATTTATGCAAAAAGGACAAAACTAGGTATTTTAATGCACAGGCGTTAGAACATAATCCTTTTCTTGTTCTTATAGGTTTCTTCCCAAGTGCTTTTAATCCAAGGATGATACATTAAATTCTAAAATGAAGTGGCAATAGTCAGCAAGTGTTAAGACTTGCCAGATGGATCCATAAAACCAGAAAATAATATCATTGGAAGCTTTACTTAAGAATGTATACAAGTTCATACACATATCTTTTATAAAAGAATACCACTATAAATATGCAACTTTGAAAAACATGAAAAGTTTATTTTGAGATTTTAATTTATGTCATATTTACATATAGTCATATTGATTATATTTTTTAACTACAACTAATATAATATTAAAATTCATATTTTTAATTTGTAGGATTTGGATAGGAAATAAAATTGAACTAGGAATAGTTAATATTTCTCTTATTACACATTTAAAATTATTATTTTTATATAGCAATATATATTTACTAAAGGTTTTCTCATTATTTAATTTCTTATAAGAACCTTGGGGGGTACACTAAGCATTTATCCCTGGATTTATAAGAAAACTGAGTCACAAAGGCTTAAATAACTTCACTGCTAGTAAAGAGTCTCAATATTATATTTCTTTACTTATGTTTTGAAAAGATAGAATATTCTAAGGCATTCTTATAACATTAGTGTTACATATAATGACCACCTAGTATTACTATCAAAATTATTATTAAAAATACCAAAATTAATGTATTTTTGGTCTCTCTATATTAGCAGGTATGGCACATGTATCCAGATGGAAATTCATATAGAAAATAGGTCTATATTACACAACAATTTGCTATACCAAACTATCCAACAGGCTTTTTAAAAAAAATAACAATTCTCTGCATCTGAGTTTACTTGCAAATTAAAAATGCTAGATATAGCATGAAATGTTCAAAAGAACAAATCATCCAGATTTGTCAGAATACTCACATAATTTAGTCTTGGACTAAAATAAAATGCTTTATAAAAGCCAGACATGTAGTCATACAGTTCAATCAAGAAATCTTTCCTGAAGAGATTCATGAGGGTATTGAGCTCAACTGATGTATGAAGTTACAGAGCCAAAGTCAAACAACACTTTTCAATTTCTTTTCATGTGAGGACCTCATTATGCAAATACCTATGAGAACGTCTGGATCTGTTCCCAGAGTTTATGTGGTTCTAACCTTGGAATATCTGTCAGTTGGGAAGATAGGTTATTCTGATATACAATCAAGGAAGCCTAAAATTTTGCTTTGTTTCTGTAAAGTAATCTTGTTCTGTAATGCTATAGAGAGAGACAGTTCATGGTATCATTTTTAATCATGGTGAAAGACGTACTACTAGACTTAAAAATTGCATAGGAACATGTGAATTTGAATTATAATGCAGTATTTACTGATCACAAATCTTTTATAACAAATAATTTTCTATCATCACATCAGGAATACCTGTCAATTTTAAAAGATCAAAATAGGTTTAGAGGAAATACAATTTCAAGAAAAAGATAATCCATAATGTGCATCATAAAGAGGTTCTAAAAAAGAATTTTGTTAAGCAGTCTAAGAAGACAGTGGTAATAAAATATTGTTCCTAATAGCACCTAAAATTATAAGAATCAAAATAAAATGGCCCACTCTTGGTTTCTAAATACTATACTCCAATAGAAGGAACCAGAGTTCCTTGGAAAAGTGCTTAATTCCAAGTCTGGGGAAGGGAAAATAGAAGATTGGCCTGGAGTATCTTGTGGTACTGGAAAGTAAGAAAGTGCTCAAAAGATGGGAGCAAGTTAAAAGGTCACAGGAACCAAAATTAAACAGCTATTAATACCAATGGCCTAAGCTGGAGAACTTAAATAAAATAAATAATGATAGCTTAGGATTATAACACATAGAATAATATAAATATCCACAAGCCCATATTAAAATAAATAATAGAAGAATGAGTTATTTCTTACAGAAGAATTCAAGTAAATTAGTAGAAATTAAGGAAATAGAATATTATAGTAGAACACCACAGTAACTAATTGTTGCAATAGGCAAAATCTACTGTGTACCAATGGATGCTAAAATTAGTGGGTGGAAGTCTGAAGGGAAATGGAATATTTGTATAATCTCAAAATATCTTCCCCAAAATACTTATAAATCTCAAAAGTAAAAGGAGTAACTTTATACTGTAGTAATTCAGCAGACATCACTTTAACCAAGTGATCAAGGTTATATCACCAGTAATAAGACAACAGACATCATGTTACTCCTGATATAATGCATTGAGAAGGAATACCACTTTTTTGTAATCTAGACAAAAATTGCATGATCATAATCAAATCATGAGAAAACATCAGACAAATTCAAATTGAGAGACATTCTACAAAATATTGAACTAGGACTCTTCAAAGTACCAAGGTCATGAAGACAAGGAAAGATTGAGGAACTGTCACAGATCTGAGGACACTAAGGAGACATGATGACTAAATGCAATATGGTATCCTAGACAGAATCATAGAACAGAAGAAGAATACTAGTGGGGAAAATGGTGAAATTCTAATAATGTCTATAGCTAGTTAATAGTATTGTTCCAACATTAACTGTGTGGTTTTGATCATTATACTGTGGTTATGCAAGACCTTAACACTAAAAGTATATGGGAAGGCTCTATAATTTTTACAACTTCTTTGTAGGTCTAAAATTATTTCAGAATAAAACAATGAAAATAAGCAAATACAATGGCCCATTCTGAGACTAGAAAAAAATAATATCAATCAAATGACTCAATGTTTTTGGAAGCTAATTTTAACTGTCATTTAGATTTGGGGCAAATCCAAGTATTTCAATATGATATAAGAAAAATTAACAGAAAAATAATTACTAATATAATTCCCTTTGTAATTACAGCATAAAAAATTTTAATGTGGTTAACTTTCATGTAAGTAAAATAAAATAAGCTCTGTAAGAATCTTCTCTCTCATATTAAAAAATCAGTCTTTTAAGACTCAAACCTCTCTTTAACTGTATTTGTATTTCAAAGGCAGATAAATAAACATAGCACTGTTTATGTTTAATATACACCTTAACTATAAAGCACTATTATAGTAATATCGATTGCATTTCTCTCACTCGTGGTAGATCATGAACTATAAGAGGCAATCTAGTGTAAAACCAGACATCTATTGCTAACTTCATACCCCAGTCCAGTATAGTTCTCAAGACATGGGGGTATCAACAATTATTAGCTCAAAATGAATAAAATAATCAAGTAAAAGATGTTTCTAGTTGAAAGAAATTATTTTCATGTATTTAAAATGCTTTTAATTATAAGAAACAGTCCCCTGGTAAAATTATGTATAAAATTAAAAATAAAATAATCCTCACTATACAACTTTCTAATCTCGATATTGCCAATATAGCTTGTTTCTATTCCGGGTTATATTTTACTTACATATCTAGTCATAAATAAGTTTATCCTTTCTTTTAAATTCAGTTTATAATTTGTACGCTTATGGTTGAGTTAATTTTTTAACAATTAGTTCCATTCAAATATATATATTTCAGTGACTTTCAATTTTTTATGAAGTATATACTTACCTTTACCACAATAGTTATTGGGGATATAATACAAATAATCTGAGAACTATGTACTTTAAATAGTTATGTGGCATTACTTGTACTACTTAAATAATAATATCTATGGCCAAATGTTGAACAGCTATTTTCCATTAGAATATGTATTCTTTAAGGCTAGATGCTATATCTCATTCTTTTGATATATCTCTAACAACTGTTAAAAATCTAGTAGATAAAAACATTTTATGCATTCTAAAAAGCATAAGAATACAGAATATATAAGTACAAAGCAAATGTGTTAAATCTAATGTAGTATACATTCTAAGAGGCAACTGAATAAAATTTCTAATCATAGTCACTAAATATACAATGTAATTTATTATTATAAAAATAAAATAGATTTGAGAGTTCCAAGCTGTTATTCTGGAAACTGAACATTTGCATACTTTACAGCTGAAACAGTTTTAAACTAAAGATCATCAATAAAAAAAAGCTTTTTATGAGCTATTCTAGCTTAATAAAAATCATAGTGAAACAAAAACACATTTAACTGGTATTAAACAGAAGGTTGTTATTTGGATGGTCTTTATCAATATTTTAGATTTTCGATGCCTTAACATAAGAATAAAAACAAAAACCAACATAGAAGTGTTCACACAAGTCTCAAACATAGGGCCAACACACTTTTCTTAAATGTTTTAAAGAACATGCAATATAAAAAAGATGAACATTCCATCCTTGTGCACTTTTAGTCCATTTATGTACTATGGCAACAGTTAAGTTTTGCCTGATTTTAAGTACTCTGCTAGTTCTCTTTTATCTTACTAAAGGACAATAGTTATGTTCCTGTTTGCACTGAATTTATTAATACTTCTCAGACAAATGTCCTAGGTGGGAATTTATTTTACTGGCTAACTGTCCAAAGAAAGTATTGAAAAAAAACAAAAACCCAACCCCTCAACTCTAAGAGGGAAGGATGAAAGAAGAAGGGAAGAAAGGAGAAGGAAAGAGGGGAAAGGTCGGAGGAGGAGGAGGAGACGGAAGAGGAGGAGGAACAGGAGGAGGAGGAGGAGTAGGGGTAGGGAAATGGAGAAGGAGGAGTACCAAGTAAAAATATAAGCCCGATAAATGCCCTTACCTTCACTTCTTCTTTCTGCTTCTTTTGCTGCACTTTCTACTTTTTTTTGTTTTGCTGCTAAGAGTTCCCGCTTTAATTGTCTTGCTTCTTTTCTGAGCTCTTCACTACAAAGCAAAAACAGTTACATAAATGTGTAATATACTGAGAGAAGAAGTTGGTTAGCAAAATGGTTTTCAGGTACACTAAATCTAAGAAAAACAAAGTGAATAATATAATTCATTCGTTTTGTTTCCAGAGTACATATACTTGTGGTATAGAAACATACTTAAAAGATATTTTGAAAGTTACAATTTTTCATAATAGTAATATGAGTTACTATAAAATATACCCCTTTTCAAGTATATCAAATACAAGATAAGTGATAAATGACCCATTATCTTCCTAACTCACTAGCAAATTTAATATTCTAGTTTTAGCTTAATAATTCATGGAAATTCTGGATCAAAACAAAATTTTTAATACAAATATTATTCACTAAACCTGGACATACACAAAAATTTGGCTTCAAACCTTGCTGAATTCCTGAACTGGTAAGTATCATTTATTAAGCAATTATTTATTTATTTATTTTTGAGACAGAGTCTCACTCTGTTGCCCAGGCTAGAGTGAGTGCCATGGCGTCAGCCTAGCTCACAGCAACCTCAAACTTTTGGGCTCAAGCAATCCTCCTGCCTCAGCCTTCCTAGTAGCTGGGACTACAGGCATGTGCCACCATGCCCGGCTAATTTTTTCTATATATATTTCTAGTTGGCCAATTAATTTCTTTCTATTTTTAGTAGAGACGGGGGTCTCACTCTTGCTCAGGCTGGTTTCGAACTCCTGAGCTTGAGCGATCCGCCCGCCTCGGCCTCCCAGAGTGCTAGGATTACAGGCGTGAGCCACCACGCCCCGCCTATTAAGCAATTATTATTATATGCTAGGTACGATGCTAAGAACTTTTAAAACTCATTTGATTTTTTAAAACTCATTTATTACTAAAGTTTGGCATATAATTTTCTCTTTTGTGAAACCTACCAGGCTGAGGGATTCTGATGATTAATATTAATATAATCATGTGGTAAAGGCAAACTGAGAAGCAAATGTTGACTTCACTATAATTCACTAGCTAAATGACTTGTTCCGATAAGCCAGTTTTAGGGCAAAAGATTTAAATTCATGCCTTGGAAAAAATTACTAACTACTCATGTCATGAGCCCTTAGGGTTACTTGTAAATAGTTAAAAGTATGCATATATTACCTTTGAATGTCAAGCATCCACTGTATTTTCAACAAAAGCTAGAGGGAATCATGGATACTCAGACTGTAAGCCCAAGCAGGGACCCCGCTTGGTCTCCAAAGATACCCAAAGACATCCAAGCCAAGCTTTAGTGGAATGGAATCTTAAGTGTAGATAATTACATACTGATTCAACTTTTTGTGCTTCCTCTTGATCCCAAATCCCATACCTTTTTATAATACCACTGCCGTTTATTAGAGTTACCAAACTGATAGGCCTTACGATGGTCATGACTCTGCTCTTTTTACCTTTTCTCCACATCAGACACACAGCTACATTTTAGTCTGCTTGGCCTTTCAGATCCTGAATTCTGAAACCTCCATCTCTGATAAAAACCTACTACATTTTTGGCTTTTTCAGTCTTCATTCCTACTAAGCTTGTGCTCACTCTTATAGTAACGAAAGCCAACTCCTTCCTTAACCATAGTTTGTGGTCCACCAGTCTCATTCTAACCCTAATTGGCTCTCTATCCATTTCACTGATGTCCTCATCAGTACCCTCAATTTTCTCACTTGTTTGTCCTGTGGATGCATCATAATCACCTAGAAGAACTCGTTAAAAGCATGTTCTAGGAGACAAACCTTCAGAGAATATAATAACTTTAGATGTGGGATGTTGCCTGGAAATTTGCCCTTGTAACAAGTTCCCCAGGTGATTCCAGTACGCACACAGGTTTGGGACCCAATGCTTTAGTACTTTACTATAGAAATTATCTTTTCTCTTATAATTTCAAGCACTCCTACTTCATTGATCCTTTCATTTAGAAAGAAACATGCTCAAATTCCTCTGGACTCTGCTCGAATCAAGTGATTATTATCTTCACAAATGGACTCCATTCCTGACAGAATAGTTCATTCACACAGTTTACTTCATCAACCTCTAACTTCTGAATCTCTTGCAATCTACTCTTATACTCTACTGAAACTGCTTCTGTAATAAATCAACCAAATTCAATGGCCTTTACTCAGTCCCCACTTTCCCCTTTGGTCTATCTTTCAGTGACGTTAACTACTCCTTCCTTCTTGGAATTCTATCCCAGTCAGGCTTATGTACCACTTTTGAGTCTTGAATCTCTAATGCTTCTTGTCCTGTTTACTCCTATTCTTCCCATATTATAACTGTTGCTATTTTTCTCATCTCTATCACTACACCCTGGCATTTTAATCTAATCTCATAACATCAACTATCATTCCTACATGTTATTTTCAAATCTAGATGTTTTGCCTTGATTTTGGTTGTACATTTCTAACTATCTATTACAAATCTCCATGTAGATTACAAAATATATGACAAAATGTAGAGTAAAAATATAGGGTAAGACGTGTATGTAATTTTAAGCTTCCTAGCAGCCACATTTTAAAAAAAGTAAGAGGAACAGGTTAATTAATTTTAACAACATATTTTATTTAACATAATATATTCAAAATTCTATTTTGTTATGCAAATAAAAAATTTTATATATTTAAATATTAATATGATATTTAAACTGACACTAAAAATATTAATATGATATTTTACATTCTTTTTTGTACTAAATCTTCGAAATCCAGTGTGTATTTTAAACTTACAGCACTGCTCAATTCAGACTAGCCACATTTCAAGGACTCAGATCTAGATGGAGAGCAGGCCAGATGTCTCAACATAATTATAAACTCTCTGTGTCCAAACCTGAAGTCATCTCTTTGTTGCCCAGATCTGTTCCTTCTCCTGAAGTCCCCATTTGATCATATTATCCTCCCAGTGATCAGACTTTAAACTTCCCTTGGACTGTTCCTCCTCCCATGTACTGAATCAGTGTTGAAGTACATTATTTTCTAATCTCTCTCAAATAGTTCCTCTTGGCTCACACTATCAATGCCTTGTTTAGGCTCTCATCATGTATTTCTCAGATAAATGCTGTTATTTCCTATTCTTTGAAGCTATGTGAACACAATTTTAGAAATCGCATATTTTGTCAGCGTGAGGTAAAAATGGAATTGCTTAGTCCCTGCACAAGGAACAGCAATAACTTCTTTGCTCCATCCACTAAACACCCCATCTTTATATATATATTTTTTAAATTTATTTTTTCCAGCATATTATGGGGGTACAAATGTTAAGGTTATGTATATTGCCCTTACCCCCCCCCCGCCCCCTCGAGTCAGAGCTTCAAGCGTGTCCATCCCCCAGTTGGTGCACATTGCACTCATTACATATGTATATACCCATCCCCTCCCCCCACCTGCCCAACACTCCATAAATGTTATTCCTATCACCCCTATCTTTTTATTACACTAGTTTTTACATTTTTTAATTTGGTAAGTAATTCAGTCATTTAGATGATACTTTCTGAAGACTATGGTCTTTGAGGTGGAGATTTTTTGAGGGTTGAAGAGGAAATACTGTATTTCTAGGCTGACCTCATTTTGAGAGTAATTTGAAGTGCACAAAGAATGAGGCAAAGAAAGTATATACTGTTTAAGATGGTATTGTAGAGGCAATAAAATATAGTTATTAAAGGATTCAGAAAGCCTTAATTTAAAAGCCAACTCCATCACTTATTAACTGGGTCATCTTAGAACAGATACTTCTCTGAGACTCAGTTCATTCAACTATAAAATAGAGATAAGATATATAAAATATTGAGTACACCATACTTGTTCAACAAATGGTAGCTATTATTATTTAGGATATATGTTTAAAATAGCACTACTTTTAAGAGCTGTTTGTCATATAGGCATATTTCTTTATTATGTTATTTGCTACAAATGAATGCTACCTCTATATGACGATTAATTCTGTTCATTATGCATAATGCTTGCTTCTAAAAATCTATCTTTAAATAGTCAAAGATTTAGAAACACTATGATGTAGACAAACTGAACAATGATGAGTAAAAACTCAAAAAAGACAAGGTGAGATGGAAAAAGGTAGGTGTATATAGATTATTAAAAATTACTTCATTTTGCTAAATTTTTCAAGTGATTGAAGATTTAGAATGTCAAAATCTTTCAGACTATTCAAACAACACCATTTGTTAGTACTTGTAGAATCCATAACTCTTTGGAATGAAGTGCAAGTTTTTAAACTAATCTTTAGATCACAGTCTAATTTCAGGGTTCCCAGTCTTAGATTCTCTGGAATATAATCCTATCCACTGGTACTAGAATATATTTAAATGAGAATGGAAATTCTAAGCTTGGAGTATATGTCACCCTCTACTGCCAAACTAGGGCTTACTGTAGAGTCCAGACAGTATCTTCTTGGCCCCCTCAGAGCCTAGTTTCTACTTGAATGGTAAAAGAAATAGCTTTCATAAACTGCTATTAACTCTAACCTAATTAATCATTTTCCTATTAGATATGTTTCTAATTTGAATTCATCTAACTTTTAATATGGTTTGTATGACACCACCATTATCTACCAGATAATTTGCATTGAATATATTTTTTATTTGATAAATCTGTAATATGTTCTGCTCTAATGGAAACAAGAATTTCTATTAAAAAAATAAACCCAGTAAAATATCAGCAATCTAGAAATTACAGTAGCTTTATATGTTTAGTAATGGCAAAGAAATTACTAATTCATTTAACAATTTCTGGAGCACCTAATACTTGTATGGTACCATTCTGGGTACTGGCACAGAAATCAAGGTGAGTAAGGAGGGAATGGAACTTAACTTTGCTAGGTTATTTATGTCAGTTACTGTCCCCACCAGTAAATCTTCTCAATGGTCTGTGAAATAGGCATTTTACAAATAAGGGGATTAAATAAATACCTTGCCTGAAGTCACACAGTCAGTAAGTGATAGAGCAAGAAATTAAAAATGAGGCAGTCTGAATTCTAGTCTATTCTCTTTCAAGGATATTACACTGATTGACACATTGAGAAAGTCTCCAAGGACCTTAAATTCCAAGGAGGGACATAAACCATGTACATAAATAATAAAAATAATATTAATACATATTAAAAAGTGGTAACAGCCATATCAAAGAAATGAGTGAGGCATTTTGAAATTCAGTGAAGGAAAGATTACTGCAGGCTAAATAAGAGATGGCTTTGCAGAGGAGATATTTTAACTGGGCCCTGAAAGATGAGTAGGAATTAGCCACATGGAGACAGAGCGAAGAGGCATCCAAATAGTATGTCTTAAAGACAGGGAGATGGAAAAACATAAGGGTGCATGCTAAAAAATGAAGGTATTTGGCTATGGCATAAAATAATTTAAAGGGGGCGGTGACTAGTAACAAAAGATAGAGCTGGGAAGAGAATCTGAAAAGTATATAGGCCGAATATTTGTGAAGAGTCAAAGTGAGAGTATTTTCTTTCAATTTTCTACAACTTTGAGTTTCCAATTTTTTTTGTAACCAATTTCTCAACTGCTGTTATTGTGTTCATTTTACCCACTATCTACTCATTTGAATACCTTACTAGTAATTCATACACTCCTTAAGTTGTTCTCTCAGAAGTAACTTACGACCTCCTCATCACAAATTCCAATGGCTTCTCTTTATATTGTAACATAGATCTTCAGAAGAATCTGACTT
>VBSM01002608.1:13587360-13677523 GCA_008086735.1 Cheirogaleus medius | reverse complement strand
AAAAAAAAAAAAAAAAATTGGCAGGGTGTAGGGGCACACACCTGTAGTCCTAGTTACTCCATGGGCTGAGACAGGAGGATCACTTGAGCCCACGAGTTGGAGGCTACAGTGAGCTATATTTGCGCTACTGCACTCCAGCCTGGGTGAGTGAAGAGTGAAACCCCATCTCTTAAAAAACAAACAAACAAACAAAAAAAACTTAGGTGCTTCTCAATAATCTAGTTTCACCCCTCTCTTTTTCTCTCCTTTAGAAATTTCATCCACATTCAGAATTTTAATTCCCTTTATTTTGATGCAGTCAATGTATACAACAAGATTGTTTCACATTTTCACTCTCAAACTTAAGTTCACATTTCTAACTAGCAGATGAATACTTCTATTAGACATCCCACAAATGTATCAAATTAATCATTTCTAAAGTCAGATTGATCATGTTAGCTCCTTAAAAAGCACAACCTAATATCTGTCCTATTTCTGATAAAACCACCAGAATGCTGGTTGTCAGGCCCACCTTCTAGTATCACTCCCTTATTTACTACATCCTTCGTTATTCCTTTACAAAGTCTCTTCCTTTCTGTGGTTATTGACAGCAGTCTAGTTTGGGCCACCATGACTGCATTATTGCAACATTCTCCTACTTGGTCTATGCGTCTCTGATCTGACCTTTCTTCCATTCATTTTGTGACACATATGCCAAATCCTACAATTCTACTGCCCTGGTCTTTGTACTTCCCTAAATCCTACTGAATTATGCACTAATTTCTTTCTCAGGTATTTAAGTCCCTCTTCTGAGCTAGCTTCAAACAAGTTTTTTAAACTTTATCTCCTACATATCCTCTATAGTTACTCTAAATTTCAGCCAAAACATACTAGTCATAATTACCTTGACAAACTTCGAAGTTCAGCACACATACACCTTTGTTCATGCCATTTCCGTTGCTTAAAATGGCGTTTCCTCCCTATTTCTCTCTACTAAAATCTTCCACATCTTTCACGGCTTCATGGAGAAAGTGGCTAGAGCAGTCTTGGGGAAAGCTGTCAACCTCATTGAGACTCAAGTTTTCTCATCTATAAATTATGGCTAGATTCAGCATATATAACAAGACATATGCGAAAATTAAGGACTAATATGAGTAAGCACATTACCAGGTGCCTAGAAGGCAGTTATTTTTGTGGTCAAAATATACTACAATGAACTCATGACTACATCAGCATTTAAAGAATTAAAACTGTGAAAATTAATGATAAAATGATACTAATTACTACACTTAACATATCTACTCTAATGTCATTGTTTTTTCCTTTTAAAACTAATGTCAATTTGTAGCATTCCGAAAGATCAGGCAAAACATTTAGATGGGGGGCTGTGGGAAGAGATGTGTTTATCAGAAGACCTAGATCCAATATCATGTATGGCCACAAGAAGCCATTAATCCTCCTTCTTTGCTTCAGTTTCACTATCACATAAGAACAATCCAAGTAGGATATAAATTAATATTTCTGAAATGCACAATCAAAATTATAAGTGTAAAAATATATACTTTGCAGATCATTTTATTTAAATTTCTTTGGATTTAGCATTATAAAACCCATTATGAATTAAAATTATTTCCTCTCAATTCTCACATCTAAGGAAGTGGTTAGATGCCAAATACTGTCATCATCTTAGACACAAAGATATTGAAGTGTAGAGATATTAGGAGATATTTTAAATTCTCCAAGTCAATAATGGAATTGTAAACATGATACAGATATCCTAGTTCTTTATGCAGTTTCCCATTAATCTGCTAACTACCCACTGAATGAAAAGTACTTTTGGACTTATACTTTACTTTTAAGCTGAAGATATTTAAAAAATTTTTTTATTGATGTATGTAATATTTATATATTTTTATGGAGTCGATGTGGTATTTTGTTACATGCATAGAATGTGTAATGATCAGGTCAGGGTATTTAGGGTATTCATCACCTCAAGTATTTATCATTCCTATGGTTTGGGAACATTTCAAGTCCTCTCTTCTAACTATTTTGAAATATATAATACATTATTGTTAACTGTAGTCACTCTACTCTACTATTGAACACTGGAACTTATTCCTTCTAACTGTATGTTTGTATCCATTACCCAACCTCTCTTTACCTGTTATCGCCCACCCCCTTGCCCATATGCTTCCCAGCTACTGGTAAACATAGCTCTATTCTCTACCTCCATGAGGTCAACTTTTTTAGCTTCCATGTATGAGTGAAAACATGCCACATTTGTCTTTCTGTGCCTGGCTTATTTCACTTAACATAATGATCTCCAGTTTTACCCAGGTTGCCATTAATGACATGATTTCATTCTTTTTTATGGCTGAGTAGTATTCCATTGTACATATATACCACATTTTCTTTATCCATTCATTTCTGATGGACACTTAGGTTGATTCCATATCTTTGTTATTGTGATGGTGCTGCAATAAACATGGCGGTGCAGATATCCCTTTGATGTAATGATTTCCTTTCCTTTGGATAAACAGCCAAAAGTGAGATTTAAGCTGAATATTTTCTATACAACAGAAGACACCATGAATAAGTAACCATGCAGGAAAGTTCTTATAACTACAGTATGTTAATATGTTTAAATTTTTATCAGGTTGTTTGTAGTACTTGATTAAAGTAGTTTTTAAAAACCCTGCAATTATTATTTTAATCACGTAGCTTTTGAATTTGAGATTGAAGATTAAAAACAGCAATGTTAAGTATCTTGCATAATTTTCTGCGAGTTTTTATTTCTCCCCAGATGCTTTTCTCATTTCTTCCAGTTTCCAGGAATGTTTCTTAGGAAAAATTGGAGTTATATCTGTTCTTTTCTCTTATGGCAGGCGAAATATTACCTTAATATAAGGGTTGTGAACTCAAGCACTGACCTCCTCTAACATTCACCTTAACAAAAACTGATAAAGATTATAAAGACATGAGTGCTTGACATGCCTTTGAAGAGAACTTTAATCTACAAAAATGAAATAGAATATGTATAAGTTTCTTACATAAGATGGTAAATGAATTTACTTAGAGACATTGTTAACCAAGCTGATGGTTAAACACATGTCCATTACAGACTATTGTTTTTTGGACCGTGTATGTAACACTTGCAGTTAGCTTAAGCCTGCCATTTCCCAACATCTGATAAGAATTCATAACACATGGAAATGATTGAAAACCAAATAGTACATCCTTCATGGTTTTTAGTCTGCTGCTTTAATCACAAAGATACCAAATCTGTTTGTAATGAAACAACAGCTTGGCTGTTGATGAAATCATAAAATAGCTATAATAAAAGTCCATCATAGGTATTAAAACTATAGATGTATGACACAATTTTTAGGCTTAATGTATCATCAGCTGCAACAGAGATGTGTGGGTTTACCATATCTCAGAAAGTATTATAATATACTGTTACTTATATCTAAATTTTGAAAAAAAAAAGTATCTAGCAAATATATAACAAAACTAGATAAATGAAACCCCATTGTGTGTTCAAAGCTCTGTTCTACATATTACTAGCAGTATGGCATTGGACAACTAAGTTAACAATTCTATGCTGCCGTTTCTTTACCTTGAAATGAAAATAATAATAAAGTTCTTGTAAGAAAGAAATAAGATTCACTGGAAATTACTTAGCATATTTAACATGGTGCCTGGCCTAGAATACGTATTGAACAGAAATTTGCTTCTTTTATTATCATTGTTTTCACCTCTACCACCACCACTATCCCCATTCTTACTATCTACAGAATCAATTACTGGCAAAATGAGACCTCAGTCTAACTAAAGAGATTAAAATGCTTCTATTTAATTTTTCCATGGATATATAGATTTCCAAAGCTCACTGATAAACTTGTGTGTGTGTGATGCACTGCTTGGATTAAATACTTTATGCTACAAAAGTGAGAAATGTAGTAGTTTAAAAAAACTAAAAATTACAAAATTCCCATATCCTAACTCTGGTCACTAAATACTTAGAACTGAATTGTTTATTTTCTTTCATTAAAATCTGGTTGTAGAGATAAGCAATAAGCAAATCAACAAAGAAATCCATACATATTTACAAATTCTATGAGAAAGGCTAACAGAGAACCTACATTATTATTTTAGTCTAAGTGTGATCCCGAAAAGCATCTATCAGAGGATAAAATTTAATCTGAGATAATGTTCTATGTGTCCTTTATAATCTGTTATCCTAATAATTAGGAATAGAAAGACTATATCCCTATCCTTAAGTATATTGCAATTTAGAAAGAAAATAAGGAATCTAAATGCACTTGCATATAGCCTTTAGACTTACAATCTTACTCTTTTCATTTGAAAGATCACATGTATTTTTAAATAAAAAGATTAGACAGCTAATGTAGATCACTATTAACCTTTGTAAGATCTTTTTCAAATCTTAGTAAATTTTATTATTTTTTTTCAAGACAGACAAACCAAGAGTGAATCCTACACAGCATCATAAAATGTCCATAATAACAGGAGGTGATATTGCTATTCTATCTAAATACTGAGTAAAAATTTCAAATTCAAACATGGTGTTTCATAACAAGAACTTGGCTTAGTCAATATTTCACAGAAATAGAGTAAATTTGCTGTGGCAGAAATTCGGTCTTTAGCCATATATGTCTATTTCACAATCCAACTCTATAAATGATATTAATTCAATATGAAAAACAAATTAGATTTCCATTTCCAGTAAGGCAGCATACTAGATAACCTGAAAACTCTTCTATGATCAAATACATAGAAGTGCTGAATAGAGAAAATTTAAAAAATGACTTTAAATACATAGCTTAGTTCACTAGAAATCAAGGGAAATATTCAGGGTTTGAAAAATGAGGAGGGGACTGAAAACCAGAACAGGAAGCATTGGATCTGTTACTAGAAGACTCTGAGTTACTGTTCTCAGTAATCTAGGAATGCGGGTTTTAACAACACAAGGAAGGAACTAGTGCTCCCACACATAAAGCTAGGATCCTCCACTCATTGAAAGGGTAAGAATAAACACATCCACTAACAAACACAGGAAGACCACAAACAAGCTTTTCTGTCTCGGGTCCAGGCAGGTCAGAGGCTTTCAAGCTAATTATTATTCTAAGAGTATTTAAGGAGCATTTTAAATTCAAATCATGAGTGATCTGCAGTACTCTAATGTACCTGTTAGAATCAAAGGTAAATTCTCTCTGAAGAAAGGCATCCTCAATTCATATTTCAAAGAACTCTGAAAAGATGAATTCTAAAAAATATTAGCAGCTGGCTGGGTGTGGTGGCTCATGCACATAATCCCAACACCTTTGGAGGCCAAGGTAGGAGGCTCATTTGAGCCTAGGAGTTGGAGACCAGCTTGGGCAATATAGCAAAACCCATCTCTACAAAATTTTTTTAAAAAATTAGTTGGGCATAGTAGTATGGACCTGTAGTCCCAGCTACTTGGGAGGCTGAGGCTGGAGGACTGCTTGAGCCCAGGAGTTCGAGGCTGCTGTGAGCTATGATCACACCATTACACTCCAGCCTGGGCAATACAGTGAGCCCGTATCTCTTAAAAAAAGATTAGCAACCAATAAAAAAATTTTATGCAAGGAAACAAGGCATCATGAATAAGAATCAGAAGAACAACAAACAAATAACAGAACCTGACACTCAAAACTTCAAATACTATAAAAGTAAAACAAGTATGCTTATTACATACAGAATGAGAGAATAAAAAATTGAATAAGAGATTTACAACAACTGGAAAAAGAAGCAAAACAAATTCTAGAAAGGACAACTAGGACAGCTCAAGGTAAACTCAATGAAAAGGTAAATAGCTAAAAAAAATAGGTGAAGAAAGAATAGGAGATATATTTGAAGACTAGGAGATATATTTGAAAACACACATAATAGAGAATAAAAAACACAAACAAAAAAACAAAGTGTGAGAGGCTAAAAGACATGGAAGACAAGGTGAGAAGGTGTACATGCAGAAGCAGAATTGCAGAAAGAGAAAACAGACTGAGATTGAAACAATATTTGAATAGTATTTGAGAATTAGATTAAGTCCTCAAATTCAGGAGGCTCAATAAATTCCAAGAAGGATAAATAAAATCCATATGTAGATATAACATAAGTTTTATGATTTTTGTTGCTATTACACTGGCAACTTGTCTAAGTATATAGTCAGTCCTCCATATCCATGCATCTGTGGATTCAACCAATAGCAGATCAAGAATACTCAGGGAGGCTGCAGTGAGCTGTCATCACACCACTGTACTCCAGCCTGGGCAATAGAGTGAGACCCTATCTCTGGAAAAAAAAAATCAGGGGGAGGGGGAAGCATCTACACTGAACATATATATACTTATTTTGGTCAATGTTCCCTAAATAATACAGTACAACAACTATCTACATAGCATTTACATTGTATTAAGTATTATAAGTAGTCTAGAGATGATTTAAAAGTATATGGGAGGATGTGGGTAGGTTATATGCAAATACTACTCCATTTTAGATGGGGGACTTGAGCATCTACCCATTTCAGTATTATTCTTGGAATCAACCCTCCGCAGATACCAAGGGACAACTGTACTTTCCAGGTAGTTTCTTCTGTTATACAGAAATGTCATAAATTTCCCATATTAATCTTTTATTCCATTACCTCACTTTTTAAAGTCAATTTCTATCACTTTAATGCTAATGCGAAAAAGATTTTCCTAGTATATGTACACGTATTCCATTTTCAATAGTAACATCTTTGGTCACTTTATATATAACTTTTCATGTCTCATTGTATTAACAGAAACTTTCAGAATCATGTTAAATAATAATTGTGAAGTCCTATTTATATTTAATATTTTTATTAGAAGGAACATTGTTTTTGTTACTTAATTTGTATATTTAAGTAATTGAAATATTTGTTGTCCAATTTATTGATATAATATATTAACAGACTTAATCGATTGACACATATTCCTTGGACAAAAGATTTCTCTCTTAGGCTATTTTAAAAATAATGCCTCTAAGTATACAAAACAAAAAGTCTCTGAATTCCTTTTGAAGCAATATTCGTAAAAGGGCAGATATGGAGAGAGAGTGGTAGAGGCTGGCAAGTCCTGTCTTGGAAGGGGAACTACATACTTCAGTAGCATGTTGTACAAATAAGAGATATGGAATAAGTAGCAAGGCTTTACAACAGCATAGGGCTTAGAGTACAGGCCTGGCTTCTAACAGACCAAGATTCAAATCATGGCTTTACTACATTGGACAAATTATTCTCTCTGTTGATCCTCAGTCCCCTCCATTCTAAAATGGGAATAGTGTTGTGAAGTTTAAATGAGACAGTGGACCACCAGATGAAACTTAATCACTATTCTCCCTCCCCAAATACCTAGTAAGGGATACTGCTATCTCTCAAGTTGAGAGCTAAAACAGTGGTAGAGAAAAAATAATTCAAAGATATATAATATAGGAAAAGAAATTGAATCTACATATAGATAAGGTGTTCCTTATTCATGGAAAAGTTGATACAAAATGCTGATAATAAACTATTAAATTAATAATCTTCAAGGATAAACAATGAACTTTTCAAGTAAGCAGGCAGTAAAAACAAGTTATTCTTGGCGGAAGGATGGAGGAAGAAGACTGGCTTCAGGCTTTTACATAGGCAGTGCAAGAAGACAAAGGGAAAATGTCTACAATGTTATATGGAAAAAGAGATGGAAAACAGGAATATTGTATCTAGCAAAGTTGTCATTCAATTATAAAGACAATACACAATCTCAAATACTGGGAAAGATAGAGTATAAAGCCCTGTGAGGTCTTCCTAAAAAGAATGTATTGTGATGAAATCTAGACAACCAAAATATGAATGAAAATAAAGAACTCAGGACTAGAGGTACTAAGAAGGTAAAAGAGATGGTGGTAAACAATAAATCCATTTAAATGTAGAAATAACAATAGAACTGTGAAAATTTCCCATATAAATGCTATGCATGTTGACAATGTAAAACAATAATATAACTAACCCAAATTGGAAAATGGAGGAAGGAAATGGTGAAAAAATTTTAAGTATACCAATTTCCTCAACCTTTAGGGTAGAAAGTTAATCAGTACCATCTAAAATTGAATCATGTAGTTTTTTAAAAAAAATGATTCTAATCTTTTAATATTTTCATCATCTTTTTTTGTAAAATAGAAGAATTTCTTAGGAAATCTCTTTAGAAAAAGAAATATTTATGTAAAACTTAGAAATGTCTCTAGTCTTACTTCCATTTATTAATAACATTTATATGTTAAATTCAAGTAAAATATTTTATCTTAGAATGTAGTATAATTTCCTTTTATTAATATTATCTGTTTAACCTTGCTTTTTCCTCTGAGTATATGCATGAAGAGATGTTTAGAATAATGTTCACTTACTGTTAATGGTAGCGACTGCTGGATATTTTTAGGTGTGCTGTTGATTTGGGTTTTCTATTTTCTTCTCTCTGCCTTAATGTTTTATAATGAGTAGGCATCATTTTTATAAAAAAGTCATTTGGAAAAAATATTTAACGAGCTACATTTATCACTCTATCTGACACTGTGATTCAATATGTAGTTGGTACTAAGTAAATATAGGCCTAAACTAAGGGAGAAATGGGTATCAGAATACTAATCCTGGAAACCATCAAAAGGAAACGTGGGGGTTTGGGAAGAGGAGAAATTTTTGAGAAGAAAGACATCTCAATTCTAGCATGTAGAATAAAAATCACTGAGAATACGGCATTAGATAAAATAACGCATACCTAAAAAGGATAATGTCATTTTTGTGACGGCCATATTTACTTGGTAACAGATAAGCATTACATACATTATTTAAGATTTCCCATTTCCTACCATGTTCTTGTCTTGCTAAATTCACTTTACTGACCTCAAAACACTTTCAACATTACGGAAAATAATGAATATGTGCACAAATGATTTTAAATACTATACGTGGTATGGATTAAATAAGAAAAAAGTAAGGTAGAAGTTTTTTTAGCATTCAGCTAGACTTTCATCAATTTGGATCAGAATTATACAAAATGGCTTCTAGAGGATTCTAAGGTTTTATATAGTGTTTCACAAATGGAGTTGCATGTAAGTGATCCTCTTAAAGAAACTTTTCACATTTTAAATTTAGGGACTTTTTGCCCTATCTTTCTCATCCAATGCAAGTATAGACATTGAGGTCCCTCTGTGACTTGCAAGCCCATTCCACCTGGTTCCTGAACTATTTGTGATGAGAACAAAAGGTATATATTATGAGCTTCTATTCCACTCAAGAATGAGGTCTAAAATAAGTCATTCTGTTTTAGGTCAAGTATACCTAAATGTAGCCTTCCTGATAATAATGTCTCTACAATGATGATGTTGATGATATTTTTATTATGCCTTGTTTTTCTAATTCCATACTTTGTCCTCACTGGGTGGGTGGGAGTTCCCAAGTCTCCCAGGAAGTACTCTGCTTGCTTTTTTTCAAGACAGAAGAGCCATTAGATAAATGGTGCTCTGAAAACTGCCATTCCTTATTGCCTTGTCTAGTTGGCAAGCTTGGACTCTCTTGGTACAGATAGCTATGTACCCAAATGAAGTTTACTACATCCTTTTGGCCTTGGGGCTCTGTGATTTGCTTTCTCTCAAGTCCCTGTCCAAACTAGAACCAGAATAATAGTTTAAAGCTCAAATTTGATCTCATCCTTCCTTGCTATAGTAGCCCTTAACATTTCAAGTTCAAACTCCTTAATGTTACTGTAAGGTTCTTTATGGTCCCAGCTCTACTTTATTCTCCATCTCTCTCTCTTGCCTCAATCCTTGCATGCATTCCACACATTCTAAAATCCTATTGGTTCTCAGGATGTATCTTAATCTCTGACATCTAGTTCTCATGACCTAAAACACTCTTCCCTTCCACTTCTCTTCTCCTTGTAACTCAGAATCATCCTTCAGATCTCAGCTTCCAGGCCACTTTCCCCAGAAAGACTTTTCTGAACTCCCAATACTGGTGCACAAGCTCAACTATATTTATCCTTACCATCACAATTACCATATATTTTAGCAGCCTGTTTACTTCTTTACAATCACTAGTAGTCCAATACAACTGTGTCATTTCATGTTTGCAACTCTAATAACTAGTGCAGAGTATGACATATAAGCAGTGTTAAATACTCAATAAATATGTCAAACCAAACTAAATTGTTTGTAGCACTAATTATTCTTTTAATTGCCTAGTGCTGCAATTTTTCATTATCATGGTAGGTTTTTTCAAAAAAGTACATTTAACACTAAAAAATAATTCAGTTCTCTTAAGCTCTGGCAAAATGTATCAATGTTAAATGTGTGTACCCTTCCACTCAGTAATTCCATACATTCATCATAAGGATCCAAAAGTGTTCAAGCACCAAAAGCTGGACAAGCACAAAATAAGAATGTAATGGGTGTTCATTACAACATTGTTTATAATGAGAAATTTCCATTTAAAATAATTAGATTATATAATATAAATTACATAATAAAACAAATTATTCTATTTATATAAAATCATGAGAATATGTATGTACATGCCAACAAACAAAAACAAAGATTTGAAAGGTGGTTGCTTTTGGGGCAAAATATTTCAAATAATTTTCCCTGAACAAATTTGGTAGGTATTATGATTCATAATTACTTCTATGCCCTTCTCTAAAGTTAAAAAAAATTATAATTATGAAGTTTAATCAAATAAAAATATTCTGGTATTTAGGAAACTTAATGAATTGTTTGGGATTTCTTTCTTTCTTTCTTTTTTAACCAATTAACCAATTTAAGAACCCAGCTGTTAAAACTTTGTTTTCCACCATGATCTCACTGCATAATCTCAAATATTTTGGAGTAATATATTAAATAAAGAAGAGAACAAGGGTATGGTATTTTGAATACTTATACAATGTAAGATTTTTTTATTTGCAGAATAAATAAATCTTATCATAGTGTGTATTCCAATTTGTACTAAATAATAAGCCTATAACTACAATGACAGCACTGAAACTTTAAACAAAGTTTTCTTAATATTTCCATTAAATTTTGCATCACTATGCATCACTATGCAAATTATGCATCACTATGAATAAACTGGCTGTATGAATTTAATAAAACTGCAAGTCCAAATCACTCAAGAACATTTTGCTTGAGTTTGATCTTCAATACTTCAATTTAATCTCACCTCTCAAAATTAAATATTTTGGGAACTACACTGATATATGCTTCTGTTCTGGGAGTGAGTCAGCTCTTGAATATGGCCACTATGCCACTAAGCGTGTTTTTGGAGAATTAATATAAACCTTTACTTTTTTGTTTGTTTGGTTTTAGTTTTTTTTCTATCCTAAGAGGTGCGGGGGCCGGGGATAGGTGGAGGACTGTAAGGAGAGGAGAGTTTTTGCAATTTTTTCCAACAGTAAACAATAAAGCTCCAAATCTTGAGATTAAAAAAAACCCCCTAAAACCTTTCTTTCCTTTCTAGTCACATAACACACACATAGTATAGTATTATAGCTTTCTGGATACAAATGGCACTAAGCTACAGCAGGGGCTATCAACTTGTGCTGCTTGACTTTTGTAAAAATTCTCACCTATATTGTGGCTTAAAGATTTACTCTAAATGAATCTGCAGATTTTCTGCTTCTGAAATCCCAGCTGGCATTTAGCTGAAAACAAGCTGCATCCTCAAAGGCACTAGTGACTGGATGCAAAAGCTGACTCATTCGTAGGCTATTGCTGTAGAAAAGGCCAGATTTTCTTTTCCATAAGGCTACGTAGACTTAACCTCTCTGTGGGTTTCCTTCTCTGTTACCACCTGGCAGACAAACAGGACCAAAAAAACTTGCTTGAACTGTGCTAGACCAACCCTTCAAGAAAATAAGGACAACATGTGAGCCAGGAAAAGCACTTTCGAAACTACTTGCACCTAATAAAAACATATTTTTAATTTAGCTAACGTGAAATCCAAAGTAGTTCAGTCCAAATGGAAAAGATGCTGTATTTATATTTATGTGGGTTCTTAATTTAGGCTTGATTCATGCTTCACAAATAAAAACTACCATTTTATAGAATAAGGTGAACATTTGGCCTTCATATACCTCTACTGTTCTTTGGTAAACCAAAATGAGATATGTAGCAAGATTCAATATTTGCCCTTAATTTTGTGCATAAACCAAAATTTTATTTTACTGGAGTAAATTTATTAAAAAATCATAATCAAACAAAGTAATATAATTAGAATTTCACATGGCTACTTTTATCTTTTTCTCTATTCCAAAAATGTTCCATGTACTGTGCTAAGTAGATCTATATATACTATTTCATTGAATTCTCACATCAAAATCCAAAGCAATGTTATTTTACAGGTGGGGAATTGAACAGGTGAGATGGTATGGGGACTGGACAGAAGGGACAGTTATACACAAAGATAACGAGGCAAGAAACAGCAAGGCAAATGAGGTAACACTTAAGCTTATCTGCAAGATAGTGTACAATAACTAAAACTACAAAGAATAAAACTGGGAAAACAAAAATAATGCATTTCACCCTCAATACCAAAAAAAAAACACAACAAAAAACATTTTATTGGACATATGAACTTGAAGGCCACTTAAGAAAACAATGGGGCAGGTGGAAAGTATTTTCAATGGAATATAGTTTAAGCAGTAGTTCTAAAACTTTAGCACATATCACCTGAAGGCTTGTTAAAACATAGGTTGCTGGTCTCCTAGAGTTTCTGATTCTGTGGGTTTGGGGTGGGGTCTAAGATTTCCATTTATGACAAATACCTTGGGAAAGTGTATGCTGCTGGTCTGAGGACCACACTTTGAGAACCAAATGGCTCAAAGTAATGTTATATAAGTAAATCTCAAATTTTATTAATATTTTCTTAGATTTGAAAATAGACCGAGGCTAGGAGCTAAACATAAATTACTTACTTTAAATTTGATCAAACTTCAATACTTATAGTTGGAAACACTAAAAACTTTAAGAGGTAACTCAGGAATGGTGGGGTAAGTAAATAAAGTTTTGCTCTCAGGTAAAGTCACTAACAGACTTAGTTGTTTTCCAGAGGCTAGAGGATCACAGGTAACCTCTATTTAATGTGCCTTCAATGATGCAGTTAACATAGAGAGTTTTCAGAATGACTGTTCTTGTATGTGGTTTAGAGGGGGATAGTATAATTTGGGTAAAGAAAGCAGTCTTCTGGAATCTTGGTAATTTCTTGATGAATTTTCAATATATTGCCGTTAGCTTTGTGGGTGGTACTGCACTCTGGTTTTATAATATGCATTTAGAACCTACAGCATAATACTACTAGTAGTTCAAAAAGAAATAAATCTGGTATGTGATATGGCAGTGAATGTCCAAAGCTAATTTGAAAAAAAAAAAAAAAGCTCAAAAAACAGAACAAAGACTAAGAACAAATGGGTTCTGGCTGTATCTCTTAAAGTACTTCCTTACTCCTATTCTTCTGAGAAGCCTCCCTAGCTCTAAGAGAGAAGAGGTTAGGGTTAGAGGTAAGTCCTAATGTTCTACATTAAAAGTAACCTCCAACTCTCACTATGCTTAGGTACCCTAAGGTGGGGTCTGCTGTGTTATTCAGTGGGGTATGGCTCAGACTTCACACATGAGGTCAGGCCTACTTAAAAACTGCTGGAATAGTATGGCTGAGATTACTTTCTTATGTTCCACTGATTTTGAGGGTTAATTTCTTACAATTCACACCGGAGGTCTGTCTTAATACCTAACAAGGCTTTCTTTGCCAGGACCTCTGACTCAGTCTATAAACTTAGCCTCACTGCGGTCTTACTACATGGTTCAGATTCTGATTGACTCTGTTCTCCCAGCTCTTAGGAATAAGTTAACAATAAAACACTAACTGCTTCATTAGAGGATATCATCTCTTCTCAATATCCACTTGAAAAGAGTGCCAATAAAACAGAAACTTATTCTTGCTAAGGTGCAAATTCACAGTGTAGTATCTCTTATAACACTTTAGCAACAAGTGTTATATAGCAACAACAAAAATAATAACATCAAAAGCAAGTATCACTTATGATTTCCCATTTATAAGTTCTACATGGAAAGATCACAAGCTTTGTAACCAAAAAGACATTGGTTCAAGTCTTCGCTCAGTATCTCACTAGCTGTGTGACACTGGGAAAATTAATACAAAACTTCCTGAGGCTGCTTCCTCATATGTGAAAGGGAGAATATCCACAGTAGTATTGGGAGTTTCAGCAACTCTGGATTGTCTTTCCTTTCTCCATTCTTAAGACTAACCCAAATTGTTTCCTTTCTTGCTAGAAGCTGCCAAATTCTGTTTATCCATAATCCTCAGGTTTGTGAAATGTTTGTATGTACTTCAGCAGAAAATGTCAAAGTAAAAGTGTTGTACATTTTTCTTACATTCTTCCCTCATACATTGTAGCGAGTGATCAAAGAATGGGCTCTAATCTATAGAACACTTTACCTAGTAAGAGCAGAATACACAGTCTTCTTATGTGCATATGAAATATTCTCAAAATAGACCATACACTAGCCCATAAAATGAGCCTCAATATATTTAAAAGGATTGAAATCATACAAATCATGTTCTCCGACCACATGGAATGAAATTAGAAATCAGTAACAGAGAAATATGGGAAATTCACAAACATGTGGAAATGAACACACTCCTAAACAACCAATAGATCAAAGAAGAATTCACAGAGAAATCAAGGTACTTAGGGTCCTAAAAGTTAATGTGATGACTTGGAGACAAAATCACTAGCTATGGTCTCTGAATCACATGTTCAAATCTCATCAGCAAAATATGTATATACATATAATCTCACTGCAGTCTCAGAGAGTGGCAAATCATGGGCTTATCATCTGTTTTGTAGATGGGAAAACTGAGGTTCCAATTAAGAAACTTTCTTGACAGCAGTGGTTTCAAGTTCCAGTAACTTGAAAACTCTGTTACATAAGTTTGTGAATATTTTAACTGAGGCTTTCTAATGTGCTTTGGTTATAATGACTTATTATATTTTGAGTTCTA
The DNA here is from genome assembly GCA_008086735.1 of Cheirogaleus medius. NCBI lineage: Eukaryota > Metazoa > Chordata > Mammalia > Primates > Cheirogaleidae > Cheirogaleus > Cheirogaleus medius. The sequence goes on along the minus strand of VBSM01002608.1, from coordinate 13,662,435 downwards.
AACATTTAAAATCCAATATTCATTTTTTGTAGGCACAACATATGAAAGATGTGGATGAAAGACTTCAAAATAAGTGGAGTCTTTAAAAGATGATTCAAGATGTACTGTTATTTTAAGATGAATATTTCAAGAAGATAATATCTATATATATTACTAGACAGACTCATCATATACTGAAAAATATGCCCAAGATGATCATTCTTCTTTGTTCATTTGTTGGTTGTTAGGGCCCAGAGTAATTACCAATAATGTAAAGTTTTATGAATAAAAATTTTAACATTATAAGGTAAAAATATTGAGGGATTTAGTCCTTAAACCTAAAATTAAACCACCTTTTCTCTAAAAATAAGATAGGCAAATTTACTCTCCAATTAATCCTAAAGACAAAATTAACCAATGATCCAATCATTTAACTCCCCCTATTTGATGTCACCATTTCTAATTAAATCCATTCCCAAAGTCCATGTTTAGATCATACCTATCTATAAAGCAAAGTTTAAGCAAAGTTAAGCTAAATCCTATATCATAAATTTCCTTTCTTTCTCCTTACAGCTTTATACCACAGAACACTTATAGGTGAATTTCTAACTTCTACTGTAGAACTTCCAACTATTTCTTCTAAAACTATGCAATTCTTAGAAAGAGGCTGAGAAGTGGGCCATTTGGGTTCATTCCACTAGCTGCTTGTATGAGTTTGATTAAGTCATGGTCTCTCTTTGAAGTTATTCCTCAAATATTTAACAACACGGCCATATCTTGTCTCACTGTAAATATTATAGTAGTCTATTCTGTCAAACAGGGTGATACTCCTCTATGCCTGGTGGCTATATACAGTCTATTATACTTACCATGCTCCACTATATCTTATGCCAGACACATAGTTGATGCTTAATAAATGTTTGTAGAGTAACTATTTCAAAAATAACTTTCTCTTTGACCAACATCTCAGTTGGACAGGAGGCAGATGTTTTCGAGACCTACTGCACAGCATGGTGACTATAGTAAATAATAATGTATTGTCTATTTCAAAATTGCTAGGAGAGTAAATTTCCTGTCTCACCATAAAAAGCACATGAAATGATGGATATGCTAATTAGCTTGATTGAATCATTCCACACTGTATACATACATATATCAAAACATCACATTGTACCCTATAAATATCTATAATTGTTATTTGTCAATTAAAAATTTAAAAAAAGTTTCTCAATGATGAAAATGCATTGCAAAACCAGGATTTGAATTAATCCATAATACTGAGACCTACTAAAAACAACATAAGTAAAAATACTATCCTAATTTACAAATTTATAACAAACAATCTTAATTATTCCATAAAATATATTAATAGCCTAGGCATGATGGTTTGTACCTATAATCCTAGCACTCTGGGAGGCTGAAGCAGGAGGATCACTTGAGGCCAGGAGTTTGAGACCAGTCTGGGCAACATAGTGAGATCGTGTCTCTACAGAATTTTTTTTTTTTAAATTAGCTAGATGTGGTGGCACATGCCTGTAGTACCAGCTACCTGGGAGGCTGAGGCAGGAGGATTCCTTGAGCCCAGAAGTTCAAGGCTGCAGTGAGCTATGACCACACCACTGTACTCTAGCCTGAGCAACAGAGCGAGACACTATCTCTAAAAACAAAACAAAACAAAACAAAATACATATATAAACATATGAGTAGGTGACTTCTGGGAAATTAACTTTTCAGGTTCCAAAGGAAGATATTAGGAAATATACACTCAGAGGCTCCAACACTAACTGTGGTGGGAGCATTTGTTGGTTTGGCCAACCAGCACTCAAACAGCCTTTGTATATTAGAAAAATCCCAAGGTAGCTTGAAGTCAGAACTCTGTCTCCCACTACAGAAGCTGATGATCTGGAAGGATCTTATCTTATCCACCTGATGGCTACAGCACACATGTATGACCTCAGCAGAAATAAGCAGATGTTCTTGCCCAGAACAAGAATCTAAATCTTAAAGAAGTATTAGACAGGGAAAGTAAAAGAGCAGGCCAAAGTTGGGATGATTTGAGTATCAAAAAGAATAATGACTGTAATTTATGTAATCATGTTGAATATATAAAAATCTATGAGCCATAAATAATACTCATAAAAGATAAAGCTAGACACACAAACAAAAAACTCATTTGCCATCCTTAGAGGTGACTATTACACTTGTTAATATAAAAATTGGTAACAAAAAAAATTAAGGATTTATCTTGCCTTAGGAACTGTATCTCCAAGTAACCAAAAGCCTTAGCTGATGAGTGAAAGCTCTTTTTTATATTATAGAAGAATGCAAGATAAGAAATATAGATGGAATGTTACAAAATGATTATTTTGCAAACCCTACTGAAGTAACTGATTCAAGATAATAATCACCAATGGATGCCAAAATCTTTACATAAAGATTTGTTGGCTTGCTGGATCGAATGGTAGGTCTACTTTCAGTTCTTTGATGAATCTCCATACTGTTTTCCATAAAGGTTGTACTAATTTGCAGTCCCACCACAGTGTATGTTGGAAAACTAGGTATTCATTGATATCAAAGTATTACCTCAGAGAATATCTGTTAGGAAAAGTATAACTCTATAGTAGAGAAGGCTGATGACAAATACCTGCATGTACTTCATCAGTGAGGAATAAGCAGACATCATATACCTCCTGATGTGACAATGTATACTATACACCTCCTGATACTGTGACATCCATCACAGTATCACCCATCCCAAGAGTGTTTAATCTGCACCAATCTTTTAAATCTAACTTTCAGGTAGCAGAAAATACAGAGGATAGAGGAACAAGTTAAATGATACAACACAGAAAAATATCAAACAGGCCAGGAGTGGTGGCTAACACCTGTAATCCTAGCACTCTGGGAGTGTGAGGTGAGAGGACCGCTTGAGCTCAGGAGTTTGAGACCAGCCTGAGCAAGAGCGAGACCCTATCTCTACTAAAAATAGAAAAATTAGCTGGGTGTGGTAGTTCATGCCTGTAATCCCAGCTACTCAGGAGACTGAGGCAGGAGGATTGCTTGAGCCCAGGTGTTGGAAGTTGTAATGAGCTATGATGATGCCACTGCAGTCTACCCAGGGTGACAGAGTAAAGACAAAATCTCAAAAACAAAAACAAACAAACAAACAAAAAACAACAACAAAACAAAACAAAAATCAAAGAAATCCAGAAAATGAGTCATTCTATATAAGGACTACTGGTCTGGCCTTTTGAACAAGTCAATTGTATGAGAAAAAAAAAAGGTAGGAGAGGCTGAATGTTTGTGTCACCAACTCCCCGAATTCAAATGTTGAAACTCAATCCCTAATGTGATGGTATTTGGAGGTGGGGCCTTTGGGAGGTGATTAGGTCATGAGGGTGGAGCCTCATGAATGGGATTAGTGTCCATATAAAAAAGACTCCGAGAGCTTCCTCACTCCTTCCACCATGTAAGGACACACAAACATGGCCATCACCAGGCAGTGAATCTGCTGGTACCTTGATCTTAGACTTCTCAGCCTCCAGAATCGTAAGAAAGAAATTTCTATTGTTCATAAGCCACCCAGTCTACAGTATTTTGTTATAGTGCCCTAAGACAAGACTAAGGAGACTAAATAAAATTCTATATGTGAACCTGACATGTATACAACACCTATAAAAGATAATTTTGTAAATATTTCTGAAAATTTGAATATGGGCTGGGTATTAGATGATTATTAGGGAATTATTAATTTATTAGATAAGAATGTTATTATAGTTATATAAATCCATTTTTAAGGGATTCATAGTCAAGTTTTTTGTGGTAAGATATCATGACTTCTGTAATTTATTTCTGTGCTGAAGTATTTTAAAGCAAATAGGGCAAACTATTAATAATTATTAAATCTAGGTAATAGGTATATGAGTGGTTTTTTCCTTCTTTTTTTGTACTATTATCTTTCATTTTCTGATGTGCCTAAAATTTTTTTATAATAAAAGGGTTTTTAAAAGACTATTTGAGCTGACTTTGGTGGCATGGAATCCAGTAACATAGTGGTGAATGTTCAGTGGGGCTGTGCCAGCAACCGTGGTGGCAGATACATAGTAGCAATGTTGCCGGAAGGAGCAGTGTGCTTGAGGAACCTAGCCTGTTCCTTGCATCCTGCATCAGCCTTCCTATCTCCCAGCCTCTCTCCCAACTCTACAGCCTTCCATCAGTTCTGTGAGTTTGCCAATTTCCTTCTGATACGTGCATTTGTGGCTTAAATTAACCAGAAGGGTTTCTGTTATATGCCATGAAGAACATGATGTAATACACTGTTCAAGTAAACCTACTTAATACCTAGAACTCTGTGCTCTACATAGAAAAACTTCCCCTAAAATGGATTTTTAAATCCTTATACCAAGATGCATAGGATAATACAGGTATCAATATAGAAGCATTGACACTGTATTAAAATCATTATCATACTTAGCCTTCAAATAACATGACATTGAACATTTCTTTGGAAAGTAATGAGAATGATATTTTAATAACCTAAATTCTTACAGAGATGCAAATATTGTATGGAAGTATAATGTAAGACAACACAATGGCAGTTGGGAATCTGCCATTACCTTGCTGCTAAATGATATTAATACATATAGAAGGACCTAAGTTCAAGATATCCATTAAATATAGTACCTATTCAAATTTCTCTATTCTAACCTTATTGATATATTAAAAGTTAATATGGAAAAATAAAACAATTAATATAAAAATAATAGTTTTCTCTATATAAAAATGTCCTTGATTTTTAAATCAATAAGTACAAAGTACCTGATATGAACTCAGAAAGTACTAAGCATGTTTAGCAGACTGTTACAGTACATTGGTGTATCTCAGTGAACCATTATTTCTGTGTTTCATACTCCTGTATAGTCTCCTCCACACTGACTGACTCTAGGCTTGACCATAAGACACCTGCTAGGAAAAATGTAACTCTATAATATAATACAAATATAACCAAGACTAGTTGTAAATACCTGATTTGGCCATAAGACACTAAAAAATGTGATGCAAGAAGAGGCTTGATAATTATTAGAACATTAGGGCTTGAACTTTTGGAATATGTCCTCTTGGAACATGAGACCACCACGTTGTGAGATAATCCAAGCTAGTACATGGAAAAGCCACACATGGAGAAGAACTGAGGAACTGGTTCAATAAGCAGCATCAAGGCCTGAGACATATGACCCCAGTTGAGACAGCCCATGGGCTCTTCCAGGCAGCTCTTAGCCATCGGAGCAACCCCAACTAAGGTCCCAGATATCATAGAGAAGAATGAACCATCTACTTTGTACCCTGTCCAAATTCCTGATTCACAAAATTATGAGTTTCTTGTTTTAGTTCCTGAGTTTGGGGTGGTTTTTACACATCAATAAATAACTGAAAACAGGACTACATTATTTAAAAACGAAATTTCTTATCGCACACTCCCTCCCCTCCCCCGGGACTACACTATTTATATATTTATATGTTGATAACATACCAAGAGTACTCACAAGTTATCAACTAATGGTATCTTTTGAAGAAATTCACCGTTATTTATAATTTTAAACCGTGCCCACAAAGAGTTGGACCAAAGTATTTGGAGTTATGAGGAAATACAAGTGTTTACAACAGTTTAAAACATACAGTTATGTAAAATATCCACTCAAAAATCTGATGAGAAATTTTGAGCCAGAAAGAGTGACGTTATCATATTAACAGCATTAAAAACCAAAGCTGATCCTAATGAGGTCCTTACATTGAATAGGTACCTACAGTAAAACATAGTCAAAACAACCAAAGGTAAAATTGCAAATCTATCCTGAAAATCAGAAGTCTGGGCTGGCACTTCAGCCTTATCTGATGACATCTATCACACAATGGTGGTGTGCTTTGAAATCAAATCCAGGGAAGTTAATGGAGTGATGTAAGTACTCAGCACCAACAGCCTGGGCAGACAGATGCTTTACTTAGATAGAAATCTTTGGTGTTTTCTTTACTATAAATGCTAATAACTTTGGTATTTTATTCATATTGAGGACTTAAATATATCTTAAAATCTAGTATCATTATGTTAAATATTGTAATTATCTCACTAATAATATTTTAACTCACTTAAATATCAACAAATAAATAAAATTATTAAATTATAATGACTTGTTAAGGTTAAGCATGTAATAAATTAAGAATGGCATAGCAGTTAAACTCATGGTTATCTAAAGTGGGACTACAGGGTTGGAATTTTGGCTCTAGAACTTTTTAGCTTGTGACTGTGTCTTCTCAACTTAAAAATGGGTCTAATAATAGTAACAACCTTGTAGGGTTGTTGAGAAGGTCTAATGAGTTAACACAAAAGAGTATATACACACAATATGCCAAATAAACACTTGTTAACTATTATTACCTTTGAACTTTACCAACAACAAAATGTTGATACTACAGTTTCAAAAGAACAACCACATTTTAAACTTTCACACTGTCTGGAAAAGGTCTCAGTAAGCATGAGAAAATGAACATAAAGGATTCAGTACAGTCCCTGAGACATAATAAGAACTCATGATAATAAGAGAATCCTAATAGAAAGAATAGGAAAGGATCTTCAGAAATCATCTGATTCTGCGTTTAGAATGCTGCCTTATTATTGTCTGCATACATAGTATCTTCTTTGGACAATTTTTTATACAAATGTTCTATCTAGTTTTTAACAATATGCTCGAAACACTCTAGTAACTTTACCATTCCTGAAAGGTCACTTTCTATCACTTCAGTTATATTTGCTATTCCACATTAATCCTAATCAGGTTCTGCTATCTTTTAAAAAAAATTTTTTAAACTTTTTCTTTGAGGTATAACTTAGGTGCAGTGCAATAAACTGTACCTTAAGTGTATATAGTTCAACAGTTTTGATGGATGGATACACTGTGTAACCCAGATCCCTAGAATGTCTTCATCATCTCAGAAAGTTCTCCTGTACCTCTTTTCACATAATCTCTGCCATCCCTCCCTACCACTGCTGCTACCCCCTCCTGCCACAACCACTGTTCTGTTTTCTGTCATCATAGATTAGTTTTGCTTATTCTAACAATTCATATAAATGGAATCATGCAGTATGTTCTCTTTAGTGTCAGGATTCTTCATGCAACACAAAGTGGTTCTGAGATTCACAGATATTACTGTAGTATATATTAGCAGTCTGTTTCTTTCTATTACTAAATAGTATTCCATATACATATTCCATATACAATTTGTTTATCCTATATCCTATTGATGTAAATGTGGGTTGCTTTCAGTATTTGGCTATTATGAACTGTTATAGTGGACATTTACATGGCTTTTTGTGAGAATATGTTTTCGTTTTTCTTTGATAAATATTTGGGCATGATAAATACCTGTGTATAATGGGTAATATATGCTTAATATTGTAAAAAACTGTCAAATTGCATGTCATACTTTGTACTCCCACCAATGCCTTGTGTTTGATAGTCCTGGTTGTCTACATCTTTACTAACATTTGGTTTTCTCAGTATTTTTTTTAAGTCAATCTAGTCAGCGTTATCTCATAGTGGTTTAATTTGTGTGTTTCCCTGGATATGATGTTGAACATTTTTTTTGTGCTTATTGGCCACCAATTTGTCTTCCTATGAATGGTCAAGTCTTTTGCCCATTTTAAAAACTGTCTTCTTATTTTTGAATGGTAATATTCTAGATATAAATCTTTTATCAAATATACATGTTACAAATATATTCTTCCAATCTGTGGCTTCCTATTCATTTTTTAAACTATGTCTTTTGATAAACAGAAACTTTTAATTTTGTTGAAATTCTTGTTTTTCCTTTAAAGTACAATTGATGCTGAAATGATGTAAAGTGCAATCATAATTCTAATAATCATTTATTAAATCCAGAAGAAAACACAAGGCCCAAGATGAGTTTTCAATAGGAGACCTCACTGTGTCACTGACTTATGATCTAAAATTTTGTCCTCTACTGATACATATCACCTGACTAAATGGTTTTCCATTTTTAGGTTGTTTTTTCCCCTAACTTCTAGTATTTTAGTGAGACTACCTTATTTATACAAATATATTGAGTATTATCTTGACCCTTTTTTGCAAAGTCAACAAATTGGATATTAAATGGAACAGGTGCCTACTCAATATACCCTCTAGGTTGCCAGAAGCTACTAACAGATCCTCTGAGAATGTGATTCTTAAATTACCTAACAGTATGTCCCTGCCAGGGGTCCCACTTTGTATTGCTGGATTTATTAAACCTGGTAGACATCACATAGCCATCCTGAATGAGCACATTCTGCCCACACAGAGGCATCTGTCTTTGTCTTTTTTTAGACAGTAGTAGAACAGCAGTCAGTGAGTAAATGTGGTGAAAAAGAAAGTACGGTATTTATTAGGCAGTGATGAATGAACTGAATACTGAAATTTAAACTGGTAATAAATGGTGCTGCCTAGACATTACTCTTTAAAACAATGTATCACCCAGCTGTTAACTTACTCAAACCTAAACCAAGTATGAGCTTATAACATCTCCAATCTGGTACCTTCTTGGGGAGAATGGGCTGGAAAATGCATTGTCAACTGACACATTTCTCTTTGCTACTGAAATATTACTATTCTTTACAGGCTTTTATACATTTACATTTTTATCCACATATTTGTATTTCAACCTGGGCTAATTACATTAGCTAACAATATCTGGTCCATTACAAAGTGTTATTGTATGAAGATCATTCACAGAAACAAAATTTAATGCAGATGTGATTTTCAGAGTTATTAAAAATAGAATTTATTATAGAGAAAGGCTGTGGAAATAAAAATAAGTTAGTCAATTTCTATTGTCTCCAAATATTCTTCCAAAGGCTTATCTTTAATTTAATTTCTACCTCTTAAAACTACCACCTACTTAATATGATCTTCTTGTCTTCTAACACACATAGTATCCCTGAATGATCCAAGTCCCAAATTCTTTGTGGAATTACTTCTGCACCTAGACCAATAAGTCACAAATTTTTTATCCCAAAATGTTGCCACTAAAAATTAAAAACAAAAACTTATTGAAAGGCTAAGCTATTAAAATTTCAGATTAAAATTTAGGAACTTCATAAATATATGTGTGTGTGTATGTGTATGTGTACAAATATACACTAAATTTCTCAAAGATAAATATGGAAGTTGTATAACAACTCTCAAAATATAAATACAGGAAATTGTTTTAAGAAAATTTTAAAAAGCTATCGGTTTTATAGTAAATGCTTTATAATATATCTTCTAACTAGGGAAACTATTAATATTTGCATTTGCTTTCGAAAACATAGCCCACAAAAGCTTTAATTAAAACATAAGTATATTACCATTTTAAAAAACAAAAACAATTTGAAAAAAATCAATTGTGTCCATAAATATTGATATAAGGTGGTAAGTGCTAGTGATGAAATTGGCCCATGAAAGAACTACTATTTGCTTTTTAAAAGAATGTAAGATGTCTGCTAACAACAACAACAAAAAACATTAACACTGGAATTTGCAATTGTGAAACAGAAGCCTGGTGCAGTGTCACTCACTTGTAGTCTCAGCTATTCCAGAAGCTGAGGCGGGAGGATCATTTGAGCCCAGGAGTTTGAGCAGGTAAGAAAGAAAAAAGCACCATAAATCTACATTCAAAAAGAATGATCTGTAAGCTTTTGGACTAAACATGGTGATGTTAATAACATTTCCCCTAAGCCAAGCTTCCTCTTGATAGCTGAACTTATGTTTGACCTGCTCATATTATAGATTTCTTACAAATAGCCATTTTATTTCTCTGCTTACCCCCTGGAGGCCTAAAATAAGACCACATTAAATCAGGAATTTTCTTTTCTAAAAACAAGTGTAAGGAAAATGTCCAAATAAAAAAGGTTATTCCCATGTATTCATTCTGGTAGTTATTCATGCTTCTATACTCTCATTTGTCTTGTCCTTTTAAGTAAAAAGGAGAACCTACACAGCCTTCTGAAGAACATTTCTTGTATTCAAAGAAATATTATTTGTGAAATGGTCATGATGGGACATTATTTAAGCAGTCACAAAGTTACCATATTATCCTCAACTGCTCGTTGTGTACGCTTGCTTTGGTCATTACTTACTAAACATTTATCTCTGTAAGGGTAAAAGAAGATGTTCTACCTGTCTGAGCCTCATAGCACTTTGTTTTGATTCATAAATACTAATTCGACCACACACATTTGTTAATTCCACCTTATACATTTCTTTTATTGCTCTCAAAGAAGCAATAAATTAATTAAAATCTCTTCATTTTAAACATAAAACTCACTGAGCCCTGCTACCTATACAAGGGGAAATAGCTAAAAAGCACCTGTTTACTATGTCTACATTTTCAGTGAAAGATATATATTTTCTAGTTGCTAGAACAATAGTCTCTGAGAACGCTGATTTCACTCATTGCTAATAAAATACGACTTACGACATTCTTCTGCAATAATGACTTGGGAGTGAAAACTTCCTGCTCTTTTCTTATTTATTGCCAAATCATTTTTTTCCAAATATGACAACAACAATAAATCTCTTTTCAAAAGGCCAAGAATTGCTAATTGTTAGACCATTAATATTGAGGTTACCAAGCATTTATTCAAGATAGCAAAAAGTAAAACATGACCATACTAACTATAAACTTGGCTCTGAGCACCAGTGATCTCATTTTGGCCTGTAAGCACTTCAGGGAAGGAAAGGAGAAGAGAAAAACTAAACAACACAACTCTAAATGTACTAAACTATTACAGATTCTTTTTTCTTCACAAGAATCTTTTTTTAAAAACACTTCAAAAACCTTATTCCTAGGGGTACTGAATACTTTTCTTGTAGAGGAAATAATAGCATGTCTGTCTTTTACAAGCGTTATGAAAAATTTCTGGAGTCAGGGAGAGAAGCAGACTACTAAAGCCATGGATAGTTTTTGACCTTAAGCTAGGACAAAGATTGGTATTTATGAGAATAACACATTAAAATCAACATTAGTGCTAAAAATTGAAATATTAATAGAGTAATAGCCATAAGCAGAGCTATTTCTGAATAGCAGAGCTATTTCTTTATCCTAAAGTACAAACATAGACTCTATTAATAATCTCTATCCAAGATCAACTTTATAAAGCAAACACATTATGAAAATATAAAGTTTTAGTACATCTCAACCATAAGCTTTTATAAAGTGGCTGTTAGGTAGTGTCATAAGTGTCTGCACAAGGCAGTTACATCAAAATTATGTCAATGTTTCTTGCATCCATTAAAATGGCTACTATCAAAAAGAAAACACAACAAAAGCAGAAATAACAAGTGTTGGTGAAGATGTAGAGAAATTAAAAGGGTTGTGCACTGTTGGAGGTAATGTAAAATGGTATGGTTGTTATGGAAAAAATATGGCAGTTTCCTCAAAAAATTAAAAACAGAATTGCCATATGGCTCAGTAATCCCACTTATGGGTATACATCCAAAAGAAATGAAGGCAGGATATGGAAGAGATATTTGCATACACATGTTTATAGCAACATTATCCACAATAGCCAAGAAGTCAAAGCAACCTAAATGTCTACCAGCAGATGAATGGATAAAGAAAATGTAGTATTAATATATACATAAAATATAATATTATCTAGCCTTAAAATGGAAGGAAACTCTGATACATACTATAATATGGATGAGCCTTGAGGACATTATACCAAGTAAAATAAGCCAGTCACAAAAAGACTGCATGATTCCACTCATATGAGGTATCTAGAGGAATCGAACTCATAGATACAAAAAGTAGAATGGTGATTGTCAGGGGTTGGGAGAACAGGGAAATGAGAAGTTGTTTAATGGGTATAGATTATCAGTTTTACCAGATGAAAAGATCTGGAGTTTGGTTGTACAACAATGCAAATATACTTAATACTACTTAACTTGAAAATGTTTACAATGATAAATTTTATGTTATGTGCATTTTACCACAATTAAAAATAAATTTTAAAAAAATTGAATCCTGTGAAGGAGGGAGACAGAATGTCAATACTTTGCATATAATAGTTGCCCAATAAATATTAAGTCAATTAAATTCTTGGCTATATGCTAAAATAAGGTCCAGAAGTTCTACATTGCCCCCTTAGAGGGAAATAGGGGTTAATAGTTCAAGCCAAAAGGAGCCTAAAGTTCATTTACCCACAAATAAGTGTAGCTATATTATTATTAATAATTTTGTCCAAGGGTTAAAGAACAAAATTATTAATAATAACTATAGCTACAATAAATTGTCAAGGGAAACACATTACAAAATGATATAAATTCTGCCATCAAAAACTTAAAATGGAGGAGGGGGTAAAAGTATAGAAATTTTGTAAGCAATCAAAGGTAAGTTGTTATCAGCTTATAATCAGCTGCTATAAGTGTATATTCTGCACAAACCTCATGATAACCACAAAGCAAAAAATCTATAGTGGAAGCACAAAACAAAAATAAAGGATTCAAGCATACCACTCCAGAAAGCCATCAAACCACAAAGAAAGACAGAAAGAGCAGAAGAAAGAAAAGAAGTATCTACAAAACAACCATAAAACAACTAAGAAAATGGCAGTAGTCTTTACCTATCAGTAATTACCTTGAATGTAAATGGATTAAATTCTCCAATAAAAAGACATAGAGTGACTGACTGGATTAAAAAAAAAACAAGACTCAACTCTATGTTGCTAACAAGAAACCCATTGTACTTTCAAGGATACACATAGATTGAAAGTGAAGAAATAGAAAAAATATTCCACACAAACAGAAATGAAAGGAGAGCAGAGGTAGCTATATTTATATCAGATGAAATATGCTTTAAGTCAAAAACTGTAAAATGAGACAAAGGACATTATACAATGGTAAAGGGTCATTTATCAAGAGGACATAACAATTATAAATGTATAACCCAACCCTTGTACTATGGATAAAATTGCCTTACACACAATCATTACAGTCCTAGAATATGCTGAATATAAGTTTGTTTTACTTGTACCATTGAATTTTGTATTTCATGTTTCATGTTATTAAATAGCAGCTTTTATTTCAGGTTAAAGAACTCCCTTAGCAGTTCTTATAAAGCAGGTCGAATGGTGATGACCTCTTTTAGCTTTTGCTTGTCTGGGAAAGTGTTCATTTCTCCCTCAATTTTGAAAGACAGCTTTGCTGGGTAAAGTACTTTTGATTGGCAGGGTTTTTTTCTTCAGCACTTTGAATAAATTCCCACTCTCCTCTGGCCAACAGGGTTTCTGCTAAGAAATCCCCTGATAGTCATATTGTCACTTCTTTTTATGTGATGTGTTTCTCATCTTTTGCTGATCTCAGAATTTGTTCTTTGTCTTTGATTTTTGATAGCTTGATTATTATGTGCCTTGGTGTACTCCTTTTTTTGTGTGAATTTGAGTGGCATACTTTGTGCTTCCTATACCTGGATGTTGGCATCTATTTGCAGATGAGGGAACTTTTCAGCCACTATTTCTTTAAATATGCTTTCTGGCCATTTCTTTCTTCCTTCTCCTTCTGCAAATCCTATTATGCAAAGGTTTGGTCTTTTGATGGTGTCTCATAATTCCCAAAGGCTTTCTTCATCCTTTTCTACTCTTTTATCTTTTTGCTCCACTAACTGGATAATATTAAATGTTCTATCTTTCAGCTCACTGATTCTTTCTTCTGCTTTTTTTTTAAATTTATTTTTAAATTTCAAATATTATGGGGTACATTTTGGTTATATATATTGCCTTTGTACCGCCCAGAGCTATAAGCATGACCATCCCCCAGACCGTGCTCCAAACCCATTAGTTGTGAATTTACCCATCCCTTCTGCCCCCCTTCATGCCCAGCACCTGATTACTGTTACTTCCATGTGTGCACATAAGTGTTGATCAGTTAGTAGTAATTTGATGGTGAGTATATGTGGTGCTTGTTTTTCCATTCTTGTGATACTTCACTTTGAAGAATGGGCTCTAGCTCCATCCAGGATAATACAAGAGGTATTAATTCACCATTTTTTATGGCTGAGTAGTACTCCATGGTCTTTCTTCTGCTTAATCAAATCTGCCATTGAAGCTTTCTATTGAATTTTCAATTGAGTCACTTGTATTCTTCATCTCTAGGATTTCTATATGGTTCTTTTTTTTATTGTTCCTATTTCTTTGTTAAACTTCTTCTGTCATGTATTGTTTTCCAAATTTCACTAAATTTTCTATTCATATATCATACTCCATTGAATTTCTTTATAAACATTTTTTCTGAATTCTTTGTCAGTCATTTCATAGATCTCCATTTCTTTGGGTTCCATTATTGGAGCTTTATTATTACAGTTTCTTTTGGAGATGTAATGATTCCTTAATTCTTTATAATCCTGTCTATGTATATGAGGAGCCAGCTCCTCTTCTGCCCCTTTACTGGTGTTCTTTGGCATGGATAAACCTTCACTATTTAGTCTAACCTGTGATTCTGGAAGGGCCAACTAGTGATGGCCCTGGGCAGTCAGAGCCACTGCCTTTGCTCTGATGTTGGGTGGGGCTGCTGGCTGGACTCTACTGTCTGGTGAGAACAGTGGCTGGGTTCTGCCATTAGGCAGAGTTACTGGCTAGCTACAGTGATGGCTTCCGGTCAGGCCAGTCACAAGATATATTCCCTAGCTGGGCAATTCTGCTATTTGGGATCTGCAGTTGGACAGGGCTGCAGGCTGAGTCACTGCTCATAAAAGGCAATACCAGAGGCTATTCACCTTAGAAATGTGCAACTGAAGATTGCCTCCCTGTCAGGGTAGAGCCATGGGGTGAGTTTTTGACTGAGTTGAGTGGCTGTTTGACCTACTGGGTTGAGACAGTTTAGCCTCTATGCTTCTCCAAGATGTGCAAAGGTGGAAGTCTCCGTGCCTCAGCAAAATCACTGGCAGGATTCATTAGCTGAGAGGAGCCACTGCTTGACTTCCCAGATCAACTCAGTTTAGACCCTTCACTTCTCTGAAATCCACAAAGGTATTAGTCTGCCTGCCTGGATGAGGTCATTGGGTGGGCTTCAGCTGGTGGAGAGGGGGAGCTGCTGCTTGACTTCCCAGTCTAGCCCTTTAACCTCTCTGAAATGGGAGGAGGTGGGCATCTCCTTGACTATATGGGGTCATTGGGGTGGGCTCTGAGGCTGGACAGGGAGACTAGCAGTCTAGGGACTCAAGCTAGGTTGAGTTATGCTTATGAAGGCAACCAGCTTAGCTTTGAGAACGGACTATGAGGTTGGCTGCTATCTTTGATTGGGTGCCATAGGTGATAGGAACACAGAAGTACCATCAAGATCCATGTGCTCGTCACTATGAACTCTGCCTCCTTTTTTTGTTTCTACCTGACCCCAGGCAGTCTAGGCATGCTGTTTGTTCCCTGTTAGGTGAGACTTGAGTACCCTTCCTGGGAAGCATCTCAGAATGCTAGGGACACTGGATGACTGCATCAAGTCCTCTTTCCCCCCTCTAGAAACTATGGGCCCCCCAAATGCCCTCTTTATGGTGCTGTGCTGACTTGGACGAGGAACCAGGACAGTGCAATTGGAGTAAGACCATTCTTCTTACGCTTCCAATTCAGATTTCATTCAGTTCTGCGAACCATTTAGATATCTAAGGCTTGTTTCCAAGTGTTGCAGTTTTCAAAAGGATGTTCCAGTCTGTGGATAGATGCTAGTTGAACTTTCAAGGGGTGGGGTAGGGAATGGAGCCTGAGAATTTCTATCTGCCATCTTGATTATGTCACTTCTCCCACACCCCCATTACATTTTACTTTAAAAATTCATGTAGGTATTTGAATGACTACCATATTTCCATTTTGATTTTCCAGCACGATAAAAAATTCTGTTAATGTTTAGAAAGAGACAAACAACTAATTTTTTCTTAGAAAATCTCAGAGTTCTTGCTGAACAAGTAAAGTTAATGTCTGGCAGTAATATTTACTATCTTTCTCCATACTAACATATGAAGAAACAACCAATGAACTGATTTTTTTTTAAGAAATATCATTTCATAAAAACAATTCATCAAGAAAGCCCTACATAATACCTTAAAAGATTAAACCTCATAACATTAACATTAATGGAGATTACTGTTTTCATATAAATGATTCCTTTTCAAGTGAAACATTACTAAGGGCTTGAAGATTGAGATCTAGGGTTTATTGGCAGGGGTATTTTGAGAAAGAATTAGAATTTGAAAAACCATAATAGAACTCATCACCTGCCATGCTAAGGTGTTGTATATTTAATCGTGTTGGCTGTTGGGAGCCATTTAGGAAATATGAGTAAGGGGGGTTGACATGAATAAACAGTATTTTAGGGAAATCACCCCATCAACATGGGAAAGACCAGCTTGAAGACTGAAAGCAGAGAAACCAATTACATTACAATATTATAAGATGGAAGTCAGCAAATATTCTGTAGAGGACCAGATAGTAAATATTTTAGGCTTTGTAGGCCACATGGTCTCAATCACAACTACTCAAATCTGCCATTGGTGTATAAAAGCAGCAATAGACAAAATGTAATCATATGAATGTGGCTATGTTTTATTAAAACTTTATTTCAAAAACAGATGGCAGGCTGGATTTGGTCTGTAGTCTGTAGTTTGCCAACCACTGTTTTAAGTCAAAAATAAATACCTGAACTTGGCAAATACAGTGGCAGTAAAGACATAGAGAAATGGACCTTAAAGCTTTAAGTGGAAGATCTGATAGGTTTTGGTGACTGATTAGATGTAGAGGTAGACATTACAGAAATAAAATTCTAGGACAACTTCCAACTTTCTAGCTTGGGTAACTAGGTGGCTAAGGATATATTCAGAGAAGGGAACCTAGAACAGTTCCTGTGTTTTGAATGTCTCCTCCAAAACTTGTGTTGAAATTTAATTGTCATTGTGACAGTATTAAGAAGTATGACCTTTAAGTGGTGCTTAGGCCATGAGGGTTTTGCCCTCATGAATGGATTAATGCTATTGTCACAGAAGTAGGTTAGTATCGTGGGCTCCTGACAAAAGGCTGACTTTAGTCTGATTTCCTCTCTCTGTCTTGCACTCCTGCTTGCCTTTCTACCTTCTGTCTTCCACCTTCTGCCATGGGCTAACAGCATAAAGGGCCTCGCCAGATGCCTGCCATGCTCTTGGACTTCTCAGCCTCCAGAACCATGAACAAATACATTTCCATCATTTATAATTCCTCAGTTTCTCGTATTCTATGATAGTAGCAGAAAATGGACTAGGACAGATGGGCAGTAAATTTGGTAAGAATGATCATAATTTCTTGTTTTGGACATGTTGAATTTGAAGTTCCTGTGGGACATCTAATTGAGACAATTATAGCATGTTTTTCCATCTCCACAACTTATCAATTACCATATCCTGTTAATTCTTTCTTCGAAAGCTCTCAAATTTCTTTGTTATTTCTCTCCCCCTCATTCCTCTTGATTAGCCCCTTATGACCTGGCCTCGGAGTTGGTTTCCAGGCTTCAAGCCTTACTGCTCTTTGTCCACACTATGGGCAAAAAAACCATTTTAAAATGTAAATATGATCATGCCACTCCCATACTTAAAATTCTTCAACAGCTCCCCAAAAATCTATAAGCCCTTTTATGAGCTGACTCCTGTCTATTTACTATAAACTGAAAGTAACGAGCAATCACAGTAACTTTCTGTTGCCTTTATATGGTACACTTTGTTACCTTCAGCTGAAAAAACCTGCTTCACAGAAAGAGTGTAGCAATTATGCCAAAATATTAACAATTCTATATAAATAGTGAAAACTGGTTTTTTTTTCCTTTTTACCTATCTCTGTTTTCTAAAATGTCCTTAGTGAGTACATATTACTTTTTTAATAAAAGGGAGAGAAAGTTAAAAACACTCACATACAAGACCAACAATAACCAACTCTTTTTTGCCAACTCCTTCTGCTCAGTCCTTGGGAAGGTTTCATCTTCTCATCCCTTGAGGACGCTGTTTGGGTACAGCAGCCACTTTTCCCCATCTGGCTCCTGCTGCTGGTCCTCCTGAGTACCTCAGCTCCTACAGAGCTCAGTTCTCTGCTTGACACACTTAGTCACTTGTTCATACCAACTGATTACTTGGCTTTTGATTCTCAGCCAAAGAATTGGAGATTTGGCTCTGGAGAGGGCAACTCTGAAGGGCTATGTCCCTGGCAGGAAGCCCATATGCAGTAGTTTCCTCCCAAAGAGAGGCCCAAGAGACTACATTTCAGGGAGTTTATAATTTAATGCAGTCTTCTGGCCACAGATGACCCTTTATAAGTTACCATGACCCTTTATAAGAAGTGTGACTTCTTTTTGACTCCTGCTTTGGTCACTCAATCAGTTCCCATGTTGAAAAAAGAAATCCAGCCATTTCTTTTTTCAAACCAACTTTTTTTCCATCTTTTCTTTTCAATATTCTTTTCAAGTGCTTTAATTACTCCTTTATACAATTGCCACAGATTCCTAACTTATCTTTTTGCTTTTAGTCTTCCCTTACTATAATCTATCGTATCAAAGTAGTACTTAGAAACCTTAAATATTGACTCTCAAAGAAAGCTAAAATAGTCTGCCTTAAGATCACCACATGCTAGCCCAACAGTTCTTTTCCCAGTATTTGCCTAAGGAGATAGCTGGGCTTTTCCCAGTGCCCTCCCCTCACCAGGCCCTGTGTTTTCTTGCCTCCAGGTACTTTCTCAAGTCTTGTTCAAAAAGGAATGAACTCTTTCTACCTGTCTTTATCCTGCTAAGATTTTATGGCCTAGCTTAAATGCTACCTCTTCCAATATGCTTTCCTTGTTCATGAAAGTCAACTATTCTTGCCTTAGATTCCTTTACCATTGCCAATATCATACATACCTACTCACCAACTTCTGTCCTGGCCCCATGTCACATTTTCTAATACTATAGGTTTTTTGTTTTTTTTTACTTTTATTCTCATCTTCGTCATTCTTGGACTTTTCACAGGGCCATCATAATTTAACATACAGTTGATGAATAACAAATGTATGTTTCTTCTAAACAAATGTTCTAAGGGTCAAGACTCTGTCCTCACATCTCTAAACTCTGTGCACCGAAAACATTTACGGGACTAATGAATATACTCTATGGATACAAGTACTTCACTTCTTCTCTGATTTAATATACATGTCCTGAGCACCTAGTACATGCCAGTTACATAGGTTAGGAATTCACAAAAACAATTAAAATTTTAAAAATGGTCCAACTTTCCATTGTTTTGAAATATATCCTTTTCCTATCAAAAAAGAGACCAGACAGATTCTCAGTTCCTCGTGGGCCAAGTTTTCATAGTATGACTCATTATTTTTTATAAATGCCCTAAGCAGATATGACCACATTTAAACCTGAGTATAAAAATCATTCTAAATGGAAACATAAGTGATTTTACAAATTTGGTCAATTTAGATGACCATACTTCTATTCTTTTTCTTTGATGCAAAAAAAATCAAGAGTTTACTGAGTTACTCTAAAATTCAAAATTATAAATTTCAGATTTAATACTTATGGGGAAATGGGCTTTCCAGAACACTGGTAAGTTAGTGGCAGAGAACACCTGGGTATTAACTCTGCTTTCTGCCTCAGGATGAGAAAGTGTCCTTGCCGACGCCAAGTTTGGTTCAAGAACCAGGGAAGTCTGGTAATCATAAACATTCCCTTAAAAGGAAGGCTACGAATTGTTAGTTCAAGTTCTTCTGGAATGGTGATGAAAATGGAATAGCCCACAGATTGTTAGTTCTTTTAGAATAGTGACTATAAAAGGGCAGTGACATAGTAAGAAATGAACGTTTATCTCTATTAAGGGCCTTGGTGGCGAATGAAACTATGCTGAGATATGCTGCATCTACTTCTACCCTGACTTTACTTCTGATAAAACACTAGATCTTTCATTAATTGAACTGGGAACATAATGTCAAATGCACATGTGCACATGGTATGTATGTATATGTGTATGTTCTCTTGTCAATCCACAACCCACCGAAAACACTGTACTAGACTTAGAGAAAAACTGAGAGAGCAAAGGCAACCTAATGACTCTGATTTAATAAGTTATGCTTATTCTTAATGAATAACTTAATTATATGATCAATACTAACTGTGGAGAATGCTCATTTGGTTAATTGAAGAGAGTCACTCTTAATTAAGGAGTTAAACTCCTTCCTGCTCAGCATAAATGTAGATGTTCAAAAATTTCTAGAAAAATGTAGTGTTAGTAAGGTGCTCTTGGAAAGATACTTCATCTTTTTAGAAATGATACCTAAAAGAAAGGTTAAAGTTTCTTAAAAAAAAAAAAAAAAACTACTAAAAGTTTTCAACTTCAAAAATACTTTGAAAGGAAAGGGTTTCTATTATAGAATCAGCAACAACTACTTCATATTTTATATTTTGGAACAAATTCAGCAAAATTACACACTAAACTCAATTGTAAAACTTTAAATAAGAAAGGACCCTGTGAGGTGAAGTTTGTTTGTTTTTTTATTTGAAATGGAAAATACAGTGATAAAATGGTTAAAATGGATTTCTTTAAGCCTGGACTTGTTTCTTATTGGCCTAAGGACAAGCCATTTTACTATTTAAAAGAGATAAGACTAATGCTAGATATTAAACAATGACTTCATTGAGATCATTCTGGTTTCTCCACAAAAAGGAGAATGATAAAAATCTTCTCATGAGTTTTGAAACCAAATTTGACACTTTAGTAGCCAAAGTAAGCAATGGAGTCACATTAAAAACTTGTCAGTGTACATAAGTTCTATTTTTAAAAATTAACTAAAATTAAGTAGGCTATTGAAGATCTTAATATCTTTAAATTCTAGTCTCAACACCCCAAAATGTAGTTACATATGATAAAGATTACAATAGTGCCATTTCACACCAAAGATGTTAGAACTCCTTTCTGAAACAAAAGACCCTTTGATATATCTACTTTTATGTAAAAAATAAATTCTTAAACCTTCAAAGCTGAACTCACTCCAAAAATTTTCTGAGGGTTTCTCATTTGTACCTGGAAAAGGCTTGAGCTTGAATGACTTGGGAACCGCAATTACGCACACCCACAAATGGCCTACTGCAGACATGAGTATTTGTTTGTAACATTTGGTGGGTATGAAGTGGCAAGCACAAAAGCCATCCTTTTGAAACTTTTCCCAGTGTATGGAAAATCTTAGTTTCTCATTTATGTAAACCAGTCCTGTAACTCAGATAAATACAAGTCTTTTGGAACAGAAACATTACCGCGGCCTTGCTTTCCTCAGCTAAACTTAGAGCACTCAATGATGGGCACATTTTCTGGGCTCCACCTTCTGCAAACAAATTTAAAAGTAATGAAAAGTAACCAAGGCTTTACATCACAGAATAACAGATTTCGGAACGATGACTGGAGAAATGTTACAGACAGTACTGTTACTCTGTTGGGTGATTTAAACAGTAAGATTTATTGTCTCCTTCCAGTCTAAATTCTAGCCCATGGATTTTGTCAAAGGTTCATACTAACCCACAGCAAATTAGGCTTGATGTGAATGAGCCAACTCACTTCTAACCACATACTAAAAGTAGGAAAATGATTTGCCTTTTTTAAAAGATCACATGCCTGCAACCTCTGCAAACAGTAGTATTATTAAAGGGGAAACTCCATGCAGTTCCAAGAATGGTAAAAACATCTTCACATAGGGAAACTTTTGATTAGCAACTGAATGAAAGTAAAAACATAACAGTAAAGTAAAATCTAAAAATAGAACACTACACATAATGCTCTGCAAAGCAACAGGCAAACAATCAGTGCTATTTGTGTCTGACTGCCTTTAGATTCACTTCTTTTTCTCTTCCTGTCCATTATCTTCTAGAGGCACTAATGGATATTCGATTACCTCAAAGGTGTAGTACTTCTAAGCACTTTGAGAAAAAAGTGGGGCCTCAGCAGTATTTAAACTTAACTGTAGGCTACTTATTAAAGGTTCAATAAATAAATGATACCATTATTATTTATAAAGGTGATAAGAATAATATACTCTCATCTGAGTGGCTTAAATGTAATAATTAAATACTTGTTTGAATATAATTGTTCAAATATTTGTTAAACTGGATGTGGAATATAATTTACAAACTAGTTTACTGCTTCATTAAATATTTTCTTCTTGGGTTAAGCAATTTAATGTCTATCTATTTTATCACCAAAATCAAACTAACAGGTTTTAAATCTTTGCTTAGGTTTCATTGCCCACATTTCAACAGCCCAAAGAATTAAGATACGCTCATGAAGAAACAAGAGATATAGAAGCAACATACATCATGAAAAGATTCAAGTCTTTTTTCCTTAGGTAAGAATATAGTGGTCTCTCTCATAAAAAAATATAAAATACAAAGATAGCCTATAAAACAAAAGTCACCAGAAAAGTCTGATCAATTTTGCTAGAGCCTATAATCCTGTAAAAGAGGAAAAAAATAAATCATGAAAAGAGACTGAATGTTCTATACAATAAACAAATATCAAAGTGAAATTTAAGTTATATCAAAAACTTGACCATCAGTTCATGACAAAATATTCTTTCTAATAGAAACGAATCTGTATTACCTATATTTACCACGATAACATTATAGAGAAATATATGGCTATTTCCACTGCTAATTTACATAATGGAAAGTGGAAAAGATTGCTGTTTCCACATGCCAAGCCAAAGTATACAATTATCTTTGCCAAACATATAGCAATCTACAGAGTTTGAATGCATTAAGACATCCATACATAGCCTGGATTACATCTGTTTTATGGACATGCATGTACAGGGAAGGAGGAACACCAATTTAGTCTATAATCCTCTAAAAATGTGAATTAGACTTTTACTTTAGATAGAAAATTGTGTCATTTATTTATTTAGTAACTTTTTGAAAACTAAAATTTCCAATTATAATATTAGAAGAACTTACTATTTAAAGACATTATGCTAATGTAAGTGAAGAATTTTTGTGGAACTATTCTATTGTTAGAAAAATCTCTTCGGTCTATTATATGCATAAAATGGTAGCTTTTTATTAAAATAAATAAAATTATACTTATAAATTTAAAACTTGTAAGAATATATATATATTTATAACTTTCTCCACTTCTGTTATGTTAATTCAGATTCTAAAAGATGTGTTTCTATACTATTAAGAAGACCTATGTAGACTCCAGAAACCTTTCAGTTGTTTTGGCAGTGGGAGCCAGGGGAACTCCCAGAATTGCAAACTCTGTTCCTGTTTTACAGCTGAGTCCAAGGACAATCTTTAGAAACAATTCTTGCTTTACCAAATATAAAGCTTGCTTTTGGAGATGGCTCAGGGGAAAGGATTAAGAGCTTAGGTGTACACAAGCCTGAAGAAACAGCATAGTGTAAGCATTTGAATAGGAAACTTTTGGATCCTAGGTATAGAACACATATGTGTCCTTGGAGTTTACAAAGAAACATTTTAGTTTCAGTCAAAACTAACACCAGAAATACAAGGAAGGACAGACATCAGTAAAAATAAAGTTAAGATAAATGCTTGGAAATCTCTCCACTTTCCTTTTAAATATGTCACTGCACCGAGCATTACCTTTTGGCCAGATTGAGAAGAGTGATTATCATCTAGTCTAACTTAGAGTGAAAGGTGTTTCATAGAACTCCAAAAACTAAATTATAAACATGAGGTTAAAACGAAATATGCAATTATTCCAGATCTCTTGTAGGGACCTAGAAAATTACATCAAAGTTCCCTTGGTTTAAAACAAAAGAAAGAAAAGTTATTTTTGTGCTTATGATACATAGAAGAATACTGAGATAATATGAGGAGACTTAATATCAGAGCTTTATAGAAGAGTTCATTGAAAGTTCAAATCAGATAAGGGTAAGGTTATGTTGCTGGTTACAAGGATGACAGAAAAAGTTGTACTTATTACCCTATTATGCAAACAGATATAATTCAATAAATGTTAAAATTTTTCAAAACACTAATATGGTTTTCCTTTCTTTAGAATGTATTTGGATATTAATGATACAATGTGATTTCTTTTTTAAAAAAAGACAAATTTTGAGAATGTTTCCATAAAAAAATTCGTAGTTGATTTCCCCTCCATCTCATGTTTAGTGATACTACACATATTTAGGTAACTGTTATTTATTATTCTAACAGAATAATTTCATCCAGTGTGATTAATCAATAGTATAACATTTCCTGTTGGCCCCAAAAGTATGATTAAGCTACTTTGACATTCAACCGGAAGTTCTGGCAAATATATTCAAGAAAGATAGTTGCAATCAGGAACTCGTATGTTCCGAATAAAAGATGGATTTAACTTAAAGAAAGACGAATTTTGATTATATTCAGAGACTCAATATTCTCCTCCTAAACTGTGTGGCAAAGATGATAACTAGCTTCTTAGCGCAAAGCTCTGGGTGAAGACCAAGGAAAAAAGAGAATCAAAATTATCTGAGTATGTCACAGAACTATCAATTTACAATTAAATCCGGGTTGCGAAGAATATATGAACTGAAAACAAAAGCCTACATAGAGCAATGCAAATGATTATTTAACTTCTAAGACTAACCAAGTTGTGTCATCATTTAACACTGAAGTCCAAGACAATATAACAACCTTTTTATATCACATTGCATATACCCCTCAAAGCCATTTAAACTGCAGAAGAAATCATCTCAGTAGCGCACATTGGTCAATAAGAGAATCCAGTTACAGAATATAGATGGTAGAATTTCTTCCTCCATCATTGCTATCAAAGCAATTCAAAGTATATTCTTTGCAACCTGAAATAGTATAAACAAGATATATTAAGAACTGTCTCGAAGGGTCTTCAGAACTAACCTATGTTTAAGTAGTACTAAACTGGTTTAAGTAGAAGCTGATTTGAAACTGTGAGATGAACTTGAATGGAGTTTTCAAATATCCAGAATTAATGAAATACACACAAAAATGTCTGTGTAGGGTGTGTATGTGCGTGTATAATACAAAATAATTTGCAAACACATGGGCTTACTATGTACTAGGTACTCTTCTAAGAGCTTTGTATTCATTTACCCTCACATCAATTCTATGACATATTATACAATGATATATTATGGACTATTATAAGCTCACTTTACAAATGAGAAAACTGAGGTAACTACTTGCTCTCGATCTCTAGATTTTAAGGTAGGCAGAGTAAGATTCATTTGGTCCTAGAGTATGAGCTCTAGGCTCTTAAACCACTATATATGCAGTTCAAAAGCATGGTTCATGGACCCTGGGAAATCTGAAATCATTTCCAGAAAGTCCATGAGATTAAGACTTTTTCATAATAATATTAAGATATGATTTGCCCTTCTCTCTGTTTTGACATTTGTACTGATGATACAAAGGCAACAGTAGGTAAAACTGCTGGAACTGTAGCACAAATCAAGGTAGTGGTAGCAAACTCTACTAAAAGTCGTTGTATTTGTCTCTGCCAGGCACGCGCCGTAGTTTAAATTGCCAGTTTCACTTGAGAATATCCTTGGTGAAGCAGTAAAAAATTATTAATATTATGAAATTTCAACCCTTGAGCACAGTATTCTGTGTGATGAAATAGAAGTATGCATAAAGCACTTTGCATACACAAGCATGATAGTTGCTTTGAGAAAAAACACTTGTATATAAATTGTGAGCTAAAACTGTCAGGTTTTTTTCATGGTATTTCTGACATTTGAAGAAACAACTGACAAACTGAAATTTGAGAGAAAAAATGACAAGATTTCATTATTTTAATCTGTAAATAAAATGAGCCTCTTACTTCAAGGAAAAAGACTAAAATTATTGACAATAATAAAATTTAAGCTTTCAAGCAAAATTAGAATTTTAGAAAACTTGAAACCACTGCCATGAAACTGAACAAACACTGGAAGATTTATTTGAAAATAAGTGATGATATTAACAAATGTGATATTTTGAGGATATTATGTAACAAAACATATCAACATTTATAAGATCTGCAAAACTTGATGGATCAATGCTTTCCAAATGACTAATGCATAATGTTACAAAATCATACATGGATAAAAGTACAAAATAAGCCAATAGATTTTAATGTATTAATATAACAGATTAGGAAGAATTTATTGATTTGGCTTTATATTTTACATTGCATATAACTTACAAGAATTTACTACTTGTTGAATTTTGGTATATAATATCAAAAAAGAATAACCACAATTATCTCAAAAGGCTATTAAATACTCCTCCCTTCTTAAACTACAAACGTGTGTGAGATCAAATTTTCCTTCCATAATTTAACCAAAACAACATACTGCATGTAACAGATTGAATGAACAGACATGTGAATCTAGCTGCCTTCTATAAGCCAGTTATTAAAGAGATTTGCAAAAAAGTAAAATAACACTCTTCTCACTACATTTTTTTTGGGAAAAATAGCAATTTTTTCTAAAATACATGTTATTTATGTTAAGGTTTAATGGAATTTATTGTTATTTTCAAAAGTATTAATAAGTATTTTTTAAATTTCTATTATAATTCCTAATAAAGGAAATATTGATAGGTATAACTCAAATAAAAGCTTTTTGGAGTTCTCAACAATTTTTAAGAGTATAAAGGGTCCTCATGCCTATAATCCTAGCACTCTGGGAAGTCCAGGTGGGTGGATACCTGTTTTTTTTCCTAGTGGAATACTAGAACCCAAATTAAATTTCTCAAATTGGGGAAAACTAATTATCAATGATAGCCTGTTTCTAGGGAAAATTTTTCTAAATTCTAAATAACATACAAATAAAATTACAAACATGATCCATTCATAAGCTGAGTCAGTATGTACCCTGACATTAAGCCAATAATTCTAAAATTGGAAATTGACTGAATTTCCTGGACCTAACAAATAATCTCATAAGAAAAAGAATAAAACACATGAGTCATAAAGGGTATAGGTGAGACTTGTTTTAGAAAATTCAAATCAAGAAAAATCATTTTATGGTTAAGATGGTAAATTTTATATTATGTATATTTTACTACAATAAAAAATTTTGAAAAAATTAAAAAGAAAAAAATAAAATCACTATAAAGATTTAAAAAATCATTTTATAAGAAATAGTATTAGCAGGCCAGGCATGGTGGTTCACGCCTGTAATCCTAGCACTCTGGGAGGCTGAGGCGGGCGGATTGCTCAAGGTCAGGAGTTCGAAACCAGCCTGAGCGAGACCCCATCTCTACTAAAAATAGAAAGAAATTGACCAACTAAAAATATATACAGAAAAATTAGCCGGGCATGGTGGTACATGCCTGTAGTCCCAGCTACTCGGGAGGTTGAGGCAGGAGGATCGCTTAAGCCCAGGAGATTGAGGTTGCTGTGAGCTAGGCTGACGCCACGGCACTTACTCTAGCCTGGGCAACAAAGTGAGACTCTGTCTCAAAAAAAAAAAAAAAAAAAAAAAAAAAAGAAATAATATTACCAGCCTAATTATTCTTTGTAATATACAGAAATACCAAAAATCATATTTTTATCTTACATAATCACTGGTATTATAATTTGCATGATCATAGGTTCAATATTCACTCATTCCTTTAAACAAATGGTTGAATATTTGTCTTATACCACAGATGATCATTGCTATCACCAGCTTTCCCAGGTAGCTTCCCAGCCTTTTGCTTGCATGTACCCTTTTTATTAACTATTTAATGGGTAGGGGAAAATAATGTGCATTTAGTAGCTGCTTCAGAGTTTACTGTGTTGTTGTAGACTGATGAGTAGTTTGAGAGCTTTCAGAGGGATAGTACAGAAAAAAGTATGCCAGATTCACATTCCGACTCAGACTACCTCAGGCGTCTTCAAACTACGGCCCACGGGCCACATGCGGCCCGCCCAGGACATTTATCCGGCCCACCGGGTGTTTTTGCCACTGCTGCCTGTCTTGCTTAGCAGCCGACTCGTCCCGGGCCCACAGTGCACACTCTCCAACTGTCTGAGGGATAGTGAACTGGCCCCCTGTTTAAAAAGTTTGAGGACCCCTGACTAGGTTGTCAATAACAAAATGACCTTAACCAAGTCACTTAACCTCTCAAGGCTATATCTGTAAAATGAGGGAAGTGCTATGCTCTGAATGTCTATGTCCTCATATATGGAGCACTCATGAATGGGATTAGTGCCCTTATAAGAGAGGCCCAAGGGTGCCTTGTCTTCTATGCTATATGAGGAGGACATAGCAAAAAGACATCTGTCTATCAATGAAGAAGTGAGCCCTCACTAGACAATGAATCTGCCAGTGCCTTAATCTTGGACTTCCCATCCTCCAGAACTGTGAGAAAAACTTTCAGTTGTTTATAAGCCAGGCAGTTTATGGTATTTTGTTGTAGCAGCCTGAATGGACTATGATGCTGGGAGACAGTTGATATGGGTCTTCCAACTTTAAACTTCCATAATTCTATTTCAGTGCTGTAAACATTTGGCATAGGAAGATTAAGTGAGGCAAAAGATTAAATGCTACTTAATGGGAAAACAACAGTAGTGTAAATGATTTATCCTAGCTATTTAAAAAAATGTATTACACACATTTTTCTTGCTAATTATTCTTTGTAATATAATTTGTCATAAATAAATACAGAAATACTAAAAATCACATTTTCATCTTGCATAATCACTGGTATTATCATTTGTATGATCATGGATTCAACATTCACTCATTCTTTTAAACAAATAGTTGAATATTTACCCTACACCACAGATGATCATTGCTGTGACCAGCTTTTTCAGGTAGCTTCCTGGTCTATAGTCATATAGTAAAATGAACAGTATTCAGAAAGAATGACCTGAAAAATTCTGAAAATATATTAGAGAATACACTAGTCTCCCTTATTCATGGAGGATGATACATTCAAAGATCCCCAGTGGATGCCTGAAACCACTGATAGTACCAAACTCTATATATACTATGTTTTTTTGATCTGACTGAAATGGCTACTAAGTGACCAACAGATGGGTAGCATATACAGAGTGGATACAGTGGACAAAGAGATGATTCATGTCCTGGGTGGCACAAAGTGGGATAGCACAAGATTTCATCAAGCTACTTAGAACAGGGGTAGTTTATAACTTATGAATTGTTTATTTCTGGAATTTTATATTTAATATTTTCAGATCACAGTGGACCATGGGTAACTAAAACCATGGAAAGTCAATACACAGATAAGGGGGGACTATTGTGTCTTTATAAGAACATAGTATCTTGAAAACAGAAAAAGAAAATACTATAGTTGATATAATTTAAATAGTTATGATTTATTGAATGCCTACTAACTCATCTCATCATTACAACAATTTGGTAAGTTAGGTATATTTATTTCTGTTTTTAAATGAAGAAACTGAGGATCAGAGAGATTAAATAATTCATCCAAAGACACTAAGTTAAAAAGTAGCACAGCTGGTATTCCAACCTGGGTGTGTTTAACTCCAAAGCAATAATACCCTTTCTACTACAAAAACATAAACTATTTCTGATTCCCACAAATGAGTTCCTTTTTTATAGTCAAGTTTCAATTGCTAATGGTAATGGGGAAAGGAACAACATGGAAAATAAACCTCATACAAACATGGTATAATACCTTATGACATGGAATAAATTCCATTAAAATGAGTTCTGAGGGTAGGTGAAACATTGGGTCAGATAGCTTTGAAACCACCTTCCAAATCTCAAACTTAAATAATATTCTCAATTCATTGAAACTTAAACAGGCTATCTAATCTATTTCCCACTCATTATAGAAATTTATAATCTTATATGAATTATAAATTAATCACAAATAACAAGTATATTATTTAAAGGAATTATATGGGGGATCTTCTAAGGAAAGGATCCAAAGACCTGCTATTTTAACTTTCTATTTTCTTTCATTGTATTTGTTTAAAAGAAAAACACACTGAAAATTCAAAAGATCATTTTAGTCTGGTTACTATTGCTTCTTAAAAATGGGGAAAACTCAATACAAAGAATATACTAGTTTGGTTTTTCATTCCATTTACTTTCTCTGTTCTTAAGGTGAGACAACAAAATCGCCACACATACACACACAATGCTCTGAAGAAAATTAGGTAGGACATATCCAAGAAAATTTACCAACTAAAAATTTATCTTGGATAATCAAAAGGAAACTAAGATTTCTAAGTATTACACAGGACAAAACTTAAAACAGAAGACAAGAAACTAATAGTTATATTATATTATGATTTATAGCAAAAAACAAAGTTAAAAATTACTATTAACTTGTTAATGGAAATAATTTATGAACCATAAAGTCACTATAAACTACTTGGTTCTTTAGTTTTCCAGGAATGTGATCTTTTCCAAAAATCTGATTGATCAAGGAAATTTACAAGTTATGAGGTATAATTTAAACATTAAAATTCAAGTCTAAGATGCCATCAAAAATATTAGAGGCATTTATAGAACATTCCAAACAACCACATCAGAATACACGTTCTTTTCAAGCACACATGGAACATGCACCAAGATATGCCATATGCTAGGCCAAAAAACAAGTCTCAATAAACATAAAATAACTGAAATAATACAGAATATATCATACAACCACAATGAAATTAATTTAGACATAAGTAGCAAAAAATACCTAGAAAATTCCCAAATATTTGGAAATTAAACAGCACAATTCTAAATAACCAATAGGTCAAAGAAAAAGTCACAAGGGAAATTAGGAAATATTTTGAACTGAATGAACTGAATGAAACCTGTATCAGTCCGGGTTCAACCAGAGAAACAGAACCAGTAGGAGATATAGATATTGCAAAGGATTAGCTTATGCAATTGTGGGGCTGCCCAGGCAAGTCTGAAAGCCATAGAGAGAGCAAGCAATCAGGAGGGGCAAGCTGTAACTTTTGGGCATGAGCTGAAGCTGCTGTCCCTGGATAAAATTTTTTCTTCTTCAAGGAAGTCTAAGCTCTGCTCTTCGGGCTTTCAACTGATTGAATCAGGATCCCAGACTACCTGGGACAATCTGCTTTACCTAAAGCCATTGATTAAAGACTTTAATCACATCTACAAAATACCTTTGTACCAACACCCAGATTAGTTTTGGATTGAATAACTGCTCTGTAGCCCATCCAAGTTGACACATAAAATTGACCATCATAACAACATACCAAAATTGGTGAGATGCAGAGAAAGCAGTGCATAGAGGGAAATTTAGAATTTCAAATGCTTATATTAGAAAAGAGGAAAAATCCAAAATCAACTATCTAAGCTTCTATCTTATGAAGCTAAAAAACAAAAACCATAAAAGACAAGAAGAAAAAGAAGAGGAGATGGAGCTAATTAAATAAGTAGAAAGAAGGAGGTGGAGAACTACCTGTTTTCAATACACTATTACAGAGCATGGAAATAGATATGTCAAGGACTTTTTCTTTTTCTTTTGTTTCTTTGTTTTCTTGATGCAGGGTCTTCCTTGTTGGCCAGACTGGAGTACAATTGTGTGATCATAGCTCACTGCAACCTCAAACTGCTGGGCTCAAGCCATCCTCCTGTTTCAGCCTCCCTAGTAGCTGGGACTACAGGCATGCGCTACCATGCCTGGCTAATTTTTTTATTTTTTGTAGAGACAGGGTGTTGCTATGTTGCTCAGGTCTCAAACTCATGGCCTGAAGTGATCCTCCTGGCTCAGCCTTCTGAAGTGCTAGGATTACAGGCAATAGCCACCATGCCTGGCCCTCAAGGACTTTCAACAACATGTGAGACTTGCCAATATGGTACATCCCCAGCTCCAACCTCTCCCTGTTTATCATGATCCAGATATAACTTTACTTAAAGTTGAGAGCTATATGAACCCTTCAAGGTAGCAGGTAGTTCGATGTTTCATTTTCAGAAAATGAACACCCAAGGTTAAATAGCTAGAAAAAAGACATATAAGAACTAGTAGCCTGGTTTCCAAATTCCCTCCCAAAGCTCTTTCCATTGCAACATACTGCCTCCAAGTTGCCTTACATGTTACTAAAAATCTGCTACACCTAGGCTACTGTGCTGTAGCCAGTGGGAAAACATACCACTATCTGCTCATTTTCTTTTCTATTTTTTCTTAAGAGACAGGGTCTCTGTTGCCCAGGCTGGTGTGCAATGGCACAATCATAGCTCACTATAACCTTAAGCTCCTGGGTTCAAGCAATCCTTCTATCCCAGCCTCCCAAGCAGCTAGGACCATAGGCACATGCCACCATACCCAGCTCATTTTTAAATTTTTTGTAGAGACAGGGTCTTGCTATGTTGCCTAGGCTGGTCTTGAACTCCTGGCCTCAAGGGATCCTCCTGCTTTGGCCTCCCAAAGCACTGGGATTACAAGCATGAGCCACCATGCCCTGTCTAGTCATTTTTATTTTTTTTACTTTTTTTTCCCCCAGAATATTACAGGGGTATAAACACTTTGGTTACATAAATTGCCTTTGCATTGCCCGAGTCAGAGCTACAAGCATACGTATCCCCCAGACAGTGCGCACTGCACCAATTAGGTGTGAATTACCTATCCCCTCCTCCCTACTCCCACCTGCCTAACAACTGATGAATGTTACTTCCATATGTGCACATAAGTGTTGATCAACTCATACCAATTTAATGGTGAGTACACATGGTGCTTGTTTTTCCATTCTTGAGATACTTCACTTAGAAGAATGGGCTTCAGCTCCATCCAGGATAATTCACTGTTGTTTTTTATGGCTGAGTAGTACTCCATAGTATACATATACCACATTTTATTAATCCACTCATGTATTGATGTGCACTTGGGTTGTTTCCACATCTTTGCAATTGAGAATTGTGCTGCTATAAACATTCAAGTGCAGATGTCTTTATCATAGAATGTGTTTTTATCCTTTAGTAGTGGGATTGCTGGATCAAATAGTAGTACTACTTTTAGTTCTCTGAGGTATCTCCATACTACTTTCCATAGAGGTTATACTAGTTTGCAGTCCCACCAGCAATGCATTAGTGGTCCTATCTCTCTGCATCCACACCAACATTTGTTGTTTGGTGATTTTTTGATAAAAGCCACTCTCATTGGAGTTAAGTGATATCTTATTGTGGTTTTGATTTGCACTTCCCTGATGATTAGAGATATTGAGCATTTTTTCATATGTTTCTTGGTCATTAGTCTGTTTTCTTTTGAAAAGTTTCTGTTCATGATCTTTGCCCACTATTTAATGGGGTGGTTTGATTTTTTTCTTGCTGATTTTCTATATAGATTCTAGTTATTAGCCCTTTATCAAATGTATAGCATCTTTTACTTCTTAAATTTATCTACGGACTAGCACAGGAGGCACCTTTCTGTGATTTAGAAAAGGGCACCCCCTCTCTGGGGAGATCTACTAGGAAAACAAAATTACCTTCTCTAGGCTGAAGGATTAGCAAAAAGCACACATGGGGCTGATGCGGCCCCTCACCAGTGCAGAAGGCTTGGTGAGGGGAGCCCCTGCTAGATTTCAGCCCACACGCACACCCCATGGCTAAGCTCCCCTTTTCAGGTCACAATCTGCATAATCATTGTCGGTAACCCTGCTTACTAATCATTCACCACCTTGTCAAATGCAGAATATCAAGCAATGTCATTCCATAAAAATATTCCATTCATAAATGAGTCACATATAGAAAAAAACTTTTAAAACCATATCTTAAAACTCAAGCTATATCTCAAAACTCTTGGCATACTAAAGTTTTAATATTGTAAATACTCAAGTAAAATCACAATGTTAAGAGTGGAATAAGAAGATTTTATTCAAACTTTGTTTTAAAAAGTGACATTTTATGTTTGTTTTCTTTAGTAAGATTTGAAATGTTCCTATAAGTGCTATATTTAAAAAACACATAGATGGAAAAAATAAAGCAACATGTTTTCCTAAGCAATAAATATCACTGAGTTTCAGTAAGGACATTTCTCTTTCTAAAATAAAACAGTTACGTGTACTGGCTAAAGTTAGAATTTTATCTTTTAAATTTGTTTTTTTCAGTGAACATGTCTATAATCACATTGGTAGATACGTTGTTTTGTTCTATGAAGTTGTCGTAAAGCTTTTATTATAAATAGGATATTCTCAAAAATAATGCTCTCATTTTTATAAACATTCAAAATTAAACAAATGAATAAAAATAATTAATTATTTAAGTAAAATTAGCAAACTCATTATCTTAGAAGAAACCATTCCTTTTACTAGCAAAATTACTTCACATCCTACTTACTCCAGTTTGGGTTCTGGCTGTTGCTGGTATAAACCTGCCTTAAAACATACCTTCATTAAAATTCTATTTAACCTCACCTGACTTAACATTTTACTTGAGATTTCCTTTGTATTTAGAGTGGTCAGTCTGTCTATGTCATTTGGTACTTTTTAATGTATTACTTTCTTAAGTAATTTCATGCACTTATGTTTTATGATTTAGTCAATAATTGCATCTGATGCTAAGTACAGAGGTGAGAGAACCAGGATGTTTATGAAGGACAGCAACTACAAATTTTCTAGGTAGGCTTGAGTTGTCTCCTCAAATCATCCCTATAAGACTGGGTTCATCAATTCTACTTCAGTGGTAGCATCTCCTTTAATTACAAATGGCCCCTTAAATACTACTATGGTTGCTATCCACATATGCCTAATAACTTTTGTCAACTTCCTAACAAATTAGTTTTTCATTTTACTTTGCAATATGCCATTGTTGGATGACAATATCAGAAAGTGAGCTGTTCTAAGGTTGTTGAATGAGAAGATTGGACTGTGAGGTATTAATGGCACTTTAAATTTTATAATACAGGCTATAAATGGCATCAAGTTTTAAAAGTAGTCTCATATACATTATTTCATTTGACTTTACCAAAGCCCCATTGAGATAGGAAGGGCAGGTATTAATCACATTTTACAGATAAGGAAATAGGTTTAGAAAAGTTGATTTACTCAGATCTCATTTCTAGTAAATTATGCTGGTATCAGAAGCTAAGTCTTCACAGATCACAGTTGTCATTAAATTTGAGTAACATTTGTTATTCAAATAAAATTTTGAGTATGGTGTTAGAAATAAAATTTGTTTTCATCTTGCCATTATGTATTAGGTTTTTAAATATGAAATGCCTGATTTCAAATAAAAAATGTAGTTTATTATATTTCAAATAAGCAGTACAATTAAAGTATGTGTCTACACTATCAAAACAGTTTTGCCATCTTAATGCTAGCTTGTTTATGCCAGCAATGAAGAAGCCTAGAGAGTCCGTGGTGATGAAACCATGAAAGGCATTTTCTACAGCTTGTTGAGAACTGAATATTTTTCCTTGCAAGAAGTGGTCCAAAGCCTGGAAGAAGTTATAGTCAGTTGGTGCAAGGTCTGGTGAATATGCTGTTTGACAGAGAGTTTCCAAGTGCAGCTGCTGTAGTTTGAGTAGAGTTGTTTGTGCAACATGTGGTTGAGTGTTGTCTTGCAAAAGGATTGTCCTATGTCTATTGACCAATCTTGGCTGCAAGCATCCTCATCATTTCTTCCAAT
Source organism: Cheirogaleus medius (assembly GCA_008086735.1). NCBI lineage: Eukaryota > Metazoa > Chordata > Mammalia > Primates > Cheirogaleidae > Cheirogaleus > Cheirogaleus medius. Next base: position 13,626,863 of record VBSM01002608.1, on the reverse strand, counting down.
TGGTTGTAGTAGATATTTGCTATAATAGATTGATCAGGTTTCATGAAGCAATAGTGGATAATACCAGTGCTGGACCACCAAACACACACCATTAGCTTTTTATGATGAATATTCTGTTTTGGACTGTGTTTCAGAACTTCATCTTTATCCGAACATTGTGCCAAATGCTTGTGATTGTCAAAAAGAATCCATTTTTCATCACATGTAACAATACGGTGTAGAAATGGTTTGTCTTTATGTTGTGACAGCAAAGAAAGGCAAGTTTCAAGATAATTTCCCTTCTGATGCTCGTTTAATTCATGTGGAACCCTTACCTTGCCAACTTGTTTCAAATGGTCCAATATTGTTGCTGCTAATTCATGTGTAGGTTAAGATGGATTCACTTCCACTACAGCTTTCAGCTCATTATTATCCACCTTGGTCTTAAGTTGCCCACGTGGCTCATTGTCAAGATTAAAATCACCAGAATGCAACTGCACAACCATCAAAGTCCTGTGTGTTCATTAGCTACATCCTTCCCAAACACTTCATTGATATTTTGAATTGTCTGTGCAGCATTGGTTCCATGACAGAACTCATATTCAGAAATAACACAAATTTTTCACTTATCCAGTTTCATAAAAATTGCTCTAAAAAATTTGAAAGATAATCACAAGCCAAAATGCGCGTTTGAAAGACAGAGGATGTACCTTCACAATAAAAATAAAACTAGAAGTGTCAAAGTGAAATGTCAGAGATATCAACTGTCAAACTTAGTCCTTAAGGAAATCAGATATTGCATTCTTAATAACCTAAATAGATTCATTCCTCTCACTAAAGCATTACCTCATTTACTATAGTAATTTGGTATTCATTTTCAAATTATAAAAAGTAAAATCATTATCTAATATAGGAATCTCACCAAACCTTTTTACTCATATTAATCCTCTCCAAAAATGTAGAAATTCAATATCCACCCAACCTTGAATTTTTCAAATTGATTTACTCTAATTGAAAAAAATTGATCCATGCTTATCGGTACACTTGAATCAAAACATAAATAAGCAAAATAAATAATATTTATGCTTTATTATCCTAGAAGGTACCTCGTGATCTGGTCCCTATCTTTCCAGCTTTATTTCCAAATATACCCTGTACTTTTCTCAGTTTCCTCTGCTGGAAATTCCCTTCCCCACCCATTTATTCTTATTCAAACTCTACCCCTTCTCAAGTGCTAGTATTAATGCTATCTGCTTGCATACATGCAAACTTCCTGATGCATCAAAATTAATCTCTCCCTCCATGAAGCTACTATACTTTCTGTGAACTTGTCATTATATACAGAAGGCTATCTATCTGGCTTAGCTGAGAGCTTTTCTGTGGGCAAGTACAGTATCTTTATCTTTATATCTACCACATGGATACTGTATATGTTTGAAAAACTGTTTACCTGTTTACTGAATGCAAATTACCTAGCAAACAGAACACTACCTTAATTCAGGTTTTCATCACGTCTGTCTCCTCAACTTATAACCCTGGCTCCTTCCAGTTTATTTTCCACATAATTACAATGGTAATCTCTCTAAAACAAAAACCTAATCATGTTCTTTTCCAATTTTATTAATAAATCTTTATATTGTTTTCCACCATCTAGTGGACAAAGTCCAGTTTGCAAATATACCATACAAGGCCCATCATAACCTGGCCCCTGTCTATTTCTCTAACACTTTCTACCAAAATCCTGCAGACATGCATCCTTGTGACAAAAGTTCCTGCAGTTATCAGGATATCAAACTCTCACCTATTCTGATATCTCATTCTATAAGCTTCATCTCATGGAAGGTATAATATGGCAGTTAAGTCAAACATATCTGTGTTTAAATCCCAGATTGTTCATTACTGGGAGAAGAATCCTGAGTAAGTTAAACTTTAAAAATACAATTGGGGAAAGGTTGGAAAGCTCTCCAGCTTCACCATTCTTCCCCTACTCTTTTTGCATACCACTCTGCTTCTATGTTAAGGTGAGCAGCTTCAGCATTTTCTGCTAAACATAAAACTAAGAGTCAGCATTAGAGTCTAAGCTCTGGATTCCTTACAAGTAGAAGTAATTAACTTCCAGATTTTAAAACAAGCTTTAAACTTTGTTTTCATCTACTTCCTTATTCACTCTATGTTGAAATGTGAAGTAACAGTATATAGAAAATTTTAAATCCTTTTTTGGCTTACAAGAATAGTCCATTTTAGCAAGGATGTTAACATTTTCATATATTTATTTGCATCAGCTATCTTCTTTGGTGTAATATCTGTTCAGATCTTTTGACCATTTTGAAAATTGTTTTGTTTTCTTATTGTTGAATTTTAAAAGTTTTTTATATATTTTGGATACAAGTCTTTTATCATTTGCAAATATTGTTTTCCCAGTCTGTGGCTTATTTTTTCATCCCCTTAGAGCATTTTTTTTCAGAGCCAATGTTTTTTAATTATGAAGAAGTCTAATTTATCAATTTTGTTGATAGATCATACTTTGTATCTAAAATCTTACTATCAAACACAAGTTCATACAGATTTTCTATATGTTCTGTATGTTTCTATGTTTTTCTCCAGAAGTTTAATAGTTTTAGATTTTACTATCATCTATTTTGAGTTAATTTTTATATAAAGTATGATACATAGATGTACAATTGTTCCAGTACCATTTTTGAAAAGACTATCATTTTTCAATCAAATTGTCTTTGTACCTTTGTCAAAAATCAGTTGACTATATTTGTGTGGGTCTATTTCTGGACTCTGTATTCTGTTCCATTGATCTATCTCTAGATGCTTTAGCTATGTTTTTTTCCCCCTTCGTTAAGATTTAATAGCTATGTGATACACTAGACATGGTAAAGACCATATACTTAAGTTCTCCTCTAGTTCAAGGTATCATACTTTATATTAAAAAAATCTCTTTTTGTTCTAAGAATCAGAATAAAAATGTAACAACAAGAAGTTAACTTAAACTGAACTTGAGTGATGTGAAGCAGATAAAGATTTTTGTAGCATGTAACAACATACAAAGGCTAAGTCATTGCTCTGCCTGAAAATTGGAAGTTTTCAATCCTAAAGAGCCCAGATGAAATGAATCCCTCTGGCATAATCTATTTCCATGTCAGATTTATAGCTCTGCAGAAGTTTTATTTGTTTGCATTTTGTTTTAACGTGGTTTAGGTACCAGGTATTCATCTATACTAATCTTCAGCAGTTACAGTGTTTTAAAAAAGAACAGTTCAAAGATACAGATAGCATGAACTTTCAAATATTCTTAAAATATTCATTAAAACTTTTCAAAGAATATATTATTTTTCTCATATGCAAATATACATTTTATGTTTTTTGTTGGAATAAACAGTATTTATCAGTGCTCTATAAAAAGTACTTTGAGTTAGTAGTTTTTATACATAGTAAAAAGCTCTCAATGACCTTAAACTCCATGAACTAAGGTAATTCAAACGTCTTCCCCTTTTATGACCATAACACCAAAGACCCAAAGCAGTTGATGCTGCAATTCAACCATTCTTAGGTTGTAATCCCTTTCTGAAGGCCAGAGTCCTAAGTCCTCAATTTTTGTTGCAGGCCGTGCTTAAGTACTATAACAGGTGTTTTGTCCTTTTTCTTGTCCACTGAAAATTGTTACAATTTGCTGACACAGCTTAGAAATAAGGCTGGTCTGGCTAGGAGAAGGACCCTCTCACTTTGTCTCCTTAGAGTCAAGTGACCATTGTCTTTTGCAACATTGGAGCATAGCATTGAAAAAGACAAAATAATCTAGATCCCAACTTGCTTTTTAACATTTTTGACCTTTATTCACCTATGCTCCAATCATATAGAAAAAGGGTAAGCAACATGTGTATTTTTATCACTAATTAATTGGCTACAAAACCTATGAGTGAAGACCTTTAAATATCTACTAAAATGTAAGCACATTTTGTTCCAAAATTCTTTCCATACTACACAGCATAGGCTAAAATAACAAAAGGAACAGAACATAATTTTTAAAACTGCACTGGAATACTGATAAACCCTACGAGAATGAGCATAAAACCAAATAATTAAGGCTGTCGAATAACTTTGTAATGTTGTCCTGGCTTTCGATTTCTGGGCTATTCTCCAATACCATCAAGATTAGACATCCTCACCTTCTAGCACACTAAATTTACTTTCACAGGTCAGCTCCGTATCATTTTTTCTAGGTGACTAGGCAAGTACATACAAACTTCACCTAAACCTAACTGAGTCTTACTGAACAGCAGCAGGATATAAAATACAAGGACCTATAACACCCTAGTCTTTGTCCCAGGCCTACACGATCTCTATCTGGATGCTTTGAAGCCAAGCCAAGGGTTTTTCTTTTTAACTCCATTAAACAAAACCTGTCTTTAAGATATTTCAAGTTACTGTCAATACTGTGAACAAATAAGCATGTCTGGAAATGTTCTATTAATCTGTAATGATTAATAAAACTAAAAAAGTAAATGCTTATCTAAACGGAAGAAGAAATTGGCAGGAAGTCATTATATAACTTTCAAAGTTAAGAAAACATTCTTTTTCATAGAATCAAGAAAATCAAATATACAGCAAAGAACAAATCTAACTTCCTATCTGTCAAGTACATACATGTTTGATCTAATAAATTTCTAGAACAAATTGAAAATACAAATTAAAAAGAAATGATATAGCAACTTAAGCTCATATGTCAATTAATATCTGTCTTTGAACATTAGAAAAGTATTTTTCAGTAGAAACAGAAACCTACCAATTAGCATATAATAATTTTGAGACTGTTTGAACAAGATAGATTTACCTACTCTAAACAAGCAGGTAAATCAACACCATAAAATTTTAAATGGAGAGCAGACTAAGTTAACAACACAAAATTAGGAATTAGCAAAAACAGTAAAATGTATTAAGGGTTTTTTAAAATTTTTGAGTAGAAGAAAAATACATCAAATATAAAATTACACTTAAAAATCTAGCAAGCCACTGATGCTTCAAAATAAAAATGGAAATACTATTTAAAGTTTAACACTCATATAGGTGCATTTAAATGGCAAACATATTTAAATCAATATATATGCACACATATATTAAATGAACTGAGACACATGATATAGCCATATCTAAATAATAAAGATTAAGGAAGGAGGAGAGATCAAATACTACTAACATATTAAAATTGGCAAATAACTAGGGATTTATATCCTTCTTTTTAAAATTCAGGTAATGATGATGACATAATCTTTATTATATTTGTCTCTTTTTGTCCTGGCTGCCAGGAACATAATGATTAAATTTAATACATGGTCATGGGTATGTACAGCAGCAATTCCTGGCTAAGCCACAGAGACTGTAGTAGACTGTATGATTGTTCCCAGCAGTTCACTGCTCCTCCCTATGAACGGTTTATTCTTTACCCTATTGACATCGGGCTTAACCATATCACTTGCTCTGGCTAGTGAAATGATAAAGTGATGTACTCTACTTCTAAGCAGAAGCTTTGAGGGCTAGCATATGATCCCATCATCACTCTTTTCCCTCTGTCATGACAGTAGCGCACCTCAGAAAGACCCCATTCCTCCATCCAAGGCCTTAGAATGAGGATGATGTGAAGCAGATCTACAGCTGCGTGTTAGGATGTAGCCAGAACAAGAAAACAAACATTAGTTGTTTTAAGCCACTGAGATTTGGGGGTTGTTTGTTACCACAGCATAACTTAACAAAAGCTGACTAATAAAGGAAGCAACCGAATAAGAAACAATTCAGGATATATGTTTATGGGTAGGGAAAATGAGGTATATTAGAAAAGACAAACAGAACAAAAATATCTCAGGGTAATACTAGAAACATCCTGGGTTCCTATCTCAATGCCTATCACCACTATTTAGCCAGTCATCCAAGTCAGAAACTTAGTAGTCATTTGGAATACATCCTTTTCTTTCAGGTCACCTAGATCTAATCTTTTACCAAGTCTTGATAAATTCTACCTCCTTAATATCTCTCAAATTAATGTCCAAAGATACTACCTAGTTAGTTAGGTCCTTATTAATTCTGTCTTAGACTCAAGTAATAATCTACTAATTTGTCTTTCTGCTTCAGTCTTCTTCCTCTTATCCCTTTTAAACAGTGGCTCTAAAAAATGACTTATCTCATTACATCAGGGTGATACATATGAAACTGCTGATATCTTTTGACTGTTCTTAACTTGCAAAAATGGCAATTTTATGTTCAGCTCTTTTTTAACCTGGTATTCTGATCTTTTCCTGAAATACATATTGCCTACTTAACATTCACAATACCTTGCATGCACGTCTAGTAGAGTATTTGTCATATTGAATTGCAATTAATTATTTATAATTCTTACTCCTACACTATATTGTAAACATTTTCAGACAGAAACCATTTCTCCTTTATTTTCATGTTCCTGGAGCCTAGCACTGTCTGAAACATAGCAGTTCTTACACAGTGGCTGGCAACAAGAGTAACTTATATTTGAGAATAGAATGATTGGTTAGGAAAAAATATATAAAAAATAAAAATCAAGTTCTAGTAAAGTATATAAGCTTCATTAAAACCAAGACTGGTCCAAAGCTTATTATCTGCTGTTAAAAACAAACATTTCCTGAAAATATATTGGACTACTACTACTCTATACCAAAGAAATAATAATTGCAAATTTTCTTTACTCAGAGACCAATTACCCAGTGTAAAGATCTTAGATTTCTATTTCTCTTCCTCTCTTTTACTGTCTGCTTCAGTATAACACTTTGGGGCAAAACGGGGTGAAAGAAAGCAGAAATGCTCTATCTGGTTAATTTCATTCCTTGCTTGTAAATGTTCTGACGGTATGAAGAGGGGAACATCCTAGAGATAATAATTCTAATGGTTTAAATTGGGTTGTTTGAATGTCTGTGGATTTCAATCTTTGTTACTGAACTGCCTTTTCAAATTTGTACTATCATTTTAAAACGTGTACTGTCTTTTAAATTTTTGAAATTTAAATATTGAACTCTCTTTTCAAATTAGCTAAAGCAAATCAAGTTTATTACTAAGGACCACCCACTCTCTACTTCCTAAGTCTGGTCATAAAGCAAAGGAAACCAAATCACAATATATAATAAGACCCAAAAATTCTCTAAGTCTGAGAGAAAGCTTATTACGGCTTCTGAGAAATCTAGAAATCCTGGGAACTATTCAAAGTTCCATAAGAAATCCTAGTCGTACATTTCAAACTCCAAAAAGGAAGATTTGAGAGACTAAAATTAGCAACAGCTCATTTATGTGCTCATCCAGGCCTCAAGTGGTATGAAAACATTATTTATGACTCTGTATTATCCCATGCTCCATACTTAAAAGTTTAATCAATCTATAAGATCTTTAATTTAACCCTCAATATTCATATCTAAATTCCTGGTGCTATCATTATTATTTTTATTATAACAGTCAACTATTATGACAGATAAACAGAACATGGCTGATCAAACTAGAACCTCTTCAAACACCAAGACTGATACCATTCTAGTTAACTTTGAAAGATTACTATCAAATCTTTAATGATTGTGATTTGAGGGTATGTGTCAAGATTTCTTTGATTTATGTTTCAATTTGATAAAATTAATTTAGAAAAATAATCATGATAAAATTACAGATGATATAAATTATACAATAAAAGGCAGCATTTCCATAATAATTGTAATCATCACAAGAAACCATTGATTTTTGACTATCTGCTCTACTTGTTACATTTTATTATTTAGTCATTCATTACAAATCAATACAAGCAAGGAAGACAACACAATTTGGTTTACATGATTAACTTGCAGTAACTGAGCTCCACCTACAGGCAAAAAAAGGAGTCTTTACAATAAGCTTTAAATTAGGACTTCCCAAAACACAAGCTGCGACTACCCCAAGATTTTAATCAAACTTGGGTGCACATTAGAATAATCTAGGGTCTTTTAAAATATTTCTTATGGTTCTATACCAAAAATTATGATTAACTTGATCATGTATGGGGCCTGTTTTCAGGTGATTCAAATGTACAGACAAGTTTGAGAGACACTGATTTAATTCTTTACCAGCACACATCTTCAAAAAACATCAGGAATACTCAAATATCATATTTTCTTCCTTCTAGAATTACTTGATTTTTGCTACACAGACCTTCTTATATTTTTCCAGATTAAAACCAAGTGCAGTTGAGATAAATCTCTTATCCCTGTTAGACTGCAAAAGGATCTAAGATGACCACATGAAATATCTTTCACTTTTACATTACTATACCTCAGAGACAATCAAGAGAATATGTGTTTGTTGGGAAGTAGGATCTTTAAACCTGGATGCACATTAGAATATCTTAGAGAACTGTCATAAAGTTCTACTGCCCTAAATTAATGTACACTCTTAAAAGTTAGAAAAGTAAATAGCATTGAAAAAAAATACTTATGAGTAGATTTAACCAAGAAGGTGAAAGATCTCTGAATGTACTGAAAACTATGAAACATTGAAAAGAATTGAAGAAGGCACAAATAAATGGAAAGATATCCCATAGTCATGGATTGGAAGCATTAATATTGTTAAAATGTCCATATTCCCTGAAGCACCTACAGATTCAATGCAATTCCTATCAAAGTTCCAATGTTTTTTCACAGAAATAGAAAAAATAATCCTAAAATTAGTATGGAACCAGAAAAGACCTCAAATAGCCAAAGCAATCTTGACTAAAAGGAACAGAGTGGGAGGCATCACATGCCCTGATTTTAAAACATCTTCCAAAACTATTTTAAACAATCAGCATGGTATTGGCATAAAAACAGACACATAGACCAACGGAACAAGATAGAAAGCCCAGAAATAAACCCAAGTATTTGCGATCAATTGGTTTTGAACAAAAGTGCCAAGAACATATGACAGGTAAGGATAGTCTCTTCAGTAAATGGTCCTGTGAAAACTGGATATTCACATGCAGAATAATTAAATTGGACCCTTATCTCACACTATACACAAAAATCAACTCAAAATGGATAAAAGACTTAAACATAAGACCTGAAACTGTAAAGGTACTAGAAAAACAAAATGAGGAAAAAGATCTATGACATTGTTATGGGCAATGATTTCTTGGATAGGACTCCAAAAGCACAGGCAACAAAAGCAAAAATAGACAGACAGGATTGCATCAAGCTAAAAAGCTTCTGCACAGCAAAGGAAACAGTTCACAGAGTGAAAAGACAACCCACAGACTGAAAGAAAATATTTTGCAAACCATATATCTGATAAGGGGCTAATATCCAAAATAAAAAGGGAACTCAATTCAATAGCAATAAAACAAATAACCTTATTAAAAAATGGGCAAAGGAATCTAAACAGACATTTCTCAAAAGAAGAAATATGAATAGCCAACAGATATATGAAAAAATGCTTAATATCTCTAATCATCAGAGAAATGCCAATTAAAACCACAATGAGATATCATCTCATCCCTAATCGCTATTATCAAAATGACAAATGATAACAAGTATTGCTGAGAATGTAGAAAAACAACACTGTACACTATTGGTGGGAATGTAAAGGAGTATAGCCATTTTGGAAAATAGTCTGGAAGTTCCTCAAAAAACTAAAAATAGAATTACCATCTGATCCAGCAATCCCACAAATATATCCAAAGGGATTTAAATAAGTATGCTGAAGAAATATCTGCGATCCCACATTTTTCACAATAGCTAAGATACAGAAGTAACCTAAATGTCCATCATAAAGGAAATGTAGCATATATATATACAATGGAGCAGTACACAGCTTTAAAAAAGAAGGAAATTCTGTCATTCTCAACAACATGAATGGAACTGAAAAACATTATGTTAAGTGAAAAAGGCTAGGCACTAAAAGACAAATATTGAATGATCTCACTTATACATGGAATCTAAAAGAGTTGATCTCATAGAAACAGAGTAGAAAGGTAGTTAGTTACCAGAGGTTGGTAGGGAGGGAGAAGGATAGGCAAAATGAAGATGGTGATCCAAGGATACAAAGTTTCAGTTAGACTGAAAGAATAAGTTTTAATGATCCATTGTAGAGTATGGTGACCACAGTTAATAATAATGTCTTGTATATTTCAAAGTTACTAAAAGAATAGATCTTCCATGTTTACACTATAAAAAAATAAGTTGGTGAGGTGATAAATGTTAATTAGCTTGACTGAATCTTTCTACAATGTGTACATAGACCAAAAAACATCACATAGTAACCTATAAATATATACAATTATTATTTGTCAATGAAAAATAAATTGAAAAAAAGTTAAAAAAAAGTGGTTACTTTTAGGGGATGGGGGGTAACCAGAATGGGGTAAAAAGGGGATTTCTGGTAATGGCAATTTTGTTTCTTGATCTGGGTGATGGGCATATGGATATATATAGCTTATAAAATTCAGCTAGCTGTATACTTGTGATATGTGCACAATGAAATACAGTTTCTACAGATTTGTTCTATATTTATATTATACTTACATTAAAAGTTAAAACGTATAAGAAGCATGTACCCAGGCTTTACTTCAGACCAAATGATTCAGAATCTATTGATGTGGAGCCTGGCATCAATATTTTTTTTAAAGTTCCTCCTGAATCTAATGTGCAACTGGGAGTGAAAACCACTCCTATAATGAAACACAAGTGTATTCCTTTTTTATTCATCCAACCAGTCCACAAATTTTGGTGACAAATTACTCTATGTTCAATATACTAGGCTCTAAGGAGATAAAGATATTATAAATAAGACACAGTCTCCAAAGGAGCTTAGTTTAGGCAAGGGAGAGGTAGACTGACGAATTCCATGTGAAAAGACAGGCAAATTACTTACAAGATCTAGAAGAGAAAGTGATTTGTCAAAGAAGGATTTATTCATTTTTGTTCACTTATTTATGTAATATTTGAGTACCTATAATGTTTGCACAGGGTGATACTGACATAAATATACACAATCACTACCTTCAAGAAAGTTACAGTATTAGGGTATACAAAGAAGAAAAAAGTATATAACCTAATATCATATTACCATAGAAATGTGAACAAGGTGCAATAGGTATTCATCAGGGAAAATATAATACCAAGTTGCTGACCTTGAAGCTAAAAAAATGTAAATTTGAACTAATCCAGTAGCAGTGGGGATAAAAATTAGTAGTCTAGAGGACCATTTCTCAAACTTTAATGCAGATACAAATCACCTGGGGATCTCATTAAAATGCAGATTCTGATACAAAAGGTGTGGTGTAGGGCCTGAGACTCAGCATTTCTAGCCAGTTCCCAAGCGATATTAATGTTTCTGGTCCACAGATCACAATTTAAGTAGCAAGGTTCTTGAGGGAGATTAGTTTTAAGAGGAAAGAGATAAAATATCCCCAGCAGAGAGAACAAGAAAAACAAAAACTGGAAAGTAGCCATTAGATTTGTCCATTAGATGGCCTTAGTGAGGGTAGTTTCAGTGGAGTGGTGGAGGGAAAGCCAGATGGTGTATATTTAAAAATACATAGAAAGTAAGGAGATGGGGACAGGAAATAAAATGGAGTGGGTTTGTTTGTTTTTACTCTTGAATGCTGGGAAAGGCTTAAGCCTGTTCACAAGTCGAGGGAAAGATCTGGTAGAGAGAGAAAACTGAAGAGGAAGGAAAGAAAGGGTAGAATCATTATGAATAGGTAGATTCCTCTCCCTTTAAAGCAGAGAAGGAGGTTAGAAATGGTCTGAAAGGGTAAGGGGGGAAGAGAAAGGAATAAAGGTTGAAAAAGTTTACTCTCATTTCATAAAACAGGAAGTCAGGTGATCTGCTGAGAAGGAATTTGAAGTTTGAAGTCGACATCCTGGAGAATGAGTGACAGAGAAACACTGGAGGCACAGCTAAGGCTGGAAACTAGAAATCCACAACACCAACTTTTACATGGCTGTGTGATTCTGCTGAGCAGCATCCAGTAGTAAAGATATAGGCATAGAGAGGAAAGAAAGTGGGATTGATATATTTTTAAAAGGGAGGAGGCAAGGGACTAGAAATCCTGAAGACGTCAGAATAGGTGTAAGGGTACCTATTCTATAATGAGGGAAGATAAGAAGTGTTTTGGATTTTTTTGCCCCTGAACACTTAAGTACTTTTTAAAGGCACAACTAGAGACATTGTCAACAATACATTATTAGTGGAAGATTCTACTCTATGTAAATTTGTTGAAAATTATCTTGTTAAAAACCATTTCCCCAGCTTAAATATTAGGTACTCAATAAACCTGCTTGTAGGTTTAACATCCAAAGTGATAAACAGAGATTCCAGATGTTTCCTAACCAGTAGTAGCAATACCACAGATTTTCAGTAAAATTATACTTTGATTGGCTCTTTGCCTAAGGGGCTGGCTGGTAGGCTAGTCTAGTCTCTGATCCTCTGCTTAAATAAAAAAATGACCAAAGGATAATAGATTACTTCAAGCACATCCAGATGAAAAGTTTGTGTATATCATGAGCACCAATTTTTGAAAAATTATTTCAACCTGACATCCTATCTCAAACTGAGAGGTGACTTTCCTTTAAATAAAATTACCTTTCACCACATTATAATTTTTTAAGACTCTTAGAGGTTTTCTGGATTTTGTGTTTTATTTTTTTTAACCATAAAATTAAGTCCAAAGACTTAAACCAGGGGTGGGAACATGCAGCCTTAAGGTCACATGTGGCCTTCTAGGTCGTTAAGTGTGGCCTTTTGACTGAATCCAAATTTTACAGAACAAATTCTTTTATTTTGATTAATATATTTTTGTTCACCTTTTGTATTTTTATTTTATTTTTAAAATGAATATATTTAAAATACCAAAGAATAAAATAAGTTTCAACAAAATAATCCTACCAGACTGATGAGCACAATTAGAACATTAATAAGCCATAAGGACTAAATTTATGGCTGCCATGCTCAGGATTTAGTTCTAATTTCCCCTGCCTAACTGGTGCCACTACCGCATGAAGCTGGTTGGTGAGAGTTTGTGGTGGTTGAGTAGGCCAGTCTGTTATCAGCTTTTGAGAATGGTGCATAGTATTTCTGTTTGAAGTAGAATTTATGAATACTTGCACAGCTCAATAGTATTTTTTAAATTCTGTCTGCTTTAACAGCCCATCATATCAGAGAAGACAAAGAGGACGCTGAAGGAAGAAAACAGATTTTTAAATGAGTATTGGGAACTACAATATTATCTTGTTTCTACTAAAGATAAGATGATTTGCTTGCTTTGTGATCCTGCAATATCAACATTAAAGAAATTCAATGCTCATCAGCATTATAACACTCATAAGGACCATGAATATTTTAAATTAGAGGGAGAGGCATGAAAGGTTGTACTGGAGAAATTAAAAGATGAAAAGCAAAAGCAAAGACAATTCTTTCAGGCAGCAATAAGACCTGCAAATAATGCCACTGAAGCAATTTATAAAGTAGCTTATATGCCCGAGAAAAAAAGGGAAGCCATTCAGTGATGTAGAAATTGTGAAAGAATGCATTGTCGAAGTTGTAGGATGCTTAGACCCTGATAACGTTTCGAAGTACAAACAACTGCCTCTTTCAAGGAGAACCATAACTGATCGGCAGCGTGAATTAGCCTTCAACTTCACAGAACAACTTCATGCAATACTTCAAAAGGAAAATACATATTATTCTATCACTTCAGATGAATCAACTGGTAGTATTGACTCAGCACAGGTTTTATACTTCATTCAGGTCATAACAGAAGATTTTCCTTACTAAGAAGAGTTACTCGCTTTGGGCACTCTTGCAAACAGAGCCCTGGGAATAGATATCTTCAACAACTTTCAAGATAAATGTTGTGAAGTTGTACTGAATTTGGTAAATTTAGTGAGTGTATGTACAGATGGTGCACCTTCCAAGACAGAAAGGGTTTATTGCATAGATAAAAAAAAAAGTATTAACAGATCCAGATGATCTAATTTCTTTTCATTGTGTCTTGCATCAGCAGAATCTCTGTGCTAAAGGGACTAGTTTAAGTGACACTTTACAGCAAGTTAGAAGTATTGTTAACTATATTCATGCAAATGCAACATGGCATCGTCAGTTTCCTAACATGCTAAAGTTGAAAATGAGGTATTCAGTGTGGATTTGCAGTATCATTCTAAAGTGCTTTGGCTATCTCAGGAACAGGGGTTAGCCAAAATTTTACCTCTGTGAGAACAAATAGCTAAATATTATGAAGAACAGAATCAGCAATGTGAATTATTGAAAGAAGATTTCTATAGGAATGCTGCATTTCTATGTGATATCATGTCAAATCAAAACAACTTAAATATTTCTTTGCAAGGTAAAACTAAGTCAATATATGATATATGGCCAAAAAAAAAAAAAATTAAAGCATTTCAAAAAAAGCTGTCCTTTTTCAAAACATTTCTTTTTCAAAAGTAAATTTTGGATGAACATTTTCTCCAGATAGCAAGGGTCACTGATGAGCAGGATGATATATGTGAATCGTTTGAAGAATAGACCTATTAATTGGAAAATACAAGGAAAGGTTCACTGACTTTGAGAATCATGACATCACACTCAAATTAGCATTTCAGCCTCACTTTGTTGATACCACCAAGGCACCTAAAGAACTACAAATGGAATTGATTGAGCTCTCAGTAGATGACATTTTAAAGTCATTGTCTGATGCTAAGAAAGATCCGACTGAAATATGGAAAAATGCAATAGAATACTCATTTCTTCAGCAACAAGCCCAAAAAATGCTTTCTTGCTTTTCAACCACTTACTGCTTTGAATCTACATTCTCCTATCTAACCCAAATCAAGACATCCTTAAGGTCACAAATGACTGATACCCATCTAGAGCATCAACCTCCATGCTGCAACCAAATATTCAAATGCTTTCCAGCAAAAAGCAGACACAACAGTCATTAAAAGGTTAGTTAACTTTAAAATCAACAAATAGTTTCATTTTCTGAAATTATTAAGTACATTATAGTTAGATTTTTACAAAATAATGTACATTTTAAAGTATATCTAATTGAAGTTTCTTGAATGCAGCTTTATTTGATTACAGTTAAATTAATGCAGCCTTCCAACATGAAAAGGTTTCCCACCCCTGACTTAAACTATAGTGAAGCTAGTATAACTGACCTGAAGTACTAATGATTTTGGAAGCTTTATGAGCTCAAAAATATGTGGTCATGAGACAAGCATGGAAATTTCTAGACTAGAGAGAAAAACTGTATTTTCCCTTTAAAATTCTGTTCTTTCTTATCTGTCCTGACCTCCTTATTTTTCTTTTGTTTTTCTTTACAGGTAGCAGAGACAGGATGAAGAAGAGAGAGCGGAAGACATACATACTGAAAATTTGGGGGAACAGAGGAAGAGTTATAAACAAATGTTAGTTGTTTGTACCATTTATAAAAGCATACTTTGCCAATTATTAATATTTTACCTAAAAGAATCCAATAATGCCCACAATACTCATGTTTACCTAAAATATTTAAGCCACTTTTGGAGACTCAATGTTCTTATTTATTTTTCTTAGTAGACTTGCAATGCACTTGAATATAGCTTTCTCCTCTGCAGTGAATATATAAAATGCTCATAAATTTAAGGTTAGGTGATTTTAATTTTGCAAATTATACTTGATTATAAAAAGGGAAAATTGCTAACATGAGTGGATATATAAGCTCCTATGTAAGAAATTATCATAAATACTAAGCTTCAAGTGATAAGATCAAGAATATCTCACAATTTAAACATCACACTCATGTGAAACATTCTTTAGAATAACCAATACCCTGGTTCAGGGTCACCATTATCTCTCATGTAGATTTACTAAAGAAGCCTCCTAACTTGCCTCCTCCAGCCTTCCCTTTTATTATAGACTGAAGATTTATGACCCCCCCCCAAATTCATATACTGAAGCCCTAACCCCCAGCGTGATGTTATATGCAGGTGGGGCCTTTGGGAACGCACCCCTTCCCACTACCAGGTGAAAACACAAGGCAGCTATCTATAAGCAAGGAAGAGGGCCCTAGCCAGGAACCAAACTGGCTAGCACTTTGATCCTGGACTCCCCAGCTTACAGAACTGTGAGAAATAAATGTCTGTTGTTTAAGCCCCCCAGTCTATGGTATTTTGTTATAGCAGCCGAAAACACCCCTCTATCAATCCATTCTCCACATTAAATACAATCTCAATGTATCATTCACCTGTAAAAAGTTTCCAATGGTTTCCCACTGTTCTCATGATAAAGATCTTCCTAAACCTAGCTATTAATGCCATGTTTGCTCATCAGGTCCATATCACAGTCAAGGGAATCTTTAAAGAATAACCCTTTGTTGTAAGGATGAACACATTTTGGGAAAATCTACCTGTTTGACTTTATTTTGTGTGGGGTAACCAATTTTTAAAAGATACTTATGAAACATATATTAAAAACAAGGTTTATTTAGTTTTTACAGAAAATTTAGCTTTGCTAAATTATTATTTATGTTGATTACAGGGTATATACGTATTTGAAATTGTATTAAAGCCAATGAGACACAGTTGACGGCTTAAGAAACACAAATATAAATAAATATTTGTTTTTAAAAAACTGAAAATGTATTTTTGTCACACTATAACTTAATCATAAAAAATTCATAATTTTTCAAAATCAGAATACACATGCATTGAGAGACAAAAAAATGAAACATTAAGTACCCATAATTATATTCATGATTTAATTAAAAGTTACAGAGCTAACAAGAGGCTCTTCAATTCCAAGTGTGTAGAAGCATGTATAATATATGATTGCTAAAATCTTTAGTCAGTATTGGCACAAATTTAATCTACTATATTAAATTATTCAACAATGACTACTTGAGTGTCAGGTAAATGTTGCTTGAAAAAAATATATTTAAGATAACTTCTATGTACCATTTCTAACGTAAAATGTTATATCTTCGGTGGAAGTTTCTGGGAATCACTTTTATTTCTGGTTACATAAAGGAAAAAATTGAGGGGGCTATGCAATGACAGCATGGAAATCCTTTTTATTTTTCAGTTTTTCTACATGAAGTTGAGAAATACGACAGAGACAAAGAATATTATTTATATGTAGTTAGAACTATCTTACCCTGAAATGTAGGCCACCTGCAAAAAACAAATACTATTATTTTTTTTAAAGAAACATTATTTACAATGTATACCATAAAATTGTAATAATAGAGTCACAAAAAATAAAGGGAAGAGTTTTTCACTTAAATTGAATTTCAGGAGAATAAAATGTTGAGTCACAAAATCCAACAAATTTTTATCAGCAGACAGTGAACTTTTCATCATTTGCTGAAATTTCTTTTATGATATCACTGAGATTAGGAGTGGTATATGGTATTTGGTAAGTCAGACTTGAAAAGATATTTAAGAACGTTTTCAGGCCCATGTACTTTCTTCACCAGTTTTGACAAATTTTACTCACTTAAATTATTTGAGGGTGTCTCTTTTCTTTCTATACAATTACTCTGCTGCTCTCTCATTGGTATTAATCAAACACATTCTTCCACATTTAGCCAATATATTGCTCATCCTATATATAACTTATAGAGCCTTTCTGAAACAGGATCGGAGAGAAATGAAGCAGAATTTGATTCATAGGTCCACTGCTGTATTTACTTTAAGCCTGGTCTATTCTTTTAGGCCCCCAAATGGGCCTATTTTTATAACTGTTACATTTGTCAAACATTATTAAAATGGTAGTTCACAAATTAGTAGAATAGAGGACTCAATCTCAATTAAAATAAAGTATAAAAAGACAAAAACTCTGATACCTAGAAGCACAATAATTGACTCACCTGCGGCTGACTGATTTCTTTTCCACTTCTCCCTCTCCAGCTGATTTAACATTTGCACTTGTGTCCTTTTTTAACTTTTTTGCAATTCTTTCTCTCATCAGGTTCTTCTCATCACCATCAATACATTCATCATGCTCTGCACTTTCATCTTCTCCATCCTATAGAAACTGAAATTGAGTATTTGCCAGGCTTTCAATTTCCCCTTTCACTTCTAGAGACCCATTGCATCCAATGGCTCTCCTCATTGCATTCTAGACCAGCTTTGTTTTTTGTTTTGTTTTGTTCTGAATTAGTAAGGGCTTGAAGAATCTGCTTCAGGTGGGAATGGCCTTGGGTCCTGCTCTAAGCAAACTGTATAAGTATAGGATATTCCAGGAAAGGTTGTTTGCTCTATTTGTGTCCAGCAACTCTGTGCAGCACAGACTGCTCCCCTGTATCACCCGAGATATTGTGTGTACCTATGTTCCTATTATTATCCCAGTAGAAAATGTGGCTTCTGGAGGCAGTGGGCCAGCATACTAACCTCAACCAGGGATTAATTCAAGTAGAAGAGGTATAGTGGAGAAGCTGATATTTATTTCTATAATCTAAGTCATAGCAATCACTCCTCGTCTGAAAATCTTCCAGTGGAGCCCCACCTCACTCAAGGCCCTGTACAATCAGACCTCCCTGACATAATCTACAACTCCAGCCCAACAACACTACCCAACTTTGGAGTTGTTGTTCTCTCTAGCCTGAAAAACTCTATTCCAGATACCTGCATTGCTTCCCCTTCAAATCTTTGCTCAAATGTTACCCTCTCAGTCATGCTTTCTGATCACCCTATTAAAATGGCAAAACCACCCACCTATCTCTAGTTCTCTCTAGTCCCCTTCCCTCATTTATTTAACAAAGTATTTATCACCCATTTGATATGCTATATATTTTAACTATTTATGTGTTTATTTTCTCTCATCCAACTAGAGCAAACACTCCATGAGGGCTAAAATTCTGGCCTATTTTGCTTACTGCTGTATAGTCAACTTCCAGAATAGCTCCCAGCATTAATAGGGATGAGAGTAAAAGAAAGGGAGAAGGGAGGGAAGGAGAAGAAAGAAATTACCCCAAGTGGATTGATTTTCTTTTGTGAATCTTTAATATGGTGAGTCAGAGGGAGGCAGGATTCTTAACTTGATGCTTGTGGACCACTATAGCAACAGTCCTCAAAGTCTGGTCCTCAGACTATATTACAGGGTTATTACGTTAAAAATGTAAAATCCTAGCCCTCATTGGTGACTCACTGAACCAAAACCCCTGGGGATAGGAATTGTGAATGTTTTAGCAAGATGTTTAAGTAATTCTTAAGCACTAAAAGTTGATAACCAGGGACCTAGCCTTCCATGCTTGGGCCTCAGGAGATCTAAAAAAAAAAAAAAATCCCCTGCAAATCCATACAATTTTGGTTGTATATGTAGTACATTTTCCCGGGAAAGAATCCACAGTTTTAATCATTTCAAAGGTTCTGGGACACAAAACAGATTAAAGACCATACACTAACCTAAGCTGACCTCATCCTACCCATGATATTAAGAGCAAATGTATAGTCTTACATTCTATCCTATACCTTGATTCTACTTTTTAGACCCATATTATTGTTACACAGATGTCTCCAAGTAATCTCAATCTCCAAATGTACAAAATTAACCTCATTATTTTTCATCTTTCTCCCTACCTCAAGCCTACTCTTTTTTTTGTACCCATCTGACAAGTTGCCCAAACAGAAATCTTGTGGTTGTCCTAGACTCCTCCTCCTTCACTTCATAGTATGGAATCAGTCACTTTCTAGACCTCTTTCAAGTTGGTCTCTTTCCCATCTTCTAGCTCTAGTCTTACATCAAGCTCTCCTCCTGCAATAGCTTCCCAGTAGCTCTCCTAGACTCCAGTTTGTTTCCTCTAGTTTGTCCTCTGTAACTACGGTCCCCAACCCCTGGGCCACAGACCAACACCAGTGCCTGTTATGAACAGGGCTGCACAGCAGGAGGTGAGCGAGTGAAGCTGCATCTGTATTTACAGTTGCTCCCCATTGCTGACATCACCGCCTGAGCTCCGCGTCCTGTCAGATCAGCAGCGGCATTAGATTCTCATACGATCGTGAACCCTACCATAAACTGCACATGCAAGGGATGTAGGTTGTGTGCTCCTTATGAGAACCTAATGCCTGATGATCTGAGGTGGAGCTGAGGTTGTGATGCTAGCACTGGGAAGTGGCTGCGAATACAAATTATCATTAGCAGAGAGGTTTGACTGTATAGAGACCTTAATAAATCAATTGCTTGTAGACTCATATCAAAACCCTGTCAGTGAGTGGTAAGTGACAAGCTACATCTGGTGGCAGGTTTTATAGTGGCAAGTTGAGTTGATGTACTTCAATTGTACAGCTGCATCTAGAGGTAGGCTTCAAGACAGAATCTGACACTTATTTTAGTCTGTGCATGGCCTGCCATTATTTTTTTTACCACTTTTGTCCGCACCTCTTTCCCGCACTGCACAGTTGTCTCAGTCACAGTTTTGGCAAGCCCACAAGCTAATCCTAGCAAAAATGAGTAAAAAACAAATGTCGCTGGAGAGCTTCTTTGAAAAGGGGGAAAGGCCCAATGATGAGGCAGCAGAAGACTCCAAGACTGCCAACAAAATAAAAGCTGTATTTAAAAAAAAATACCAAGAGTCCTACTTAAATTACAGGTTCATTGTAACAGGTGATTCACATTCTTCAAGCCCACTTTGTAGAATATGTGGCAACTGGCTATCCAGTGAAACCACGAAACCTTCAAAACTGCTTCACCACATGGAGACCAAGCATAGACTTGGGGTTTTTCAAAAGAAAAAAATGTGAACATGAAAACAGACTCAATTACTGAAAGCCACCACTTCATCAAATGTGTCTGCACTGAGAACATCATTCTTAGTGGCTAACCGCATTGCTAAAGTTAAGAAGCCTTTTACTATTGGGGAAGAGTTGATCCTGCCTGCTGCTAAGGACATTTGCCATGAACTTTTAGGAAAGGCTGCAGTTCAAAAGGTGACACATGTTCCTCTTTCGGCTAGCACCATAGACGAATTAATGAATAGCAGAGGATATTGAGGCACAATTGTTAGAGAGGACTAATGAGTCACTGTCATACACAATCCAGGTTCACGAGTCTACCGATGTTGACAACAAAGCAACAATGCTTGTTTTGTGCAATATATTTTCCAGGAGGATGTGCACAAAGATACATTATGTGCACTTTTGTTGCCAACCAACACCATAGCTGCAGAACTATTCAAGTCTTTGAATGACTACATATCAGGAAAACTGAATTGGTCATTTTATGTTGGCATATGCATGAACAAAGTGGCTGCCATGACTGGATGGCTTTCTGGTTTCTCTACTCAAGTCAAGGAGGTCTGAATGTGAGTCTATGAATGTGAGTTCTGAATGTGAGTCTATGCACTGCGTCATCCATAGAGAAATGCTCGCTAGCTGAAAAATGTCACCTGAACTAAACAATATTTTGTAGCATGTGATTAAAATTATCAATCACATTAAAGTATTATATATGCCCTTAACTCACATCTGTCTGTGCATCTCTGAGTAGATGGACGCAGAGCACACACATCTTCTCTTATACACAGAAGTGAGATGGCTTTCTAAAGGTAGATCACTGGCCAGAGTTTTTGAGTTATAAGAGCCGCTCCAGAGATTTCTTTGAGAAAAACAGTCATCACTGGCAGTACATTTCAGTGACACAGAATGGGTCGCAAAACTTGCTTACTTGTCTGACATACTCAACATGTTCAATGAATTCAATCTGTCACTTCAGGGTAGAACCACAACTGTGTTCAAGTTGGCAGACAGAGTGGCTGCATTCGATCCCACACTGGAATTATGGGAGTGATGAGTGAACATTGGGATTTTTGATGTGTTTCAAACATTAGCAGAGATTTTGAAAGAGACTGAGCTAGGGCCTTCTTTCTCCCAGCTGGTGCATGATCACCTATCTCAGCTTTCAAAAGAGTCTGAGCATTACTTCCCAACTACAAAGATGCCTGAACTGGGAAGGAATGGATCTGTGACTCATTTGTGACTAAGCCTGGTGAACCGACTTTGTCTGTGCTAGAAGAGGATTAAGTGCTTGAGATCGCAAATGACGGTGGCCTTAAAAGTATGTTTGAGACAACTTCAAATCTCCATACATTCTGGATTAAAGCCAAGGTGGAACATCCTGAAATTGCCACAAAGGCCCTGAAAAACTTGCTTCCATTTCCAAAATCCTATCTTTGTGAAACAGTGTTTTCTGCAGTGACAGCCACCAAAACAAGATTAGGGAGTAGACTGGACATAAGCAACACACTTCAGGTGTCACTGTCTCCCATCACCCCCACATGGGACCATCTAGTTCTAAGAAAACAATCTTAGGGCTTCCATTGATTCTGCATTATGGTGAGTTATATAATTATTTCATTATATATAACAATGTAATAATAATAAAAATAAAGTGCACAATAAATGTAATGTGCTTGAATCATCCCAAATCTATCTCCTCCTCACCCTCCCCCATCCCCAGTCTGTGTCTCCCATGAAACCAGTTCCTGGTGCCAAAAAGGTTGGGGACCGCTGTTCTATAATACTGCCAATAGTGATCTTCCTAAAATGCGAAGTTGACCATAGCAACCTTGTTTTTAACAAATATTTTTCAACTGGTCCTTATTCTTTTGGGGATGAAATTCAAACTCCTCACATGGCCTATGAAGCCCTGTAGTATTTACCGCCCCCCAACCAAACTCTCCAACCTCATTCCACGCTGCCTCCTGTCATTGCACTCTGTTCACAATGGCCTGCTGTCGGTCAGCTCCTGGAACACACCAAACTCTCTCCTGCTCCAGAGTCTTTTGTACATGTAGTTTCCTTTACCTTCAACACTCTCCCTCCCTGCTCTTCACAAGACAGCCTCCTTCAAACTTTAAATCTCAGCTTGTATTTCCTAAATAAGGTATAACCTCCTCTTAGGTCCCTGCTTTAGCATATGCTATTCTCTGAGCTAGAGGAACCCCACCCATCACCACTTTATTTTTGACCTAGTTAGCTCCTAATTCTCCTATAAGACATAACACCGCATGATCTCTTACAGGAAGGTTTTCTTAACAAGTCAGATATTCATCTTCTCTCTTTTGACTGTGGTAATAGATAAATCTTTATTCATGTATGGAAAGTTATATACTTTCTACTGAATTATACAATGCACAGATCAATGGATTTTTACATAAAGTGGCATATGTATAATTTGAAAAACTTGATTTATTACATATTAAAAGAAAATCTTCCTTCTATTAGCTTTATTAGCCAATACAACTTATAAAGATCATATAATCTCTTAATGAGAATCTTCTGAAATGTATGTATAAAAAAGGAATACTACTATAAATGACTGATCCAAGCATTCTCCATATATCCTATAGAATGTTCACCCATCAACATTTAAACTTTTAACATAATAAAATGATTATATCTGAATTTTGAGTATTTATGTAATGCTATGGGAGAGAAAAGGCAGGCTAGAAATTCATATATAAAATTCCAATTTTGCAGTGAAATACACACTTGGAAGGAGATATTCCAATATCAAAATAAATGATTTTTACTTTTCAAATTTCCCGAGAATTTGACATATCGTGTTTCCCCAAAAATAAGACAGGGTCTTATATTTATTTTTTCTCAAGAAGACACTCTAGGGCTTATTTTCAGGGGATGTATTATTTTTTTTAAGTATGTTACAACAATCTACATTTATTCAAATATAGTTAAGCTGTCTTCTTCTGGAACATCATCATAACTCTCCAAACCTCGAATTCCATCCTGAATTTCTTGCCACTCTATTTCCTTTAGAACCATCGGCCCCAATCTCTCATGTCGAGCAATAGAGCTCTCATGAGGCAGATGAGAAGGGCTGCTCATCTTCTTCACCGCTCTTTACCGCTGGGCGTAATGCATGGGTTGTGCAGATATGCTGCGTAGCCACGCCCATCACTAGGTCTTATTTTTGGATTAGGGCTTATATTGTGCAAATGCCTAGAAATCCTGCTAGGGCTTATTTTATGGGTAGGTCTTATTTTGGGGGAAACACGGTATATAAAAGTAATAATTACTTTAAGAAAAAATAATTTAATTTTGTAAAAATTTTGAATTTTGTATACATTGTTCAAACTATATTTATACTAAAATTAATACTCACATCATCTAAATCTGCTGCATCACCTTTTTCACTACAAAAAAAGTAAAATGTAAATTTTAGCTTCAAAGTGAAATTAATAAAATTATTTAATAATTCAAAAATTTAGAACAGTTTGCTGGGATTAACATTCCAAAAATTTGATTCAACATAGGAATTATATTTAATACCACGACATCTTCCCTTCTCAAAGAGAAGCAACAAAGATAGTACGACAACTTTGTGTTAACCTCTCAAAGTAGATGAGAATTTATAGTCAACGAATTGGCCCAAAAAGTGGTGATTTCCTCACAAAAACCTTCAACTCTGATTTGTTCACCCATGATAGCAACTGAGACAAAAATGCTTCAAGGAAGAAATTAGCAAGGCAACTTTTAATTAAACATTAAACTGTTAAAGCAAACAGTTTCTAATATTCAAACTATCCTAAGAGGTAAACATTTAACAATTAATTTTAAATTTAATTAGTTCAACAGAGGTAGATAGCAAGAAGAGTGAAAGTGATAAGAATGCTTCTGTCATGCTAGAAGTTCTCTACTTCCATTATTAAAATGCTTTATTTTTTTGGCTGGGTTTAACTTTTTTGACTTACGAGTACTTACTGTTTACTCACAAAGGAAGCAAGAAAATTATCTGAGCCAGCAAATAAGAACTTAGGATCACACTAACACCAGACTAACCTTTCAACAGCTGGAACAGAACTGAGATGTGGATCATCCTTAAGCAAGTCATGACTACTTTTGCTTTTTCCCTTCATGCTCTGGAAAGGAATGTAAAATGTAATCATGAGTGGGGAAATAAAGTCTTCCAAAAGGACAAGTTAACAAATTTACAGAAAATCTAGTACTGACATAATGTGGTTAGCAAAAAATGTGTTCCTGAAAAATGGGGAACTAAAGCTTTATAAAGAATCATCCTACTCGTCCATTGACTGAAAATACTATTTTAGAAACACCTTTTTTAAAAAAAGTTATACACCATTAAAAATATGTCTATTGATTATAAACTTAAAGCTCTAAATCCTCATCATGTTTCATATACATACAACTAAACTAGTTAATTTTTTGACCCATAAATTATAACTTAGAAGCTAGATCACAAGAGTAACTTGAAGTAAATGCATACTAATTATTCTTTACATATACCATATATATGGCACAGAATCACTTTTTTAAATGTACACAAGCAGCCAGACGAGTACATCTCTGAGATACTATTTAAAAATAAAAAAACAGATATGTAGAAGAGCTGCTAAAGCATGAGACTATTCATCAATGACCAAATATTTATTAAATGCTTTAATTTCAAAGTTCATGTTCTCAATAAATGTACATTTTAGTAGGGAAATAAGACATAGGAAGATATAAGTTGAATTATAAAATAACAGCTACTGTTACTATTATTGTAATTTATTAAGTGTCAAGCACTGTGCTACAAACAGTATTTCTACCCTTCATTTGTCTTCTCACCAAATGAAAGTATTTGAGGTGGGCATTATTAGCCTCATTTTACAAATGGTTAGAAAGATTAATTTAGTCAGTGGTAGAGGATCTGGGATTTAAATCCAGGTCTGTTTGACAATAGTAACTATTTACCAAAAATCCAAATGTATCCATGTTACTTTTCCTACATGGCCCTATGGACCCAGAACACTGGCCTGCTTTCAGAGCTGTAATCCCTTACAATTGTTAGTTGAATTGTTAATATTTTTAAATGAGTTACTGTATTGTATTCTTGCAAATCACTAAGAGATTTTAAGTTTTCTCATCACAAAAAATGATACGTGAGGTAATACATATGTTAATTAGCCATTCCACAGTGTATATGTATCTTAAAACATCATGTACACGATAAATATGTATGATGCTTATTTGTCAATTTAAAAATATGAATGAATTAATTTTTAAAAGAGCATTGTTTGTCTCCTAAAACTTAGTTTAAACAGCTTGAAGGAAAAAGAACAAACTTGTTTTATACTAATTTAAAATAAGACTTGATGACGGGAGGAAACGATCTGAATAATCATTACTATTTCAAATTTTAATTAACTTTTAAAATTGAATTAATATAGAAATATATGATAAAAAACCAGATTTTTAGGCCTCCCTTCCCACTATGACAGACTCCGCATTCCTGCAAGGAGAAAAAGCAAATTAGAGAAGAACTAAAGAAATTAGGAGACAATCCTAAAGAGGGTAAAAATGAACTCTGACATTTCTCTTTAATGCCTGTTCTTTTTGAATGATATATTTTAAGGTTCTTATTTATACTATTAGGTAACAATGACTTTAAAGGAAGAACAAACACCAAATATATTTTTAAATGTTTTAAAAGTTGCATAAAAGAAGCTGGCTAGTTAAAAGGTTTAGATGCTGAACAAAATACTAAATATATTTAGTGAATTCAGTATAAGGAGATCTACAGAAAATTCAAAACTGTCTGCAAATGAATCTAACAATGAACATCAAAAGGGATGTAGAAAAACTATATTATTATCTGGCATTTTATACCCAAGAACAAAGAGGCAGCAAAACTGTAGGAAAGAAAGTGAGAGTGAGAGAGAAAGAGGAGGAGAGAGAGAGAGAGAGAAAGAAAGAAGGAAGGAAGGAAGGAAGGAAGGAAGGAAGGAAGGAAGGAAGGAAGGAAGGAAGGAAGGAAGGAAAAAGAAACAGGTATAGTGGTACGGAGGAATATTGGTCAAGAACCTGGAAGGTTTGGGGCTCAATATCTAACTCCTGTGTGGATAGTTAACTTTATGAGTCAGCTTGGCTAGGCTATGGTACCCAGCTGTTTAGTCAAACACCAATCTAGATGTTGCTATGGAAGCATTTTTTAGATGTGATTAGTATTTAAATCAGTAGGATTTGACAATCCAGATTACTCTCCATAATGTGGATAGGCCTCATCTAATCATTAGAAGGCCTTAAGAGCAAAAACTTGGGTTTCCAGAAGAAGTAATTCTGCCTCAAGACTGCCACATAGAAACCCTGTCTGAGTTTCCAGCATGTAGGTTACAGATTCTTCAACTATTCCCTGATTCTCTAGCCTGCTGGCCTACTCTACATACTTTGGACTTGCCAGCTCCCATAATTGCACAAGCCAGTTCCTATAAATAAAGAGAAAGAGGGACTGGTATAAATAAACGCATTTCTCTCTTTCTCTCTCTCATATTCTCTCATATCCTATTAGTCTATTGGTTCTGTTTCTCTGGAGAACCCTGAATAATATTTTCTGAAACCTTCAGCACAGAACCAGAAAAACTTAATAGTTAAAAAAAGGGATTTTAGAGGCCACTTAATCTATTCTCCCACCCAATGCAGGAATCTCCTTGACCTGACTCTCTCTCTCTCTCTCACACACACACACACACACACAAAACCCATTTCTTTTTACATGGCTTCTGTTACTAGAAAATTCTCTGACTAGAGAAAAAAATATCTATGTGTAATTTCCAATCACCCAGCCAACACTAGTTCTATCTTCTAGAACTACAAATGAACTACAAACAAGTTCTGTTTTTAGGCATACTCCACACAGTGAGTTCAGACATAGACTGGTAAGCAGAATAATGGCTCCCTGGGGTGTCCATGTCCTAATATCCAGAACCTGTGAATATGTTACCTTCCTTACATGGCAAAAGGGAACATTCATATAAATTAAGGATTTTGAGATGAGGGATTATCCTGCATTATCAAGATGGTTCCAATGTAATCACAAGAGTACTTATAAGTGAAACAGGGAGGCAAGAGGGTCAGTTCAGAGTGATGCAGTGAGGGAAAGAGTTTACCAGTCATTGTTGGCTTTGAAAATGGAGGAAGGGGACATACCAAGGGATACACAGTCTCTACAAGTTGAAAAAGGCAGGGAAGGGATTCTCCTCAGAGCCTCCAGAAAAAAGGCAGCCCTGCCAACACCTTGATACTTAGCCCAATGAAGCCTATTTTCAGACTTCTGACCTCCAGTACTGTAAGACACTAAATTTGTTTTGCTTCAAACCACTAAATTTATGGCGATTTGTTACAATAGCAATATAAAACTAGTAAAATATGTTAGTATTTTTTTTAAATTTGCTAAATACAAACAACTAGAAAGATAAGTAAATTAAAATTGAATATAATTTGATAGGGCAGAAACATTTTATAAATTAGACTTTTTAACACTTCTGATAACCTCTGTGCCAATGACAGAGGAGCATCTCCATGCCATGTCCACCCAACTTTTGGGGAAAGCTTAACTTCCTAAGATAAACTAGAATAGGACAAAGCATTCTTACTTTATTCTCAAAAGTGGTAAATTTGTCTACCAATATAACTTTTTCTGGGTAAGAAAAAAGCCCTTCTATAACTTTGGATTTGAGATAAAATGTTAACAAGTCTTATGGTGAGAGAACTACTATATGTATCACTGTGAATGGGGAACTGTACTGAACTGGTGACTGTATTAAAATCTAGCTATTGACATACTTTTATAACAGATCTGCCATTTAACTTGCCTCATGAAAACTACTAGTCTGATTGTAAGCTTTTACTTGAAAAATATTTTCTGACATTTGTATAAGTTATATATAAGGATTCATGAATAAATTTTAAACCATGACAAACATTTGAATATTGTTTAAGAAAGCAACACGAAGGGAGAGCTATTCCAGATAAAAGCTTTTCTCAAATATTTGAAGCCTAGGATCACAGTTTCACTTAGTTTTACTTCTCTAAGTATACCTAGTTCCTCAGGTATTCTCTATGTGAGATAGTTTTTGGCATCATACCCATCCTCCTCACCACCCTCCCTTCCTTTGGATGCATCTAGTTAGTCAATATCTTTTTAAAATGTGTTCAGAATTGAACAAATTGCTGCAAATGTGATCCAAACAATGCAGAGAGTGTTAAATTCCTTATTCCAGAGATCTTGCTCTTAATTCAACTAGGGCTCACAGACTATTATGTCATATCTATTCAGCTGATTTTACTGCACTAAAGTACAGAATTTACATGTACTCTTATTACATTTCAACTTACTCATTCAAATAATCAGGCACAGGTTGGCAACAAAGCACCCTTTGGGCAGAAGTATTCAATTAGCTATAAATCTATCTGACTGTACTATCTCCGAGATCACATTTCTTCATGTTGTCCACAGAATATCATGAAACAGTCTGACAATGTGCTTTTCTGAACTCAAGATATGATTATTATGGCACCCCCTATCATGCAATCCTATCAAAAAGGAAATGAAGTCAGTCTGGCAAGTCACTTAACCAGAGTCTCAGTTTCCTCATCTATAAAGAAAGGAAGTTGGACTAGATCCCTTTGAGCTATAAAATTCTATGATTCTAAAGAGATTTTATCAGGTAGTAGAAAGATACTGAAATAAATAATGAAGGAAAGCTAACCCTTGTGGGAGAGGCACCTTGTCATGAACAAATGAGTGGGGTGAAGGAGTGTCTGTAATTCCACACTGATAATCCATAAACCAGAGGGAACTCCATCTTGTTTTTCCTTTCACAAAAAGTAAAGCCTCAATTCAGACTTTACCAATTATTAACTTGTGATCAGTCAGACAGGTTCTGGAATAAAGCTTAACACTGTGGAGTCACTGAAAAAAGAAACTTGATAAGCAAATGAATAGTGAACCAATTATTTTTAAACCCTTTAGAAATATTTAATTTCATACAACCACTGAAACTGCAAATTCTTCTTAGTCATTATAAAATATACTTATTTGGCTTTGGCTGTAGTTATTTCATACATTTTAAAATAGTAAGGTTAAATTTTAAAGAAACATATTCTATTAGCCATACTTTTCCAATATTCAGGTTAGCATTTTCGTTTTCTTACTAAGGTATTTTGGAGTATTCATAGTGTAAAAAAACTGTATATAAGCAAAATAAACAAAAATACACTTCTGTTTGGATTCTCTCCAGAATTTATCTCATGCAGTCTAAAGCAATTTCCTTTCCTCTACGCTAGTAAATTCCAACAATTTTGTTGTTGTTGTTCTATTTTCTCAAACTAAACTCTCCCACTAATCCAATACATAAAGCAGACAAGAGCTACATTCTGTAGGCCAGAGATTCTACAGTGTGCCAAGACCCACTCACACATGCAGAATGAGTTGTTGGTGGGTCATAATGTAGTGGTGCACACCCATGTTCTCCCAGGCTGTTCAAGCTACTATCCAGGACCCTATGCTGTGCTCAGAAAGGGCACTAGGCCAGTTGTGCCAAGCTTATGGCTCCCTAGTCAAGAAAACAGAGCTGCTGGTGAAATTTCTTACCAGCCCTCTAAATTGCTTGGGCATGAAAGCATGAGCTTCTACATAATAATTATGATAATATTAGAAGTTATTTGATATTCTTCAGTTCTCTGAGATTAAAAAATACCAATTATAACATATTATACACTGTTCTACTTTAAAACATTTGACTTTCAAAGACATTTTTCAAAATTGCATAATATATCAAAATAAGGACCATCCATATCCTTATCTCACAACACTAAGTGGTACATATTATTTCCATGTTACAAAAAGGAAAATTGAGGCTCAGAGAGACTAAGTTATCCAAGGTCACAGAGTGCCAGTGGAAAGCAAAGTTTCAATACGAGTTTGTATGATCCCAAATCCATGCTACTTCTACTCCTAAACACTGCCACTCAAAGATGACAGAGACTCTATCTGCAAGGAGCTCACAGCCCAGGACTCAATACAATTAATAAGTCAAAAAGTAAAGGTTATAATGTTGGTGTAGTATACAATGAGAACATAGTCATATGCTTCTTTGGTAATAAAGCACAAAAGATGTGTTTAAAAGGAAAATATAAAGTATTACAAGAAAGGCAGAGGTTAGCTAAGAAAAAGATCAAGAAAAACTGGAGGCCAGGCACAGTGGCTCACGCCTGTAATCCTAGCACTCTGGGAGGCCGAGGCGGGCGGATCGCTCAAGGTTAGGAGTTCGAAACCAGAGCGAGACCCCATCTCTACTAAAAATAGAAAGAAATTAATCAGCCAACTAAAAATATATAGAAAAAATTAGCCGGGCATGGTGGCACATGCCTGTAGTCCCAGCTACTTGGGAGGCAAAGGCAGAAGGATCACTCGAGCCCAGGAGTTTGAGGTTGCTGTGAGCTAGGCTGACGCCGCAGCACTCTAGCCCAGGGAACAGAGTGAGACTCTGTCTCAAAAAAAAAAAAAAGAAAAAAAAAGAAAAGAAAAACTGGAAAAGACATCTAGAAAAGGTGGTATTTTAGGTGTCAAAAATACCATCCAGAGGTAGAATAGGACATTCAGGTAAGGAAAAGAACATGAATAAATGCACAAAAATAGGAAAAAGACAAGTATATATATTCAGATCTGTCTATTAAAGCAGTGTTTCCTACATCTCCCTAGTATAAATTCCAAGGGAATTCATTAAACATACAGCTTTCCAGGCAACTCCCTTGGAAATTCTATTCATTTGGTCTGAGATAGGGCCTAGGAATCTTAATTTTTAAAAAGTATCACAAATGATTTTTGTTAGCAGCAAAGTTTACTAAGTACTAGGCTAAAGGGTAGAGTTGGTGAAGGGGAATCATTGAAAGTAGAGGCTTAAAATAATAGGCCAGGAATTTGGCCTTATTAATATAATCAACAGAGAGCAGTATTAACATCTTAAGCTTTTGTTAGGCTACTCTGATAGTGGAAGGAAGGAAGGAAAAGAAGAGAGGGGAGATGTGAGACCAGTTTGTAGACTACTATAGAGTCCAGGCTAGAGATAATGAAGGCCTGAACAAGGGTAATAGCTAAATAAATTAAAAGAAAAAAATAGATTTGAGATATATCTTGGATGAAAAACTGCTTAAACAACGCAGAGAAAAAGAATAAGAAAAAAGTCAGAACTGAATCTAATGAGTTTTTCTTTGGAGCATATTGAAAACAAGGCATAGAACATGGAGAAGTTTGGGAAGAAAACATAATGAGTTAAGCTGTGGCCGGGGCTTGAGTAACTAGTGAGATGTTCAAATAAAGAGGTGTCCAGTAGGCAGCTGGAGAAAAAAAGAATAAGCCAGCCTAGAGATATAGATATGAAAGTCAGATACAAGCACTTGATGGTAATTTCATCACAAAGCACATCATCAAAAAGTCAGATGAGAAAAATAAGATGACATAATACTAGGATAATAATACTCATTTCATAATGGACTGTGTGTGGGTTGTAATTTTCTTGGCAGAGAAAAAAGATTTTACCTAGTCTTTCCAAATTGTTTAAAGTGTTTCTTAGGTTTAAGAGAGAAAATAAAGAGCAAGCCAATAGTATCTGAGGTAGTATCTTTGCACATTTTAATCTTAAAGCAAACACAAATTGATTTTGGAGTATAAATTCACAATATTCAGTACAATTTACACATCTCATTTTTCCTACTTTGTACAACAGAAAGCAGAAGGAAAAGAAGTTTTGTACATTTAACACATGTTGTTGTTAGAAATAGAAAAAATTCAAACTAATTTCCTAGAGAAACCAATTTCAAAGTAATTATGAACAAAACTTACTTTAGACCAGAAATTTAATTTCAACAAAAAGATTGATGGAAAAACTACTTTCTCCTGCTTTTGCTCTCCAAGGCTGCTTGACCTACCATCCAGGACCCTGTGGGAGTTAGAGAAGGGCAGTGGGCCAACTGTACTGAGGACAGCTGCCTTCTATGCCAGAATGCTAGGCTACCAGTGAAATATCTCACCAGCCTTTTAGATGGCTTAGGCTTAAAGGAGACAGCTTCTGCAGCATTCACAATCATAATAGAGACTTAAATAGCTATAAAATCCTAAGTTCAAAATTCTGATTCCACCACCTCCTAATTACATGATCTTGGATAAGCAATTTAACCCTCTCCAAGTATTGATTTATCTACAAAATAGAAATAATGTCTATATCACATGGTTGTTATAGGGATAACTTAAACTCAATATTAGCACAGTTAGCAGATAAGAAAATAAATCATTATGAGTGCTTTCATGGCCATAGATAGATTATGATGGAAATAAGTACCTAGCTCAGCCTAGGTGGGAGTCTGGTGCAGAAGGGAGGTTACACTAGAGCCAAATCTTAAAGGAAAAACAAAAAGTAGCCAAATAAAGGAGAGAGCACACTCCAGGCAAATGTAAAAATGGTAGTGGAGGAACTGTGGGGAAGGGATGGGTATGCAAAGAAATTTGACATCTTTAGAAAAGATCAACAAAAGGTACCCGTGGAAATTTCTGAATCTAACATTCACAAATATACCCACAGAATCATGACATATAGTAAATCTTTCGTTTTGATGAGGCACAAATTTGAATCATGAACAATGCATTGACATCTAAAGATGACTCCTGAGATACTGAGGTAACAGTGATTGGTGATGTTGATAAAGAACAGGGAAAGGAGATGTTTATATAAAAATAAATTTAGTTTTGACATCTAAAGTAGAGACTTTCCTAAGCCAACTCAGAATGAGGGATAAGAGCCCAGAGAAAATATTCAACCTTATCTCATAGAGTTTAGAATGTTGGTGTTCAGGTAGGTGATAATTGAATGCATGGTATCAAATATATCACTCAAGGATACTGTAAAAGGCAAGAAAAAAATTATGACCAAATTATTTCTTATACTTGCCAGTTTTCATTCAGTTTCAGTGCAAGGGGTACAAATATAGTGCTTACTATGTGTCCAAACTGCTTACCAAAACCATGCTCGCTAATAAGGGAAGCACATGGATAAAGTAAAGAGTAATGATAATGTGCTTTTAAGTCAACATTATTGTTAGTGTAGATAAGAAATAGATGACTACGTTAAGCAAGTAAGGCAGTGCAAGGTTAGAGTTTTAATCACTATGACAAAGACTTTGAAACTAATCCTTTAGGTCTCAGCATTCATGAATTTTCAAGAAAGTGAGGCATATCAGAACTTTGAGAGTAAAACCATTGAAGATGCTTTTCTTGGAGTATACATACCAGAAACACTGCTCTAAACAATGGCAAGACATTGTAAGCATTTCAGCAGTGATAATTACGATGCAAATGATATTAAAGATAACCATATCCAAAAGCCTGGGAAGGATTGGTGGAGTAAAAGGCAAGAAGGCAATGTATAATTAAAGAACACTGGTTTTATTGCTAGAAAGACCTGGCTTCAATTCCCAGCTGTAGCTACTTACTGCTTATGTGACTTTGAGCAAATTATAACCTATCTATATCTGAATTTATTCACGAGTAAAATAAGGACAACAACACCTGTTTCAAAGGGCTATGATGAAAATTAATGAAATAGCCAAAATATATATAAATAACATTAAAGTGAATGTAAGAGTTTTGGTCTGTGACTTGTAGTAATAATGATAATAACCATTATCATCTATCAAACCAACTGAACAAATAGAAATTAAAACCTGAATCATAAAGTTGAACTATTCGAAAAACTTCGAGTCTAGTTCTACTGATAAAAAATGCCAAGATTAAGAATAAATAAATACTACAATTTTTTTTTTTCATTTTGTAGGCTGGGGATAAATGAATAGAGTAATATTTTCTATCCAATCATTTCCCATAGCCAGTTTCAATGTTCCAAAGTTTAATTACCAGAGCAGGAAAGCTACCCTGAACTGAACTCAACACTTTGGAAAAACATTACAATTTTAAAAGAGAAAATCATCTCAGAAGTTGCAAAATATTACTGACCACAAATCATTTTACAAATCAATTCAATGAGCACTTACTGAGTGTGTACCATGTAAAATATGCTGTGCCAGGTATAGCAGGAGATAAAAAAAAATGAGTAAGACATAGACCCTAATCTCTCTTATTAATCTGAACAAACATTAGAGATTACCTGACTAACTCGATTTACTTCCTCCTCTTCTTCCTCAGCTTCCTCTCCAAATGAAAGTAAACTAAAATTTCTAGTTAAAAAAAAAGAAGAAAGGAAAAAAGCATGAATGAAAATTAGAAAGAAAAAGTTAAATAAAACATCCTATTTTCAAAGTAATAGAACAGAATTTATAAGAAGAAATATATTCCAACTGTTAAAAAGGACAATATTACTTAGTATTCAGCAGAAATATACTAAGCATCTATATTTTCAGTATGATATTAAGGTTTTGGCCTCAGACCACCAGTGTTTCATATATTATAATAAACTAATGACCAAAAATCCATCCTGATCATTACCATTAAATGTACTGAGTCAAGCATGACAGAAAAAATTAAGCTTTTTATTAATATATTTATCAAAACTGGCAGCAAAATGGACATTTCTGAAAAACTAATAAATATATATCCCTGAAAGCACTATACATAGGAAGCAATTAATTTAATATTTGGCAAAATGTTATAATATTTTAAAATTAATAAGGTACACAAAAATGTCAGACAAAAATACATAAGCAATCAATTAGTAAAATAGCTAATGGGGAGAAAAAAACTAAGTTTGTCTCCCCTGATCCTTCAAACAAAAGAGATCCTAAGTAAGATAAATAACAAGTTATTAAAACTCTCTCGAATATTAAAAAAATTAAAGATTTGGCAACAAAAGAGGTATTTTTTTTTCAAAATCTAGGGGACAAGCAATGACCATCACATCATCCCTAACATATTTGCTATGAACAAAAACAAAGACACAGAAAAACAACTCTTGAGTTTATTGCCAAGATAAATCATAGTGATGAAACACTGAGTATAAATACAGTGACTGACCTTTCACCCAGAGATAAATTAGTCAAAATAAATAAATCAAAGAATAAAGGAAAATCAAATATATAGCCATATAAGAAGTTATTTTTCCACAGAGATCAAGAGCTTATTAAAGTGTCTGGCTCATGTCTGACAGTTTATAAAAGCAACTTAACTTATTTGTTTTGTATGACATCAAAGAAAAAAACTAATATGCATCGAACACCTACATTATTGGGTATTTTCACATGTTCCTTCTCATTTAATCTTCATAAAAATGAGGTATTGTAGTGTGCTTATTATTAATATAATCTCCCTTTTACAGGAATAGTCAAATGAAGCCCAGAAAGATTAATAAACTTTGCTTCTTACTAACTGGGTTTGGCAGGATTAACCCCAAATTGTCTAAATCTAACAATTATAAGTACAAAAAAATCCCTAATAAGGATGCTACAATTCAGTAAAAGAGTAAGTTGAAATCTAACTCTGTACTATTTTAATAAAATGAACAATATTAATAATATAGTATATTGTCATAAAATATTGAAATTTATTTTAAAAAATAATTTTTTGGGAAAACTGTCTTTAGGAAATAGTCCAAAATAACTGAATGAAATAGCTTTATGTTTAAAAATATTTATGATTATTTTTCATAGCACCCAAAAAAAGAGTGAAAAAGTTAAATAAATTATGCAATCATTAAAAATACTTTTATTTTTCTCCACTTTCCAAATTCTTTATACTCAGTGAACATTAATTTTAAAATAAGCAAAAAACAAAAGTTTCTCAACAACTCATTAAAATAAGTAGCTGATATAGAGATCATAAAATATTTATCTATTTATTAACACAGATTTCATACAGACAACAGAGATGATACATTTTTAGCTTAAGTTTAAGATATACTGTACTTGAATATAAGAAGTGATCATTTAGAAAAAAACACACTCATAATTCTGACATTTCCCTGGTTCAAACTCGCCTTTCCCTTACTAGCAAACAATTACTACAAAAAGAAATAAAGTAAACTAAATGAATTAGTGTTGCTTTTCAAGCTGAATAAAAATCTTTCTACTATGATTACTTTGTGCCTTTGGGTTTCAATTTCTTTACTTCCTCCTCTGGTTTCTCTTTTTTTGGCTTTTTAATTTCCCTTGGAATGATGTCATCAAAAGGATTAAACAAAACCTATGAAAAGAAATATTTTAAAAATATTATTCCATTTTTTAAAATTTCACAAAAAACGAAAACCAGTATTAAATTACATTGACATTAAGGTCTATACTTTTTTTCTCCACATTAACATTGTTAGTATAGTGATACACTTATACTATACAAAGTGCTTCCACTTCCATGGCCTTACTGGATTCTCCCAATAATCCTATGTACTATTAAGTGAGGGATATTTTATCCCTATTTTACAAAGGGAAAATATTTAAGAAAACTTAAATGACACATAATAAGTAGACCAACTCAGGTGCTTCGATGCCAAATCAAATGCTCTTAAGGATCTTCCTTCCTTAATGAAGGATCACTCTTAAATTACCTATAAAGTCACTTCTTTGGGCTAAATAAACCTAATTCCTCTAATTTTCCGTTATGAGTCAAGTTTTTCATTCATTGGATTATCAGCTAAAGTTTCATTTTGACTTTAAAACCTTTAATTAAAAAAAATGTCTTAATCAGAAATTGTGCCTAAATAAATTAGACATAAAATCTGAGTTGTGATGTTAATTGAGTATAACACCTTCACCTAATAGTTTAAAAATACTAACAATGAATTCCTCTTAAAATGACAACTTAAGTGCTGTATCTCATAATAATCATGCTCCTACCTCACAACTTTTTATCTTGTGTGGATTACGTGGTCTTTCATTATTATCAATGTCTACTTCTGTCAGTCGCAGCATGTTATATACTGTATCCCCTGTAACCTATCAAATAAAAATATAAAATGTAATTTCACATTATTGCATTCATCCTTTCAATTAAAAGGGGAATCATGAAAATATTTTTAAACAAATAATTTCTAAATAAATTAATTAATTAAAGGGAATTTCATATCATTACATAAGAATATATGCATTAAATAATGCAAATAAAGTAATTTCATCTTAAGGGGAAAAAGCATGAATAAAGTTCAATCTCTAATTACGCTTTTTGGGAAATTTCCAATATATACTTAATAAGAATTTTTATTAAAAATAAAAACATAATGCCAAATAACCTCCTACTGAATGACAACACATAAACAAATTTAGACTTTATGATAGAATAAGCAAATAATAACAATAAAAATGTGATAAGTGCTCTGTGGACATTATCTCATTTAATCCTCACAAACATTCTAAAAGTAGGAACTATCATTAATCCTCCTCCTACAGATTAGAAAATCAAGGCTTAAAGAAGTTATAGAGCTAACAGGCTTTTCTAACTTCTAACCGCTATGTTATATGTTGCTTCTAATGTGTAAGTTATATAATATGAATTATAAAAAATGGTGCAGAATGTCAACTTAAATCTCATTTTACTATATACTCTTATTTTTTAAAGATAATAGGTGGTAAAAATCTACAAACATCAGACAAGCTGTGTTAAAGTGGCTCAAAAGAATGCGCCAATGCATATTTCCTAACCCATGTTGTTAAGTATCAAGCAACAATATTGCATTTCATGGTGTTAGTGTGATTCTTTTCATTCAACATTTCCCAAGAGTTTTAAAACAACACCAGTTTTTCTACTGT
Source organism: Cheirogaleus medius (assembly GCA_008086735.1). Taxonomy (NCBI): domain Eukaryota; kingdom Metazoa; phylum Chordata; class Mammalia; order Primates; family Cheirogaleidae; genus Cheirogaleus; species Cheirogaleus medius. Next base: position 13,588,350 of record VBSM01002608.1, on the reverse strand, counting down.
CTAAGTTTGTTTTTTCCTTTTCATCATCACAAAATCCGGTTTTGCCCAGGATATGGGGCAACAATTCCTACTGAACCAGCAGAGGGAGCTGATACACTAGTGAAGTTTAATATGCCTAAAACTTAAAACATAGGAAGGGAGACTGAGAGAAGAAACCCTTTAGAATTCCTTTTTAAAGATAATTATTAAAAATTCTATAGAAAGGACATTCCCTGATATGACATTAAATTGAACAGAATTAAATAAGTACTATTCCAAGTAATATTTCTAGTAGGAAGTTTCAATGTCAACACAACTTTCACTTTAAACTTAAGGGAACTCATTATTAAGAAAATAAACTTTAATTACTAAATTTTATTACTTAAGTGTACTTCTAAAAATGTAAAAACAATATTGGCTGAGTGGTATAGTAGCTAATACCATTAATATGATTTTTAAAGAAAGAAAACATTAAAGCCATAACTAATGACTGATTTGCAACATGCAAAAAAGAATTCAGGTGGTCCCTCATAGTTCACTATAACAGGAATATATTCCATCATTTTTGCAAATAGTAAATAAATATCCTAGAGAATATTTTTATGAAGACAACTCTTATGTAATGTAGCATAGAAGCCTAAGGAATAATAGAAAACAAAAATCCAAGCCATAGGTTTAAGATAGATAACTGGACACTAACCTTTCCAAAGATTGTGTGCTTATTGTTAAGTTCATCTGCTCGGCCCAGTGTGAAGAAAAACTGACTGCCATTATCATGAGAACCAGCATTTGCCATGGCAACCAGTCCTCTCCGATTAAAACGCAATCGTGAGTGAAATTCATCCTGAAGCATAAAAAAGATTTAATGAAAGTCCTCAGTTATAAGACCCTTCATATATTCAGTTATTCAGCTGACCAACAAGGTCCCATACAACTTCTAATCAGAAATGGTGAAATTTGAAGCGACACAAGATATGGAAAAAGGGCTCCACATCTACTCGCCATCAAATT
>VBSM01002608.1:13533244-13573949 GCA_008086735.1 Cheirogaleus medius | reverse complement strand
AATGCTTAGAAATCCTGCTAGGGCTTATTTTATGGGTAGGTCTTATTTTCGGAGTAACACGGTATATGGCTCCTTCCTCTGTTTGCCATACATTCCCTTTGGACATTACTATATCAGGCTTTGGTGGCTCTTTTTATTAAAGCTCCCAATAATACAATATGTTGAAAATATCATGTTTCTTAAATATACAGTTTACATTAAGTGATCATAGTATGTAGAAATTTCATCTTCAGTGGATTACCTTTTTATGTTTAAGAAAATTTCTGTCAAGTGCTATATTTCTGTGCCTTATCTTCAGGACAAAGGGTTATAGCATAACACAGCAAAACATAGCACATTCATGGACAATAGCCAGGGGTCAACTATTGGTATTATGTATCAATTACTTCCCAGTTAAGAATGTGCTCTTTGAAGGGAGGAATTTTGTCCCATTTATTCTGAACAGCTAGCTCTGTATCATTTCAGTACCTAAAGTACAATTACACAGTAAAGGCACTAAACAAACATTCATCGATCAAACTTGTTATTATATCTGTTTTAAATTCTTTACAGGCCAAAATTCTTGCCACGCTCTCTATAGTACAGAACTTGAAGCTTCAATGTGTTCAATCAGCTTTTTGTTAGAAAAAGTCCCAAACTGTTTTTGTAGAAAAACTTGGGTCCTGCCTTATATTCTCCTTTAGCCTATTTCTGTTCATAAGACAGTGTTCATCACAATTTGCAATTATATATTTATTAATATTTGTATGATTATTTGGTCAATGTATTTCACTCAACTGACTCCATGATAATAGGGATAATGCTGGGTTTTTTTTCCATTGTAGCCCTAAAACCTAGCATAGAGCCTGGCATGTTCTAGGTGCTCAATAAATATTTGCTGAATGAATTATCTATTCAGAAATGTTAAAGCTTTTCCTTTGTATGATCATGTCGAATCTTCTTCTAGAGTAAAGCAACTAAGTCTGTCCTTGACCAGCAGCAATTTAACTTCAAACTCACTGATGCTTCATACTTCTCAAAAGCTAAGAAAAATATAGCATTAATTCATCCCTCCATTTATTCATTTACTGTACATTTGAACTCCTTCCACTATGAGTCTAGCACTGTTCTAGATGGTTGCATTTTATAGTGGGAAGGAAAAGGGGAGGATACTGAAATAAATAAATGTATGTATGTATGTATGTTATAGAAAAAACTAAAGAGGTTAAAGGGGCCACAGATTGCTGGGATGCAAGACACGATTGCGGTTTGCTATTTCATAGAAAGTAAATAAGAAAGGCTTCTTTGCTAAGGTTGACATTTGAACAGGTAAAACAGCATACTAGAGAGAAAAGCAGCAAGTGTGAAGGCCCTGCCAGGCAGGATGGGCAACCTGTTCAATCTCTTCCAGTGTTTATCAACATCAAGAAATATTAGGAAATATGAGGAGGTAGGTATTTTGGATTTTCACACTGACATAGCATAAGAGTAGAGGGTGGAGTGGGGGTGGGATGGAGATGCTACAATGCCCAAGAAAAATTCAAACAAAAAAATGGAAAGAATTGATCTTCCCAAAATACCCACCAGAATTTTTGCTGGGAATTACAGCATTTTTGTTTTTGCTTTCAAATTTCCCTCATTTCATGACCAAATGTCAATAAACAAAAAGATTGTGTAAATAATTTATGATGCAATCATGCAAACAATTGTATTTTATAAAAATTTACTTTATTCTAATTCAACTGTATACTTTCAATACCATTATTTTTCTCCATTATGCTGGTTCATTACATTTCATATGTGATATAGACTAGGTCTCAGTTCAAGAATTCAAGTGACACTTATTCCACTATTGACTCTCCTGCCTCATAGTGTATACAAATACATTGGACAGGAATTGACATACATTGGCCATAAAATCAATCAGAGAATCATTCTCCCATTCTAATGTGGCAACATTCAACATTTCCCACTTTCTCTGATAATCATCTCATGTTTTAAGACCAGCTCAAAAGATATCTCCTCCATGAAGCTTTTCCCAAATTTCCCAGTTGCTCACTTCTGAGTACTGCCATATCAATATGTTCCCCTTCCCATGACTGCGCATACCATACATATCATAAGGGTTTTCTTTACCTGCCTGTCTCCCTAACTAAACTGTATGCTCTTCTAGGGCAACAACTAGACCTTACCTATCTATCTTTGTATTCTCTGTGCCTAGTACAGTGCCCGGTGCCTAGAAGGTGTTCAATTAATGATTATAGAAGAAATGGAGAATGAACGACCTTCGAGTTAAGCAAAAATATGTCAAACTCGAAAATGTACTTTTAAAAACCTAACACCCTAGAAAACGTCTGCGTGACTTGGGTTAAGGCAGGAAATAGGACCAGAAGGCTGACAGAGAAATCTCCACTTGAGGACTTTTTCAAGAACATGCTGAGAAGTGCCAACTTCAGGGTTTTCGATAAAACACTGTCTATTGGCAGAAAGATAAGGAGAACACTTCTTATGATCTCTTCCTACTCTACGATCCCTGAACGCCCCCACCCTCGGGAGATCTCACTTTGGGGAGCCCCAGTTCCCTAGGTGAGGCTCTCACCTTCCCATTCGTGGGAGGCTCCTGGATGTAGATGTTGCTCATCCTGATCAGTGCTCAGGACTCTGCTCCTCTTGGGGGATGAGAGCGGACAGCCGGTCACTAAAGCTGTCCGCCTACCAGTACACTCTTCCTTAAGTCAGGTGGTCCGGAAAAGCTTCAGTCGATCAATATCAAGCGAGACAGCAACCCTAAACGCTACCTTTGCCCAAAGCAAGCCAGCACCTCACGGACGCCGCCATATTGCTCCCGGACCCGAGCACCGCTAACCCTGAGAAGGGGGATCCCAATGTGCTCCAGAAAACAAGAAAAATATTATAAAGTTCCTATAGCTTAATGTAATTTGTACTAACAATATTTCACAATATTAAAAGGCACAATTTGTCAATATTGGTGGTGTTTACTTCACACTCGCGTGTGCTGGTCGCACTCACCACCCCCCCGAAGCTGTCAGTAATGGTTCCGACCATGTGTAGCTTGCAATAGGAGTCTCCCGGAAACTCCATCTGCGTCTACTTGGTTCTGTTATTGCTAGAGGCTTGCAGGCCCTTCCCTGACCGTAGCGACGGTGCCTCATCGCGGGTGCGAGAAAAAGGCCGCTTTGGCTGTGTGTCGTCCGCGCAGCCGGCAGGAAGCAAAGGCGTTCTCGAAAGCCGAAGGCTCCAGCGACCTTACCACCGTCATGGCAGTCCCAGGTGAAGACCAACAGCAGGGCCCTCCGTCTGAGCTAGAGAGGGAGCTGGTAGATAAGGGTGCGGTGGGGCTGGGAGTAGCACCCCGGGAATTTAGGCGGGGGCCGAAAAATTAACAATTTTGTTTGGTTAACATGAAAAAGTTCACATTCCAAAAATAAACTCTGAAGGAAAGAAAGAAACTGTCTCTCGCGCCCGCAGCCAAGCCCCATCCTCACGGGTTTAGCGGGAAAGTGTATGGTGAAAGGGAGCGAGGAGTGAGGGGCAGTAACTGTAGGCCTAAGACAACGGGCGGCCAGGAAAAATTGACCTTAACTTTGGTGTGGCTTACAAATAAAATCTGAAGTGGGAACACTTGGCAGACCCAGGTTGTCACAGGCACTGTTTGTACTGGAAGTCGCTGGGACGAAACGGGCGTCAGAGGTTCTACTCCTAGTTCTTCCTGTTGTATGTAGCTTCTGTGTGGCCTTCATCCGGTCGCTTTGCGTCTGAGCCTCAGTTTCCTTATCTGTAAGAGAAGGTGCTTTGTTGAACTATATCTAAGATTCCTTCTATCTCTCAAATTCCGTGTCCAGACGTTACTGATCTAAAAACGGTAAACCCTGCGGAATAAGTGTTATAGTTTAGAAATTTCTTCATCCACAACTACCAACTTACTTGCAGTTCTAGTAGGAGAGAGGACATCTCCTTAAATCGGTTTGGCCGCGATGTGTTCCGCAGAACACTGATTGCAGAAGATAGTTTGAGAAATGTACACCCTCACCCTCCAACTTGGAGATTCACAATGCTCTTAAGTATAGAAAGGATTCTGGGAAGTACTATGGTTCAGAAGCTCTAACATTGTTTCAACCTGTCATTCCCAGTATTATTTGATCAGGTTTTTTGTTCGGTGGCAGCGTTTTCTAAAACTTATTCTAAGCACAGCTGTTATGGGAAGATTTTGCTTTTCTACTAACTGCAATTTGGGGAGAAGCATATCTGGACCTGTGAGAGAGGAAATGTACACTTCTATTAAATACCTACTATGTGCCAGGCACTGTACTAGGCATTGGGAATACAGTAGTGAGCAAGATAGAATAAATTAGATTCATGCAGGACTTAAAATTTAGCAGTGCAGAGGGAGAAATTTACAGAAAGTGGGATAAATGCTATGACAAGGAAAATACATGACCTTGGGAAACACATGGTTAAGAGCACCAAACAGGGTACAGGACAGGCCAGAAGGACTTGCCAGAGGATGTGCCATTTAGGATGAGACTTAAAGAATTATGGGATATGTAAAGGAAGAAGAAATATGTGAGAAGAGGAAATGAAAGTTGTTTGCTGTGGATGGAACTCAGAATACAAATTGGAGAGAAATGAAAAATTAGAGAGATAGTAACAGTAGCTAATATTTTCTAAGCATTTACTATGTGTCAAATGTGTCAGATACTGTGTCAAACATTGTATTTTGTCTCATTTAATATCCACAGCCATACTGTAAAATAGGTATTAATGTTCTCATTTTACAGTTGAGGAAATGGAGGGACAGAGAAATCAAGTAACTTGTCCAACATAGCTCGTAAGTGACAGATCAGTGTGGCTTCTCTATACTGCTGTCATGCTCTCATATAACTTACCAGGTAGTTTCCAGCTCTTGAAGGAACTTGTAAGCCATGACAAGGAGTTTTTGGTATTATCCTAAGGATGGTAGGAAGCTATTTAAGGGTTTTTAAGTAGGTTCACATTTTGGAAAAATCATTCTGGCAATACAGTAGATTGGAGGGGAGCTAGTTTGGAGGCATAGTCACCAGTTAGGAATAATTCTGGTGAGTTATGATGCCTGACTAAGGTGTGGTCTCAGTAGGTAAGGAGAAAAGTGGATAGGTTGGAGATATATTTTTGGTGTTAGAATCACTACGAATTGGTGATTGATTAGCTGTGAGTGGGTAAATGAGGAAATGAGGTTTACCTGGGTTTCAATATTAGGCATTTGGGCAAGGCTATTTACTGATATGGGCAACACCTCACAAATAGCAGGAGTTGGAGGATGATGATGAATTCCAATTTGAAGCTTGTCATGTTGAGGCTAGTCAGAGATAGGAATGGAAATGTCTAATAGACAGTAAGAGATATAATTTGTAGCTTAGGAAGGAAGTCGGAGTCAAACATAACTATTTAAGTGTGATCCACACACATAATAGGAGTTAAGACCATGGGAGTGGATTATTTTGCTCAGGTGAGTGCGTGTAGAGTGTGAAGGGAAGTTCTGTGGCTGAAGCCTGGTGATTATTAACATCTAATAGGCCAGCAGAGAAAAGACAAGCCTGCACAGTGGATTTGCTTAGGCATCCTCATAGGCCACATCAGCCCTGGTGATCTTTGCATCACACAGCTGCATCCAAAGTTGACCGGCTGTCATTGCTCATGTCATTAAGCAAAGTCTTTGACACCTATGTGGTATGGGCACTCTGGGGGACACAATGTCATAGTTTGTGCCTTCATAAAACTTCAGTCATGAAAACGTGCTGCTTAACAAAGAGGACAAAAGTGATTTTTTTAAAAGGGGAAACAAATTCCCTTAAAACTTAGACCAGTTTTATAGATATGTTAACCTTCTTTCAATTCAAAATAATGCCACAAAGTATAATAATCTTAAATCGTGCCATTTAGCTAGATGGCAAGACATAGATAAAGTTTTTAAACCCAGCAAAAATTGAGATAATAGGTGTGACAGCATTGTAAAAGTACAATACAAGTGTCATTAGAAAATATAGATAAGAAAATGTTAAGATAATTTCTTGGATGATTGATCCAGGCAGTGTATTAAGGGAAAATAGAGCTCCATCCAAACCTTTTAAAGGTAATCATCAAGAAGGACAAGTATTGTGTTATGCTCTTTTATTTTAGGTATAATAGATTCACCTTGACATTTCTTGGGATGGTCTTGCTAGTAATTATTACAAGGTATAAAATAATGAGGCTGCTTTTCATAGCATTGTATATAAGCTTAAGTTATTGTGTAGGTAACACAATGAAATGTAGACTCTTAGGAAAGAAAATCTTACTCTTAGTTGTTATAGAAATGACATTTGAACAAAGGTTTCAGTGAACATTACTGTCTTTGAAAAACTGTTTTTCCCGTTCACAGTTTTTGAAAGTAGCTCTGACATTCATGATTCAGCCTTCTCTGTGAAGAATTGAACTGGCTGGTACAGGTGGCAATATATGTTACTGATGTGGATGGCACAAAAACTAATTTTTTGGTGTCTATAAGACTTTCAGTGAAGTCTTATAGCCAGGGGAGGAGATTTTTCTGTGGTCAAGTTAACATTTCAGTTTGGCTTATCAAAGTAAGATTCTTAAAACACATTATGATAGCATCTTAGTAATAGAATTCTAAATTATACTATATCTCATTTCTTTTCACTTTATAAGTAATTTCTTTTCTCTCTAGTTCGTGCTGCACATTGCTGCTGAAATAACTTTCCTAAATCATATATCTTATCCTCTCATTCCTAGGAGACAGGAATTTAGTTCTTGACCCACATCTGTGAATTTTGTGTTTCTCTTCAAGCCACTTAACCTTTCTGAGGTTCAATTTCCTTGTCTCCATAATAAAGGAGTTGATGGCTAAGGTTTCTTAAACTTCTAGCGTGTTATTGCCAAAGCTCCCATTTCTGCAAGAGTGAAGTGCGTGCTCCTAGGCATGGCCAAATCACTTTCTACCTTTTCCTTCTACCACTCCCCTTATGCATTCTACAATCTCACAAAAATCTGACTTGGCCAATTATTCTATGAACCACTCACGTGCTTTCCTACCTACATGCCTTTGCCATTATTGGCCCTCCTATACAGTCCATACCTGCCTGTGGGAAGCTTTCCCAATCTCTCAGTTGAGAATCTTGCCTGCCACTTCTTCATACTTATTGATAGAACTCTGTGTGTTTTATGGAAACTGGTATATTCTATCATGTATTACAGCTGTGGGTGCATTACCTTAGATAACCTAGTATAGCATGACTTCCTTTAGTGTAGGGACTTTATTTATCTTTATGGCTTCTCTAACATGCAGTTCTGAATTATACCCATAATAGGTAAATAACAAATAACTTACAGAGTTGATAACTAGAATTTGCTGCTGAGCTTGTTAGTCTGTACCAAACAGACAAAACTAGACAGCAATCTTGTTTCTGTTTTATTAGATAATAAATTAAGCATTCTCTTCTTATCTTAAATGGATAATACTTATACCTTTTTTCCTCACAGGTTACTTGTGTTTTGTGAGGCACATAGACAAAAGAGTTTTATACATTTACTTAAATGTTAGATTTTCATATTAGTAGTTTAACTCTGACTGGTTTACTTTTACTTCTTTTAGGGTCAAATGATTATGAAGCCATTTTTAACTGAACATTAGCTCTTTCAAAATATTTACATCAAGAAACTGATTTAGACTATTTTTTAATTCATAAAGAATTTCTAATTTCTGCTGGTTTTTTCCTATATTGTCTTGGGTACAGTATTGGGGGTCCCAAAGAAAGGAGTATATCTATAAATTCTTTTTTTTATTTCAAAATACTAAGGGGCTACAAATTTTTTGTTACATGGATAGCTTTTAAAATGCTTAAGTCAGGGCTGTTAGTGTGCCCATCACCCAAATAGTGTTCATTGTACCTGTTAGGTAATTTTTATACCTGCTCTCCACGCCTCACTTTTTCCAATGACTTTTACTTCTCTTTGTGCCCATGTGTGCCCATCAGTTAGTTCCAAATTATTAGAAAGAATATGCGGTGTTTGATTTTCCATTCCTGAGATACTTCACTTAGGATAATGGTCTCCATTTCCATCCAAATTGCTGCAAAAGACATTAATTCATTTCTTTTTATGGCTGAGTAGTACTCCATGGTGTATATATACTGCATTTCCATTATCCACTCATGAATTGATAGGCACTTAGGTTGATTCCACCTCTTTGTGATTGTGAATTGTACTACAGTAAACATTCAAATACAGGTATCTTTTCAATACAATAACTTTTCCTTTGGGTAGATACCCAAAAGTGGGATTGCTGGATTGAATGGTAGGTCTACTTTTAGTCCTTTGAAGAATCTCCATACTGTTTTCCAAAGAGACTGTACTAATTTGCAGTCCCACCACCAGTGTATAAGCGTTCCTTTCTCTCTGCATCCATGCCAGCATCTATTGTTTTTGGACTTTTTAATAAAAGCCATTCTAACTAGGGTAAGGTGATATCTCATTGTGCTTTTAATCTGCATTTCCCTGATGGTTAGTGACATTGAGCATTTTTTTCTCTTGTTTATTGGCCATTTGTCTATCTTCTTTTGAAAAGCTTCTGTTCATGTCTTTTGCCCACTTTTTAATGGGGTGGGTGGTTTGTTTGTTTTTCTTGCTGATTTGCTTGAGTTCTTTGTAGATTCTGGTTATTGCCCCTTTATCGGATGTATGGCTTGAGAATACTTTCTACCATTCTGTTGGCTGTCTATTTGCTGTGTTAATTATTTCCTTGACTGTGCAGAAGCTTTTAATGTAATCAAGTCCCATTTATTTTTGTTGTTGCTGTAATTGCCTTTGGGGTCTTAGTCATAAATAGTTTTCCTAGGCTGATATCTAGAAGAGTTTTCCCTACATTTTTTCCAGAGTTCTTATGGTTTCATGCCTTACATTTAAGTCTTTTATCCATCTTGAATTAATTTTTCTGAGTGGTAAGAGATAGGGGTCCTGTTTCATTCTTCTGCATGTGGCTATCCAGTTTTCCCCACACCACTTAATGAATAGGGCTTCTTTTCCCTCATGTATGTTGTTGTCTGCTTTGTTGAAGATCATTTGGTTGTAGGTAGATGGTTTTATATCTAGATTCTCTTTTCTCTTCTATTGGTCTATGCCTCTATTTTTGTACCAATACCATGCTGTTTTTGTTACTATAGCCTTGTAGTATAATTTGAAGTCTGGTAATGTGATGCCTCCAGATTTGTTCTTTTTGCATCTTCAGTCTTCTTAAACAGAACAACTACCAGCATAGAATTTTATATCCAGCAAAACTAAGTTTCATAATTGACAGAGAAATAGTCTGTTCTAGACAAGCAAACCCTGAGGCAATTTGTCACAACCAGACCTCCCCTACAGGAAATACTCAGAACTGCATTATATATGGATCAGCACAATAGATACCCACCAGTGTAAAATCACCCAAAAGCTAAAGCTCATGACTTGTATAAAACAATAGCACAAGCTTTGCGCAGTGGCAGTATCGTAGCCAATGAGGTTTATCCGAGGCGCGATTATTGGTAATTGAAAACTAAAACAATAGCACAAGAGGGAAAACAATGCAATAAGATACTATCCAACATGATGAACATAACAGCATCCCACATAGTAATTCTGTCACTCAATGTTAACTGTCTGAATGCACCACTCAAAAGACATAGGCTGGCTGAATGGATAAACATAAATTCTTTTTATAAATTGGTAGAAAAATTTAAATACTTGGAGTTGGACTTTATATTCAACTTTAGCAGAACATATACACATTATATAGATATTGCCATCTATGTGATATAAAATATGGCTACAGTTTGAATTTTAAAAGCAAAAGAAATTGAAGTTGTCTTTAAGGGTCCCCAAATTTTGATAACTAAAACCATAATGGAGTAACCAAATGTAAAACTTGTTACAAAACAGAAAAGGAATCTAATCTGATCAAATTAAAAATGAAAAGAATGGATCCTGTGACAGAAGCAACTGCAATTTCTAATTCCTTGATACAAAAAACAAAAAACAAAAAACTTAAGTTACTTAACCTGTTTACATTTCAATTTAAGTGATTGTAGAAAATATTTTAATATAAAGAAAATGTTGACAGGCTTCCCCAAAATAGATAAGAAAAATATTTAATATAATATTAAGTTTTAGATATCACTGTTAGAGGTCCCAGAGACTAAATTGTTGACTTTGGAAACATAGGTGATGTAGAATTTTAGAGAAATAAAGTTAATTCAAATGTAATGGCTCATCATTACTTTGGGGACCACTGAACAACCTGAGGCAACTGTGGAGAACTCTCCCTTTCTGTCACTTTCTCTCATTCCTTTGTCCCTTCTTTTTGGTCTTCTCTTTCTTTGCCCTACTGTTAACTTTACAAATTTTTTTTTGTGCTGACTACTTTACTAATATATGTGTATGTTTTTAAAAGTGCTCCAATCACAAATGTACAGCCTGGAGAATTTTTGCATGCTTTCCATAGACATAGTACTAATTTACTCTCCTACTAGCAATGTGTGGGAGTGTGTCCCCCCCACCGCCCCACCTTCTCTTCAACCTTTTCAATCTTTGCTACTCTGATAAGTGAAAATGGAATCCCAGTATTGGTTTTAATGTACATTTCACCTATTATAAATACAACTGCACATGTCTCCATATATTTCGGAGTCGTTTCTGTTTCCTTTTCTGTGAACTTTCTGTTCAGATCCTTTGCCCATTTTTTTTTTCTATTGGTTGTTGGTCTTTTTCTTAGTGATTTGCTGGGTTTTATACAGCGGCGATAATTGCCCTTAGTTGGTCCTGGGAGTTGAAAGTATTTTTTCCCAAGCTGTCACATGCCTTTTGAGTTTGCTTTTGATGATTTTGCCATTCAGGGTTTTTTATGTACTCAAATTTATAAGTTTTTATTTAATGACTTTTAGATTACAGGTCATGGTTAGAAAGGAAAATTTTGAAGGAGACAGGCTATATTATTCTGAACAGCCTTAGCAAACTTCAAAAAGGAGTGAAACAAAGAACAGCATAGGAATGTAAGATGGGGAAATGGATAATTTAGCTAGTAAGGAACTCACAATCAACTTTGCTATTCAGTTTGATGTGTATTTTGAGTATCATTGTATCATCCAGGGTTCTCATTCCAAATGGCAGAAACTAATTTAAGCAGAAAAGGGAAGATATAAGGGAGTTCATTGAATCTAAGCAAAGCCTGGTTAATAAGGCTCAGAAAATAGAAAAGACAAAGGAAATCCACATCCAAGATCCTGCACGGGCTCAGACCTTGTTAGAGCTGCTGCTGCCATTGGCATCAGTGCCCCTGGAAACTGGATCCAGATAGCAGAATGAATTGACTGTGCCCACTTCATTGTGTCACTTGTCTCAGATCCTTTGTGTCAGTTGCCTCAGATTCAAAGTTCTAGATAGAAGCATTCAGTTTACCAGGCAGTCATGAAAATTAAAGACAAATGAAGCTGAAATCTTAATTTAACCAAAGGCTGGTGAGGAACTAGCTGCTATAAAGTTACTTTATTTAGAGTTCTTGTTATATTTCCCTTTTATGTATTAATAAAAGTTTCAGTTTTATTACAGAATATGACCTGCCCAGAAAAAGTTTTATATTTTATTCATTCTAAAAATATAGGGTACCTGAATGATGAGTTTTATCTGTGCCTTTTGTCATAAATGAGTTCAATTCTAATACATGCTGAGATGAGATTATTTCAGATCTGTCCATTACAACATTTTTAGTCTGTTGTAGGAACAATAATGGTGCATTTAGCATAGTTTTGTTCAGTATTATTTAGCATCTACGGTTTCTATGGAAACAGACTTAACATTGACCCAAATTCTCTGAGCTTTTTTTTCCAACATGTAATTGTTTTCATAATGTAAGAGCCTCAGATTATATCATCAACTCAATTTTGTTCCACAGTCGGTTCTGCTACAACTTCACATATTCATTCCCATACTGTGCAGTAAAAACCACAGGGTTTATGGGAAAAAATGGGATTGGAGCACAGCACTCAAAAACTTCATCAGTGACACACAAAAAGATAGGAACTAATAAAAACAATAGCACAGTTTTACATATGTTAGTTGGCTTAAAACAACAATAAATACGGCACTTGACCTTTAAAAAGATCTGGAGTTTGCTGAGAAAGTGGGTTTCAGAAGAGTTGTAGCTTGTGAGTTGTGAAGTGGCGGTAGGAGAGTGATGATATGAAATCAGTGGGAAGTTATAAAACCAGAAGTGGATGAATGGAAGTCACTAGAAATGTTTTGAGATATGTGCCTGTGTGTTTTGTGTATTTGTACAAGGGTCGAGTCAGCTGAATACAATTTTCTGCATTTGCTTGGTGTTTTATGTGGATGAAAGTTATGTTATCCTCAAATTGTTCCCTAATGTATGAGTTCCATTAGAACAGTACATTTGCATTTTTAAAACAAGCATTATAGCAGAATTGACTGTATTTTTACAAGAACAACTCAATAATATGTATTTTAAAGCAAAATGAGAATTAGGGGAAAAATAATGTTTTAACTTCATAACATTAAAGAAGCAGTTTTTAAACATTTCTTTTTAAATTAGCACTGTTTTGTATTTGCACTGTATGTATTTTAATGTATTATTAAGTTGGGATGATATCTCCAATTTAAGGGTTTAGGAGTTAGATGCTCTTCATCCTTCACTCAGAAAATGGAATAATAATATACTGGGCCTCTTGTTGGTTAATTGAAGCCACTGTTGGAGGATAAAATTAGTTTTAACTATATGTACATACAATGGAATTAGCCATAAAAGAGAATAAAATTCTGACACATGCTAAAATGTGGAGGAACCTTGAAAATATTCTGCTAAGTAAAATAAGCCAGACCTAAAAGTACAAATGTTCTATGATTTCCCCATATATGAGATACATAGAATAGGCAAATTCAGAAAGACAATAGAATAAAGATTACTGGAGGGAAGAGGAACTGGACAGTTGTTTAATGAATACAGTTACTGTTTGGGATGATGAAAATGTTTTGGAAATGGATAGTGGTGATGGTTGTATAACAATGTGAATGTACTTAATGCCACTGAATTGTATACTTAAAAATGTTAAGATAGTAAATTTATGTTGGGTATATTTTATCACAATAAAATTAGTTTTGTTTTAAGAGACAGGGTCTCGCTCTGTTACGCAGGATGGAGTGCAGTGGCACGATCATAGCTCACTGTACTTGAACTCCTGGGCTTAAGCAATCCTCCTGCCTTAGCCACCCAAGTAGCTAGGCCTACAGGTGCCTGCCATCAAGCCTGGCTAGTTTTTTATTTTTTTACAGAGACAAGGTCTCACTATATTGCCCAGACTGGTCTTGAACTCCTGGCCTTAAACGATCCTCCTGCCTTTGCCTTCCAAAGTGCTGGAATTACAGGCATGAGCCATGGTGTGAGCCACTGTGCCCGGCCAAATAAATCAGTTTACCTTTCTCTTTGGTATTTATATCTTCAGCATGGCCAGTGTGTACTATTAATGACACAGATTCCCTGAATATTTGTAATCATTTATCAGAACTGGATATATAACTAGCTTGCTTTTGCTTGTCAAAATTTAACTGTTGAATTTAAAGTGAATTTTTTTGAATTTCACCAATTCCATATTCCAATTTCTTACTTGGTATTGTAGAATTCCTGGAATGTTTAAGCTGTTGACTGTTATACTGAATTTCTATTGAATTAGAAAACAATATGTTCTTGAAGTACTTGTCATATAATTTGAGTAAATTGATCTTTCCATTGATTTCCAAGAGTCATAATAATTGAACAGTGTTATTAAACTAGGTCAGGGATAGTTTTTTTTGTTTGTTTGTTTGTTTTAAAGAAATCTATAGCAAATGGTTCGCTTAGCTATTTCATGTGATAAAGCTTTTATGGTTTTACTTACGTATTTCCTAAAATGTTATCCAATTGTGTTTCAGGTTGCAACAAGGACAGTGTTAGAGCAGGCTGTAAAAAATGTGGCTACCGTAAGTACACTAAAAATATAACATTTTGTACATTGCTGTTACTGGAATCATTGCCTCTTGGGCAATATGACTTAGCATCCTGATTTCAGGGACCCTATACCTAGTCCTTTAGTCTTAAACTAAGGTTTACAGTTGATTCAGAAATTCCTCTGTTAGCACTAAATGTTCAGTTTTCTTCCCTGCTTTAAACCCAGTGACAGGTATGAGTAGCAAAGATATCATGAAATATAAGTGGTTAGTAGTAGATTTAGGAATTTGGAGAAAGTATATATTTCTAAAAGTGCATATATACATTTACTCCTTATCCTTATAGGAACTAGGTGAGGCATTGAAGGCAATGTGAACTATTTATGAAGATTTTTTGTGTTTATGGGATTTACTTATCTGCTTTTTATAAAGATGTAATTGGTCCCAGAATTTCTGCTCATGGGCAAAAACTTGATTTAAACAATCGTTAATCTCCACTATGATTAATGTAAAAGAATGAAAAGGTAAAGTTCAACATGTGCAATTATATACTACAAATTTGTAACTTTATACTGGAAATAAATATTCTTTCTCTAATTAAATATAGTAATTCCTAAAGCTTTACTAATGGCTATAACAACAGCATTCGTCTTTTCTAGGTTGTCTGGAGAGCCCACAAATTAGCCTGAATTTTTAATACACTCCAATTCATTGAAGAGCTACTTATTTATTTTTTACCAATTAAAGTTGATTTCACAAAAAGAGTTCCATACAAGAACATGTCCTAAAAGAGCCCTCAGGGCATAAATCTCAATCAGAAGGACAAAATAAAAGCATTCCAAGAGATCAAGTTACATATTTCCAAGTTAAGGCTAAAACCTGGCTTAAGGGAAGCTTGTTCAAGTAGCAAAATTGAGTGCACAAATATACATGTCCCAGATATAAATGAAAACTGAAGAATATACTTGCATGCAAGAAAGGAGTGTGATTAAAATATTTTCTGGGTTTTTTTTATTTGTTTCTATTTATTTCTGCTTTGTTTACTTTCAGTCATTGCTAACTTACATTTCTCATCTCTTTATTCAAGACTTAAGAACCCACTACATGTAGAAATGTTGTATTTACTTCAAAATTTAGTATGGGTTTTCCAGTTCGTCTACTAATATCAATTTATCTACTGGATTTCTTTTAACCTACGACTTTTAGGAAAGCAGTTAAACTCATTTTTTGGAAGTACAATATTTGTTGATATAGTCTCCTCATTGTTATTTTATTTTAGACAACAATTGAAACATCTACAGTAATTACATTTTTTTTAGAGAAGCCAAATCAGCAAAATTGTTGACAGTCTTTCCAAGTTTAGTTCTTTCTGGTTTATTATTCAGATCTTTGATTTTAGTGATAAGATTATTTAACAATTTCTAATTTGTCTCCTGTGGAAAATTTAGTAATACCCTTCTGTGTTAAATTTACATCTCTACAGCTGTTAGAGATGAAGATCTTCTCAATTTACACATCTTTCTGATAAAAACTACATTTTAAAAACTAGCTTGTTTTTTTATTTGGGGGTCAAAATCTTTGTATTGATTGTATAGGGATAAAAGAAAGGTCAACAAGATCATTTGAAATTTTCTAATGCCCCAAAATATAGGTATTCTTCAGTTAATTATAAGAAAGTGTTGTCTCTCTATTGTGAAAATAGTGATTTGGATTGTACAGTATAATGAATTTTAATACTTGATTGAAAAATATCTTAATGTCAGTATGTTTAAAAGTATCAAGTTAAGTATGAATGTGTTACTAAATAACATGGATCTCTTTTGCTTGGCAGAATTTCCTTAGCAAAATTAATTTAAAAGAAATTTATAGAAAAACAGTTATTTCTATAATGAGTTTTTATTAGAATATTTTTTTAAGTTGGCAACTTCTGAGTACTTAAAAACTACAAGGACATTAAACCTTTGTCCATGGAATAAATGTCTCAAATAATTATGATAGTTCTCAGAAAATGTTAAAAGAAGATCAATACAGTAAACTCGGTGGTTGGGCATTTGATCACAGCAATAGGAAATAAAAGCAGATACCTAAATACCTTTAACATTTCATTTAACTTAAATATAAAGTCATCACTTTTCTATTGTTTATAGGTCTGCTTATTAGTGTTACATACGGTCTTTTATGTCTAAACCACATCTGAAATGCACTTTCTATTTTTTATATTTTATTTCTTCAAAGATGGGCAAGGAGTTAGGACACTTGTAAGGAAATCTGAGTGGCAAGTGCACTATGACACTTAGTATATAGGGACTGCAATGGTAGGACAGTCCTAGACAATGAAGAATTTTCTGGCCAAAGTACCAGTGGCACCCCCTTTGAAAAATTGGTACCTTTTCTCTTTTAGATTTTTTCCCTATCTTTTACAGTCTTCTTGGCAATGCTTAATATGCCAACTGCTTTTAAAAGCAATTCATTTAAATCAAGTCTTTCTAGAAGTATAGCTTTTGTTTTCTAGAAACAACTCTTTTTTGTCCTCACTCACATTTTATCAACCAGTGTGATGTTTAATTAAAGAAATTTTGAAATAATCAATAACAGCCTCTTGGTGGAATTAAATATCAGTTGAGGGAGTAAAATATGTAGGTATGAGCTAAGGAAAAAGTGACCAAGAAGGTGCAGCACCAGGAGAAACAAGAGTAAAGCATCACAGAAGCCATAAGGAGTAAGGTTTCAAAATTGAGGGGAAATTGTCAGGTGTAACAGTTAAGATTTATAAGAAATAGATTGAAAAATGTTCAGTGAATTTGGCAGGTAGGATGCTTTGCTAACCTTAGCAAGATCAGTTTAAGTAGTTGTAGGTCATGAAACAAACTATTAATATATGTTTGGGCCTGAATGGAGAAGTGGAGAGAGCCAATGTAGTCTCCATTGTAAAGAAATTTGCATGAGAAAGTAGGAAACATTGAGTAATTTGTAGAAGGAAATGTGGGAAATGGTTTTATTTTTTTTAAGACACAAGATGTTTGTACAGACTGAGGGGACATTAGAGGAGTTTGCAGATATGAGTGACAAAAAAGAAATTAAGCAAGTTCCTCTAAGAGGTATGACAAGGGCACCCCAAGTTTGGAAGAAACTAGGTAAGAATAGGTATGCATGCTTTCAGGTGTGGAGACAGAAAGTGGAAGGAGATGCTGCCTGGTAATCTCAGTTTTTTTTGTGTATGAGGAGACAGGATTGTCTCTTTAGAGTAAGGGTTTGGGTGAGACAGGGCCGTGGTTGATCAATGCTTTGAGACAGGAACAAGTTTGGGAAGCTCATTGAGGGAAATAGGAGAGAAGTTGACCAAGTGAAAATAAAAAATGAGATAATTATGTTTATGCTAATATGCATTAATGTTGTTCTCAACCATTGCTTGGCTGCCCCAGGGTAGTCACAACCCAGAGAAACGGTAACTTTGAGCCAGATTAGTTGTTTTGCGCTGAGGTTCTGTAGATGGACAAGGGTCTGAAAGAGTCAAAAAGACTTGGGAAAGAGTTGTTCAGATGGTCAGTAATGAGAGGTTTGAGACTAGGAGAAAATGAAGATATGAAGGGACTGAAGGTCTCAGTGAGATTGGAAAACATCTAGGCATAGGTGTAAAGGAATGAGAAAGTTAGAGGGATAGAAAGTATAGTCATAATATAATATTGGAGTTGAAAATTTCAGAGATACAATAGTTGCAGGTGATGAGGACAGGCACCATAGTGTGGCCGCATCTAGAATGTCAAGGAATTGAGAAAAGCTATCCAACAATCTAGGCCAGGGGTGGAGAACCTGCGGCCATATGGCCACATGTGGTCTTCTGGATCCTTAAGTGCAGTCTTTTGATTGAATACAAATTTTAAGGCCACAGTTTCCCCGCTCCTGACCTAGGCTTAGGGTAAAGCCATTCACTCTTATGGCACAGCTTAGGTTAAAGAGCTAGAGTGTGAACCGGGTTCCACATACTTCAATGAGTGAGGCTGTTGTACTACAGGCAGCTGAATGGAGAGTAAAAGACTACTATTGAGAAGCCTGGAGAATGCTAGTAGTGCTGAGGTAAGGATGATTAGATATAGACAAATGTCCTCAAGGAAGAGCCAAATATCCCTTAAAACAAGTGGTAATGGGAGCATTCTGTGAACAGGTAGGGCAGGTACATATTTAAGAAACTATAGTAAAAAAGACTGGGAGACAGGGGCAATGATCAGGGGACCAAAAACAGAGCAATATGAAGATGAGACTTCAAGGAAAGATGTATAACTACAAAGGCCTACTTTTTTTTGGGTAGGAACCAAAATGATAGGGATGTGAAGCTTGGTGGGATTAACTGGGTTTAGGAATTCAAATGCTTATAAAATAGCTTTTGTGTTCTCAAATCTGAGAATTTTAGGTAGAACCAAAGCCCAGTTAACAGTTGTGAGCATAGCCTATATATATTCTGTAAGCTAAGAAGTAGGCATTTGAGTACCCTAATTATAAAACAAGAGTTTTTTTATGTACTGATAGATTTTTATCTGTACAATCAAGATAAAGCTGGAAGCTTTATTGTAATTTGGCGCTTAGAGTTGCAAACATAGCTACTCCTGGAGTGAGGTAAGGGGAGAATATACTTATGCTTATATTAGTACAATAAATGGTCATAACCTGGCACTATGTATTAAATAACTATTTGGTGCTAGGCTCTGTACTAATTTCATTGCATTTCATTCTTAAAACAATTCTGTGAAATAGGTTTCATGGTCTCCATTTATATGAACATTCAAGACCAGTGGCTCTGGCACTAAATTACTTAGGTACAAACCTCAACTGGCTGTGTGACATTAGGTAAATGAAATTGCATAGCCACTCTGTGTTTTGTTTTTTTGTCTGTAAAATGAGATAATTTTTGTACCTAATTCTGTAGAGTTGTTGTGAAGATTAAATGAGTTCATGCAAGTGAAGTGTTTAGATCAATGGCTGGTCATAAGTCCTCAATATTGTTATTGATTATTTCTGTTATTACAAATCTGAAAACTGAGGCTCAGGGTTACTCTGTAAGTAGGAAAACTGAAAATTTGAACTCTGGTTATCTATAAGATTTTACACTATGACATGCTCCTTTTTGTTTCCTTTTTTAAATATCGTAGTAAAATATATATAACACAAAATTTCCCATTTTAACCATTTTAAAAAAATTAACTGCCATGCAAGTTGTACTTAACTCATGCTAGTTTTGAGCCCAGGGCCTTGTGAAACATAAGTAACTCTCACACATCTCTTTCCATTGGGAGCCACATGGTGCACAGGCAGCTCACGCTCCCATACATGTTACGTAATGGGTGGCCCCCTGGGGAAAACCCTGCAGTTGGTTCATGAAAATTTTGTTGATGTTCTTATTGTTACAATTAATATTGACAATTTAATTGCATATAACTCACACACAGAAAACAATACAAAATAACAAATTTTTCATTAAATTAGAATCATTTTGTTTTTGAGGTTTTTATTCTGTTTTCATAATAAAACATCATGGCCCCAAGGAAAAATGTTTTTTCTAGTGTGGCAGTCAGTGTGTTAAATATACAATTCAATGGCATTAATTACATTCAGTGTTGTACAGCCATCAGCACCATCTATTCCAAAACTTTTTCATCACCCCAAAGAGAAACTGTGCAACCATTAAGCAATAACTCCCCACTCTCTCCTTTCCCCAGCCCCTAATCATCTCTACTCTCTCTCTATGAATTTGCCTATTCTAAATATTTCCTATAAGTGGAATCATACATTTGTCCTTTCGAGTCTGGCTTATTTCCTTTACCATAATGTTTTCAAGGTTCATCCATGTGGTAGCATGTATTGTAACATCATTCTTTTCGTGGCTGAATAATATTTCATTGTATGGATATACTACATTATATTTATCCATTCATCTATTGATAGACACTTAGTTGTTTCCACTTTTTGCTATTGTGAATAGTGCTGTGATGAATGTTGATGTACAGTTATCTGTTTGAGTCCCTGTTTTCAATTCTTTTGGGTATATATACCCAGGAATGGAATTAATGGGTCATCTGTGTTCACCTTTTTGAAAAACTGCCAAACTGTTCTCCACAGCAACTATACCATTTTTATATTTCCACTGGAAATGTATGAGTGTTCTAATTTCTCCACGTCCTCACCAACACTTTTCATTTTCCTTTTTTTAAAATTATAGCCATCTGTGATGATAAGAAATACACATTTGGTCATTGTCCCTGGTTCCTGACACAGGGCTTCTAAACCCCCTGTAATTTCCTGAGTGATAGGGGTGATAAGAGTATTTTTTGTTATTCATAATAAGCCCCTTTCAACCATACCTGAGTTTATAGTAAGGTGACTCTTAGGAGGCCCCTAGATAGCTTCAGGTGCCACAGGAACCTGTTGTTAGAAAGTGGAAGCTTTCAGCCCACCCCTAAACCTCCAGAAATAGGGGAGGAATGAGGAGCTAGAGAATGAGTTTAATCACCGGTGGTCAGTGATTTAATCAATCATGCCTATGTAATGGGACCTTCATAAAAACCCCTCAATGACAGGACTCAGAGAGCCTCTGGACTGGTGAACATATAAAAGTGCTGGGAGTGTGGCATACCCAGAAAGGCCAAGGAAGCTCTGTGCCCCTTCACTCATACTTTGCCCTATGCATCTCTTCCATTTGGCTGTTCTGAATTCTATGCTTTATAACAAATTGGGAATAGTGAGTAAACTGTTTTCCTGAGTTCTGTGAGCCATTTCAGCAAATTATCAAACTTGAGGAGGGGCTTGTAGGAACCCCCTGACTTTATAGCTGCTTGGAAAGAAGTATGGGTAGCCTAGATTTACAATTGACACCTGAAGTGGGGGGAGTCTTGTGAGTCCGAACCCTTAACCCGTGGAGTCTGTGCTAACTCCAGGTAGTGTCAGAATCAGATTGAATTGTTGGATACGTAGTTGTCCAGAGAGTTGGAGAACTGTTTGTTGGTATGGAAAACCCAACACATTTGATGTCAGAGTGTTGCAAGAAACAGTTCAGACCATTCTAGTAGATGTGAAGTGGTGTCTCATTGTGGTTTTGATTTGTATTTCTCTAATGACCAATGATGTTGAGTATCTTTTCATGTGCTTATTGGCCATTTTTGTATTTCTTCTCTAGGGAAGTATCTATTCAAGTCCTTTGCTCATTTTTTAATTGAGCTGTCTTTTTGTTGAATTATAGTTCTTTATATATTCTGGAAACTAAACCGTACCAGATATGATTTGCAAATGTTTTCCCCCATTCTATAAATCATCTTTTAATTTTCCTGATAACATTCTTTGCACAGAAGTTTTTTAATTTTGATGAAGTTTGTTTTATGAATTTTTTCTTTTGTTGCTTTTGCTTTTTATGTCATATGTAAGAATCCAAAGGTAATGGAGATTTACTCCTATGCTTTCTTCTAAGAGTTTTATGATTATAGTTCTTATATTTTATGATCTCTGATCCATTTTGAGTGAATTTTTACATATGGTATGAGGTGAGGGGTCCAACTTCATTCTTTTGCGTGTGGAAATCTAGTTGTCTCTATACCATCTCTAGAAGAGACTATTCTTTCTTGCACTGAATGAACCTGGCACCCTTGTCAAAACTCAGTTGGCACTATGTGTATGAGTTTATTTCTGGACTTTCTATTCCATTGTCTATATGCCTATCCTTATGCCAGTACCAACTGTTTTAATTACTATAGCTTTGTGGTAAGTTTTGAAATCAGGAAGGGTGAGTCTGCCACCTTTTTTATTTTTTTTCCAGATTGTTTGCCTACTTGAGGCCTTTTGCATTTCCATGTGACTTTGAGGACTGGCTTTTCCATTTCTGAAAAAAGCCACATCACTTTTTATAATCAGCTATTAAAATGTTATAACTTGAAATATTTCCATATATCTGTGGTCAAAACCAAGTTTCTAAGAATTCTTTGCTAATTATCTACTTAGTGCCTAAATAGAAAAGAAGCCACAAGAACTTTAATTTTTAACACAATTATTTCCTAAGCTTTATTCACTTGTTCCCCAAAAGAAAATAAGAAACTTTATATGTAGTTTCATAAGTAATTTGACTTATCATTTTACAGTCACTTTGGTTGAAGCAAAGCTAAAATGGCTGTGGGACAGAGCCTGCTACCAGTGTATTCATTGTTTAGGCATTTTATTTATTTTAAATATGCATTTCAACATAAGGCATTTGAGCACAAAGCTAGCTTGAGTAAAGTAAAAATTATACTATCAGGAGTTCTGATCAAAATGGCAAGCTGAACCAACATAGAAAGTCCTGCATTCTTTTCCACACACACAAAGATGCAGGTGGAAATTAGAGTGATAACAACAACAACAAAACCCAGCTCCAAAGATGATAACAACAACAAAACCCAGCTCCAAAGAATGAAAGGGGAATCCCCAGGTGTTAGAAATAAAAAAGAGCCAAAGTCAAAGTAAGCGCAGGGGATGCCAGCTGTAAAGAATGGAGTCCACAGGCCTGCTGGGGAGACCTTTAAGAGCTGTGGAGTGAAGCCTCAGAGCCCTGAGGGATGGTGCATGGCAAGAGTGGAGCCCCTCGTGTAAGTCAGATTCCTCAAAAAGGCTGTGAAATAGGCATTAGACAAAAGAAAAGAAAGTAGCAAGAATGCTTACAGTGTGTTTGAGTTCCTAGAAAATAATAATTAGAAGAAAAGGAATAATCAGGAATTGGCAGCCCAAGCTTATACCTCCGAAGTATGTGTATGAGTGAATTTACACTGCTTCCAGTGAGGCAGGAACTATTTTTCCCCACACTAAGAAATTAACGTTAAAATCAATCTGATATCAAATCAAAGTCCAGCTACATGTTGTGATTAATAAAACTACACAGAAAACTAAAAACACAGAGATTTTCAAAACAAAGGGATGGGGAAAAGAACAGACAGATATTAAGTTAAACATTGCTGATATTCAGTTATTTTACTCACAAAAATGACAATTTCTTATGATTCAGTGAATTCTTTAAAGAGCACTAGTGGAACAATTTTAATTTCAGATTCTTAAGGTAAAAGCAGTACTGTGGATAAAAAGATTCAAGAACAATCAATTAAAAAGATAAAATAATAGTGGTTTTGAATGTGTTTACTAATATAGTCTCAAAATACATACTGCAAAAATTGTATTACAAGGAGAAATCAACAAACCAATAATAACAGTACAATTTTTAAGTACTTCTATGAGACATCATTTGACAAAAATTTAAGTTGCAAAAGCGTTGAACAACAAAATAAACATAGAACCTTTTTCAACAAATAGTAATATACAGTCATGCATCGCTTAACCACAGGGATACATTCTGAGAAATGTGTCTTTGGGCAATTTTGTCCTTGTGCAAACATCATAGAGTGTACTTACACAAACCTAGATGGTATAGCCTGCTACACACCTAAGGCTATATGGTATAGCTAGCCCATTGCTTCTAGGCTACAAACCTGTACAGCATGTTACTGTACTGAATACTGTAGGCAGTTGTAACATGATGTTAAGTATTTGTATATCTAAATATGTCTAAACATAGAAAAGGTCCAGTAAAAATACAGTATTATATTATGGGACCAGCATTACATATGCAGTCCCCTGCTGACCTAAACGTCATTATGTGGCACATGACTAGATATTCTTTTGAAATACATCCTTCTTTTCTAAATTCACCACATCCTAGACCACAAAAGAAATCTCATCACATACCAAAGAACTGATATCATACAGATCCCATTCTCTACTAACAGTGTAATAAATTTAGAAATCAACAATAAAAACAAAATTTGACAACTCTTTGTATTCAGAAACTAAAACAAGTGCTTCTAAGTAATTCATTTGGAAAGAAATCACAATGGAGGACACTTGTTTCCAACAATATGACAGAGTAGACCCTCCAATAAACACCTAAGAAACTCGTATGAAATGTGCAATATATACCATATTTTATATACATTAGTATATTAGGAAGAAAATAAAGAAAGTATATTAGTTTTAAAGAATTAAAGTATATTAATATTCTATAGTTTTAAAGAATTATATTAGTTTTAAAGAATTGAAGTATATTAGTATTCAAAGACCAACAATGGAAGGAAAGCAGAAGCTCCAAGAGATAAGCCTTGAGTGTATTTGATGAACCCAGGATTTTTGAATTTCTATTTTCGTGGGCTGGCAGGATGCAGGGGATAAAAGCAAGGCCCAGGGCCCTGCCCAAGCAAGATTGGGACTCTTAACAGGAAATTCTCTGATATAAATCTAGGACTCACAAAGGACTCCCCCAACAAAGTGAGAGAGCTAGAGATAAATCCTGACACAAGAGTTGTAGTGAATAATTAGTAGGTCATGAAGTGAATTATTAATATTTGGTTACTATCACCATTGGTTTTTTGGAACATTGAAAGTAGTTCTGCTTCATGTAACTTTTGTTTCAATTTTTGTGTGTTAAGGTATATTTATCTAAAAATATTTGTATGAGTACACTTGGTTACATTGTTATTTTTTACCATTGGTCAGTCTAGGTCAAGAAAATTTGAAAGCTACCCTGCTCATTTCAGCGTTGTTTATAATAGCAAACTGCTGGAAGCAACCTAAGTTTCTAGCAGTAGTAGGATAAATAAATATGATTTTCATACAGTAGAACATTATTCATTAGATAAAATGGAAAATTTACACCTACTTATGTTAACATAGATAAAACACAAAAAATATTGAGTGGCAGAAACCAAGTGTAGGATGATAAGTATGCATAATTCAGGGTTTTGTTTTGTTTTGTTTTGTTTTGTTTTTTGAGACAGAGTCTCACTCTGTTACCCTGGCTAGAGTGCCGTGGCATCAGCCTAGCTCACAGCAACCTCAAACTCCTGGGCTCAGGTGATCCTCCTGCCTCAGCCTCCAGAGTAGCTGGGACTATAGGCATGCGCCACCATGCCCGGCTAATTTTTTCTATATATTTTTAGTTGGCCAATTAATTTCTTTCTATTTTTAATGGAGATGGGGTTTTGCTCTTGCCTAGGCTGGTTTCGAACTCCTGAGCTTGAGTGATCCTCCTACCTCGGCCTGCCAGAGTGCTAGGATTACAGGCATGGCCACCACGCCTAGCCAATTCAGGGGTTTTTTTAAAGTACATAATATGATATGTTGTTTGAGAAAAGTAGACACCAACTTTAGTGTAGTCACTTCTGAGGATGGAAAAAATAGAATGGCATTAAGGCAGGGTTTCAAAAGGTGGTACAAGCTTTCCAACTTTGTGTGTGTGTGGTTGTGCATGTGCATGTAAAAGAGGGCTTTTTCCTTAAAAGAATTGAAAGTGAATATGACAAAATGTTAACGTATGGGTGATAGGTATTTAGATATTGGTTATATTATTTCCTATCCTTTTCTGGAGTTATGATATTTGACTTTCTAAAAAATTATATCATGCAGTAGATTAATAACTGTTGCAATTTTCTTACAGGGAGAGTCTTATAGGAGAATTATGCCAGAATTAAATTTTTAGGTGTCCTTTAGAAAAGCACATTCAGTTATATTAATGCTTGTACATTATTATGGCAACTTTAATTAGATGACAACTATATGATTGTATGAGTACAGTAGTCAAACTAGGAAGGAAAAGGCACAGGAAAGGAATCAAATATAAAATCCCAAGTATGAGGGTTTATTTTTGAGTTAGTTTTAAAAATATTACCATATTTTTAGAAAGGGAAAATACAGAAATGTAATACTTTGAAATCCATAAGAAATGGCTCAAAAAATGCTTATTGAATTAGAAGTTCTGGTGAAGAAGGGAAATAGTTCTCTCTGAGTATTGCATTCAGGGAAAAATATAGGGAAAATAACTACCACCAACTGAATAAAAGTTAAAACTTTTTACATTATTAAAATTGTAACTTGCTGCTAACCAGAAGGCAACAAAATATACAAAACATACATAATGTATTGATCATTTTATCATTCCCATTTTGTTTGTTTGTTTTACTTAGCTGGTCACCTGACTTTTGAATGCCGCAATTTTCTCCGAGTAGACCCCAAAAGGGACATAGTTTTGGATGTCAGCAGTACTAGCAGTGAAGATAGTGATGAAGAGAATGAAGAACTGAATAAATTTCAGGCCTTACAGGAAAAAAGTAAGCAATACTTTTTTCTCCATTCTTTTGAAATGTTTCTAAATGTTAAGCTTAGTCTGTCATGCTTATCAAAAGATATCATTAAGATATCTTTTGTATTTTATGTAAGAGCTACTGCATAGGTAACGAAATAGGCTTCAATGTTGTAAGTCACTTACCTAAGACCAAACAGCTAATCAATAATAGAGCCAGGAGGCAAGTCTATTTTTGACTCCAGCCCATGTTTTGGGCTTTTTGTTGTTTTTTTTCCCATCACACTAGGATGTGCCATATCGTGCAAAGAATTTTTTTTTTTTTTTTTTTGAGACAGAGTCTCACTCTGTTGCCCAGGCTAGAGTGAGTGCCGTGGCATCAGCCTGGCTCACAGCAACCTCAAACTCCTGGGCTCAAGCAATCCTCCTGCCTCAGCCTCCCGAGTAGCTGGCACTACAGGCATGCGCCACCATGCCCGGCTCATTTTTTTCTATATATATTTTTAATTGGCCAATTAATTGCTTTCTATTTATAGTAGAGACGGGGTCTCGCTCTTGCTCAAGCTGGTTTCGAACTCCTGAGCTCCAGCGATCCGCCTGCCTCTGCCTCCCAGAGAGCTAGGATTACAGGCGTGAGCCACCGCGCCCAGCCTTGTGCAAAGAATTTGATGTAAGACTTGGTTTCTCACCCTATTTGGCCAATTTTTTTTAGCATGTGACTTTCACCAGGTCACTTAACCACTCTGAACCTCAGCTTCGTCATGGAATAACACAAAAGATTAGATTGTGAAATCATACTCACCAGATCAGAGATCTTAGCCAGTATCAAGCTTTACTAATAATTTCAAGTATACAAATAATCATGAGGCATTGGCAAAGCAGAGAGAGTTGTGGAACTGCCAATACAACTCCCCAGGTATTTTCTTTCTACTTCAGAATCCACTCTGGTCAAGATTAACATAAGAATTTTCTATATTACTTACACAAAAGAAAGTTGATTTGGTCATGAGACATCTCCATTTTATATCCAGATAGTTACATTTTCCTGGGAACTATGCCCTATAAATCCTTAGTTTCTAAGTTTGTTTATCATGACAATTTTAAACAACCCAGTTACATCTGCTACAAGCATTCTATAAATGAGGCTAACAGATATTATTTATTTGTTTCCAGGAGGTCTGTTATTAGTGTATTTCAAAGAGCTTTGACCAGGTTACCTGCTTTCTTTCCTGGGGGTATCCTCCTCTCACCCTAGAGAGAGAATAGATTACAGACCTACAGTTTATCCATTTCTTTTCCATCTTGTGAATAAAATGGCTCTTCCTTGCAATAGGGATTTTAGGGAAAAAATGTGATGGTCTAAGTCAAAATACTTTGTAAACTACAAAATGCCATATGGTAGAAATCACACAAAAACAAAATGCAACTTATTTGAATATGGTGTTAGGCATATGATGAGAAGTTAAACTCATTTTATTTTAGATTGTCAGAGAACATTAAACAATTAACTTTTTAAAAAAAATTTAAGATTTCCATGTTATATCCAATTAAGGTAAATGAAGAAGTCAAATGTAAGGTGCTAGAACAAGCTGAAAAGGCAAAAGAGGGACAGAATCCCAAAGAGGACAAACAAGACTTATATAAGATGGGGAGTAGTTCATAAAGCTTCCTTCTTAGAATCAGCTTTCCTCTAACCTCATATCAAGGATGACTAACTCAATCTAGCCATTTTTTTCACCCTTTAAAAGATATATACTTGCCCATGGTCATTTAAAGGCTCAGAATTTGTTTCCAAGAATTATGACTCTCAGAACAGTACTCATATCAGTATCTAATGCAAATTCTAATAATAACATACTATAAAAGGGATTCTTTTTTATTTCATAGTCATGTAAAGGAAGCCTGATCACCCCCCAACCCAAGTAAACAATAGATTGGTTCCTGAGTATATGGAGGAATATAGTGTAGAGGTTGTGGTTCTTAGTTCCATTGATCACTTTCTGATATTGCTGAGAATCTCTGAAGATATAAAACACTAATCTGTTGAGTGTGAGTTCTCCATCTCACATCCTTCACATAGTCCTGGAGACTCCTTAAACCCTTCCTTGGTCCTTAGAAGTAGAACTCTTTTGTACCAACATCTTAACACATAGACTGCCACACTAGAAAAAAAATGTTTTCCTTGGGGTCCCAGTGTTTTATTACAAAAATAGAGTAAAAACTTCAAAAACAAAATGATCCTTTCTAATTTAATGAAAAATTTGTTATTTTTTTATTATTTTCTGTGCATGAGTTATATGCAAGTAAATTGCCAGTATTAATTGTAACAATAAGAACATCAACAAGATTTTCACGAACCAACCTCATGAATTAAGAGGCTTCACGAGGCCCCGGGCTCAAAATCAGTATGAGTTAAATACAACTCACATGGCAGTTAATATGTTAAATATGGTAGGTTTTTTCTATTTTAGTGATAGAACAAAAATAGCCAGGAAAAAGCAAAGAATTTTTGATGTATTTATGTAATTAGTTACTTGGCTGTTATGAAATAGAGACATGAAAGGGAAGAGAGAGAAATGGACCTTATTCTGTACCATATGGTAAATCTCAATAAATTTTAAGGGATTCAAGCCATACAAAGTATATTCTGAAGTATATTCTGTAATGACAAGGAAATTAAGTTAGAAATCAATAGCAGAAAACTACCTGCAAAATTCCTAAATGTTTGTAATTTAGCATACCTCTAAATAATCTATTGGTGTCCCAAGAAATGAGTGGGGGGAAAAAAGAAATAAAAAAAAATCAATAATTTAATAATGTATTGGATTGAAGAGAAAAAGCAAAAGGAAATTAGTAAGTATTTTGAACTGAATGAAAATAAAAATGTATTTGTGGGATGTCCCTAAATCAGTACTTAAGAGGCAAATTTATAGCACTGATACATGTATTAGAAAAGAAGAGGAAGTTTTATTTCAAGTCTCTGACTTCAGCTTCCTCCTTAACAAACTAGACCAAAAAAAACGAAAAGAAAAAAAAAAAAAACAAATGAAACTGAAAGGAAGAGGAAAGGGAATAATAAAGATTAGAGGTGAAGTCAATGAAATGGAAAACCAAAAATACAGAAAATTGAAAATCAGTCAAAGCAAAAGCTAGTTCTTTGAGAAGATCCATAAATTGAAAAATCACTATTTGAACTGAACACATTTAAAAGAGAGCATTGACAACACTACAGGTTATATGGCTATAAAAGGGATAAGGTGATATAATGGACAACTTCATGCCAGTAAATTAAATCATTTAGATAAAATGGACAAATCGCTTGAAAAATAACAAACTAAGTACAAAAGTTATATTTTACTTAATTCTAATGAAAGTAATTTCCAAGTAAATAATAAATAAAATAGGTAGAAGATTTAGACAGTTTACTAACAATGATATACCAAAGACAAGAACATAAAAAGATGTTCAACATCATTATTAATTGGGGAAATGCAAATTATAACCATACTGAGATACCACTCTGCACCTATTAGAATGTCTAAAATTTACAATGTTAAACATACCAATCGTTCGCAAGATGTAGAAGAACTGGAACTCTCAGTCACTGCTAGGAATTTAATATGATATAACCACTTTGGAAGACAGTTGATGGTTTCTTCAAAAATTAAACATACACTTACGATATGGCCCAGTTCTACTCCTAGGTATTTTGCCAAGAGAAAAAAAGCATATATCCATAGGAAAACCTGTACACAGATATTCACAGCAGCTTTGTTTATAATAGCCAAAAACTGAAACTAAAAAAAACCCAAAAAACCTGGATGGCTTCAAAAGGTTCATGGATCAACAAATTGTGGTATATTCAGCCCTCTGAATCTACACAATCCACATCTGGATTCAACCAACCATGGATAATATTTTTTAAAATAAATAAATAATAACAATACAGATGCAGTGGCTCATGCCTGTAATCCCAGCACTTTGGGAGGCTGAGGTGGGAGGATTACTTGAGGCGAGGAGTTCAAGACCAGCCTGGGCAATATAACGAGACCTTGTCTCTACAAAAAAAAAAAAAGAAAGAAAGAAATCAGCCAGGTGTGGTGGCACATGCCTGTAGTCCTAGCCACTCAGGAGGCTGAAGCAGGACGATTGTTTGAGCTGGGAAATTGGAGGTTGCAGTGAGCTGCGATCACACCATTGCACTCCAGCCTGGGCAACAGAGCAAGGTCCTATCTCTTAAAAACAAACAATACAACAATAAAAAATAATACAAATAAAAACCAGTACAATATAACACCTACTTACATAACATTTACATAAGTAACCTAGAGATGGTTTAAAGTATATGGGAGGATATGCATAGGTTATATATAAATACTAGGCCATTTTATATAAGGCAGCGGTCTTCAACCTTTTTGGCACCAGGGACTGGTTTCATGGAAGACAATTTTTCCACAGATGGAGGGGGGAGGGTGGAACTCAGGCAGTGATGCCAGGGATGGGGAGTGGCTGCAAATATAGATGGAGCTTCTCTGGTTTACCTGCCACTCACCTTCTGCTGTGCAGCCTGGTTCCTAACAGGCCACTGACCAATACCAGTCTTTGGCCTCGGGATTGAGGACTCCAGATAAGGGACTTGGATTTTGGTGTCTGCAGAGGAGTCCTGGAACCAATTCCCTAGGATACTGAAGGATGACTGTATATCCATATAATGGATCTGCAGTGACAGAAACAATTCACTGGTTGCCTGGAAGCAGGAGGGATGGTAGGAAGGGATTACAAAGTGGTACAAAATCTGGGGAGTGAAGGATATGTTTATATCTTGATTGTGGTTATTGTGCATGTGTATTTGTGTGTGAAATTTAACAAATTGTAGACTTTAAATATATGCAGTTTATTATATGCCAGTTATATCTCAATATAGCTGTTTTAAAAAGTGGTAATAATGCTTGTCACTGACTAAGAATTTACCATATGCCTATTTTGAGAAAATCCCTGGAAGGTATAGAAAAAACACCCTCCAAACTGAGATGGCGCCAAGAGACCAAAGAAATGACCCAGACCAATCCAGTTAGATGAGTTAGATGAGTTTATTAGAGGTTACTCACACGGGGCTCTCATTCCCAGTCAAGAGAGGAATCCTTTGGGCACTCACTCCTGGGCAGTGGCAGGAGTTCTTTGGAGAGTAAGCTCCTCACTGCCTGCCTGTTTGTGGAGGCTTAAATTCCTTTCTAGCAAGTGACACAGAGATCTCTTTCCATGTCATCACATGTTTACATATGATACAGGTTAAGCATGCACAGTACTTTTTATGGAGGGGGACCTTTAGTATTACAATGAATTAAAGGATACTATGACAACAAAGGCAGCTTAAACAGTTCAAACCGATCTTAAGACTTATGACCATCTACACAAAAGGAGCTACTTAAAAATACCCTTTGTGCTTTGTATTTCTTTCAGCTTTTTTGTTTTGATTTCTATCTCTAAGTTCAAAAGAAACCTGCACAAGTTCTGTTAAACATTAAAAGCCAGTAGCAGGGAATTTGTGTTCTTCCCTCAATGCCAAAATAACACTTTATACCTTGATTTCTTTTATCCTCACAACTTGATAAAGTTAATATTTTCTATTCCCTGTTTACTGATGAGGAAACCCAAACTTAAGTTTGAAACTTGTATAAATTCACACAGCTAGTACATCAAGGCTAGATGCAGATGCAGCTGTGTCTTAACTGCAAAGCTACTGTCTATGCTGCCGCTTGTGCATATTCAAACCCATTTCTCACGATAAACACACAAACAGTTTTTAAACAGATAAGCAGTATTTTCTCAATGCAAGTGTGTACATCTCCTCTAGTAATAAAACTCAGAATTGGGAAATAGAAGCTAATTTGAAAGGACAAGAAATAAAAAGAAAACTTAGACTGGAACAAAAGACCAAAGCTCTGGTTTTGATGGTGATGAACAGTCTCTGACATACATATTGTCTTGACGTTCCCCCTAAAAGTCTCAGGCACCTTATTCTTTGCATCCCTAACAGAAGTCACCTGAGCTGATAGAATGTCTGCTCATTCCCAAGGACAGCATGTAATTGAAATAGGTGAGCTTCAAATATCATATTATTCATTCTGCTTAAATTGCATAGGATCTCTCCCAGCATTCCACCACTTACATTGTTTTAGTACTTCTCTCATAATGGAGAGAGTTTTGGGGGCAAATGACATTGACCAATTTCCTAAATAGCTACTGGCGTAGCGGATAAATAAAATCCAGACACCAGAAATAGAGATAAGCAGCCTGTGGTGCTTATTTGTGCAATTTCTGAGTCTCCAGCTATACATTGTCATTTGATGTGATTTTAAAACTGCTTTCTTTATTCCCCTGTCCTGTTTTTCTTTACTTTGCCTTTTATCATTTTTTTCCAACTTACTAGGCCAGCCATTGACACTTTTAGCTGGTAGCACTCAAGATAGAAGTGTTCAGCACCTAATCCAGTAAGGAAGAGGGGTAACAGAGCTGGAAGGCATTAAAAATAGTCCTTGGAATTTGTGATTGTTTTCCTTCTTAATACATCTTATCTTTGGTCAGGCCATTTTTTTCTTTCTTTTTCTCAATCACATTTTTAGTTCTTTAATCTACAGAGTACTTCTCACTGATTAATAACTCACATATATCTTTATATGTTGACGATGTCATCAACGTAGTATCTTCATCACCTTTGAAAACAAAATGCACCTTTAGGGCTC
Organism: Cheirogaleus medius; assembly: GCA_008086735.1. NCBI lineage: Eukaryota > Metazoa > Chordata > Mammalia > Primates > Cheirogaleidae > Cheirogaleus > Cheirogaleus medius. Next base: position 13,541,072 of record VBSM01002608.1, on the reverse strand, counting down.
CTGTCATTGGCTTTCCTACCTCTTCCCATTTTTGTTGTCTTTATCTTATCTTGGAGGCCCTTGCTCTCTATTTGAAGACTAGCATTTGGACTTCTGTCTTCCTTTTCATCTCAAGTCCTCTCATAATTCTTAGAAACTTTCTTAGATGACCTGTGGATTACCTGCCCAACAAGGTCCTTAATGACTTCCTTTTTGCCAGATCTATTTGACATTTTTATATCCATATCCTACTTGGCCTTTAGGTACTATTTGATAGGTGGCCTTCCCTCCTTTAACACTCCTACTTCTTGGTTCTCCTGGTGTTCTTCCAAACCTCTGGCCCTTCTTTCTCAGTCTTTTTTGGTGGCTCCTCCCCTTCCTCTTCTCCACCTGTAAATGTTGGAGTTCCTTGTGTTGTAGATGAGCTTCCTGGCTTGACTCCTGTATTTTTCTCTCTGCATTCTCTTACTAAGTGATTCCATTTATTCCCAAGAGCCCTAAATACTATCTGATAAATGTGTGTCTCCAGATTAACCCTCTAAGCTTCAGAATCAGATATCAAACTGCCTACTTACCTGCTTGGATGTCAAACAGATCCGTTAGACCTCAAATTCCTAAAACTGAACCCTTCATTCCCCACCTTCAATTGTCCCCCAGTCTCCTACCCCCTCCCCACTAATCAACATTTTATTAAATGACACTGCTAAAAACCTAGGGTCATCCTTGATTTCTCTTTCCATCATTTTCTTTTCATCATCCTTCCCACACATAGCACCTTCACTATTACTGCCTTTTTCCAGGACACCATTATCTCTAGCCTGGACTACTATAGTAACTTTCTAATTAGTCTCTTAGCCCTTTCCAGTCTTTTTACCATGTAAGTCTGCTAATGACACAGTCCATCTCAGATAAAATGTAAAATTTTTACTGTTGCCTTGAATAATCAGGTGCCTGCTTACATTTCTGGCCTCTCATCTCAAGGCATTTTCCTTTACTATTACTATATTGTTCATCCATTCTCATTCATACTCATTCATTCTCATTCAGAGTTGTCCCTCCCCCTTCTGTCCTCAACAGCCTCTTAGTTCCTAGAACACACCAAGCCCTTTTTGCCGTGGAGCCTTGACACCTATTTCATCTTCCTGACATGCATTATCCTTGCTCTTCATGTAGACTACTAGCTTTGTTTGCCTGTTTATTTTCTTTCTCACCACTTAGCTATAAGCTCTGTGAGGGCAAGGACCACATACAGCACAGACTCAGTACCTGCACAGTTCCTGGCACATGGCATTTGGTAAATATTTGTTAAATGGAAAATATGGTCAATAAAATCTCCGAAGAGTCTATGAGACAACTGACCTCTGTATTCTCTACCTTGCCCAATGACCTCAGGGCTTCTTGGCTTCTAAAAGGAACTCCTGATAACAAGATTTTAATTCTTTATTTATACTTTTTTTCTGAAACTTACAAAATCTCTAGATTGAATGTACATTGCTTTTATAATTAGAAAATATATAGACTAGGTATATACATATACATATAGATGTACATAAATGTTTAAAACCTTGACAATGTGAAAATAATTAAATCTAAAAATTGGGAAGTTTAGTGTTAAACAAAAAGTGCAAAGGTTAATTTTTCCATCTTTTATATAAAGCAGAGAATCAATTGATACCATCTGGATTTGAAACATATTAAAAAATAGCTCCAACCTCTTTGTTTTTTTATAATCTTTTTTCTTAACTTTAGAAAGCTCTTTTAAGAAGCAATCTTTCTGTGGAAGAGCTATTTTTTAAATTGTATTTCAATTTTATTTTCTTCTATTAAATTCAAGTAAAAAATTAAGTAGAATAATTTTACTTTAAATATATGTAGATAAGTTCTGTCACCCAGAAATACTTCTCATATGTGCAAAGGTCTAAGTATAAGAAATCTCATTGTTTATTGTTTCTAAGAATGAAAATAGAAACAGATAAATATAGTTCATGGGAACACTATTCTGTGTTTAATAATGATACTGATCTATGTTTAATGACAAAGGGAAATATCTGCTGTGTTAAGGGCAAGAAATAAGTTGCAAAACATATATGTTACACTTTTCAAAGGTGAAAAAACTTGGAACTGTTAAGCAACTTTGTATATGTGAGTAAATGTGTGTGTATTTGGTATGATATAGAGAAAGCCTAGAAGAATACACACCAAATTATGTCTTAAAAAAACAAGTTAGAGAATAGTATGTAATGCATGATCCTAATTTTGTTGCAAAAGAAAATGTAAAAACTATGCACCACTGTTGCTGTGTTTTGCTTTTTAAAGCCTGGACGGTACCCATGAAACTGTTGATACTGATTTGCTATAGGAATTAGAAGTGGGACACTTGTATTTTTTTTACTTGATGTAGTTAGTATTATTTGAAATTATTATAAAAAGCATGTAAGACTTTGATATGCCTTTTATTTATTTTTTTAATAATTTTATAAAAATTAGTTTAATTTTTTGTTTACTCAAATATATCCTAGTGTGCTACATATGCTTTTTAATAAATAATAATAATCAAGAGGGGAAAATTGTTAAAAGAGAACTGAAATTCCCTAACCAGTGAAATTCACCAACTAACAACTAAAATTTAAAAATGTATACATACCATATTAGTATATAGACCCATGGTGACCTGATTTTTCCTTTTTACCTCTGCTCCACAGGAATAAATGAAGAAGAGGAGAAGAAAAAAGAAAAAAGCAAAGAGAAAATCAAATTGAAAAAAAAAAGAAAAAGGTATTTTTAACAACTTTAAAAAAAAAAAATAAAGCAGGACTGTTAAGAAAGGATTACAGAATTTCATTTTTCATGTATAATCTAGTTAATATTAATTTTTTCTTAATGGGAATTAGATGTACAGTGGTTTCAGTAAAATGACAAAGTCCTTCATGTTGGAAATCAAAAGCAAAGTCAATCTTTATCCACCTTAAATTTTCCTTTTGGATAAAATCAAGGTATAAATAAATAACAGCCTTCCCCTCTTTTTTATGTATTGTATTTGTATTCTAGATTTTTAAGTTTTAGAACTACAGCTAAGCTTTTAATCAGATATAAATCTAAACTCTTCACATGTATTTGTCCTCACGTATACAAAGTTGAAGCTTAAATATTTGTATTCTCATAATAATATCATTACCATGGCTAAGAAATTAATTTATTAATATAATTTAATAGAACTTTCATGCTAAAAACTCCTTCAGGTCTTTCAGAAGCCTCATCAGCCACCTGTGAATTTTTACTATTAACTCTTTTAACAGCTAACTGGTTGAAGAAATTAATCAAAAGTAGTAAGAGGCTACTTCTTCTCTAGTTAAATGAGTACAGTTTCATTTATATTAGAATGAATATGTATATATAGCCATTTTTTAAGGCACTTGGCCATAATTATGTCTGGTTTGGACCTAGTTCTCTCACAGAGTAGTTTCTATAACTCGGGTATTGTCTTTTTGTAGTCCTTATAGAACATTTAATACATTTTAACACTTCAGATATCTTACAAATTGGAAAAGTTAGCTCATTTTCAAGTGTTGGGAGTTTAATAATCTTTAATATAAAAACTAATAGGAATGTAGAACTCAGAATTTCTGATTAGTGTATTGTTAAATCATTTGTGCTAACACAGCAAGGTGGATTGTTTATAGGAAACATGAGATTATATTATCTTCCAAATTCTAATACAGATGGTCCTGAATTTACAATGGTTTGACTTATGATTTTTTGATTTTACAATAGTGCAAAAGCGATACACATTCAGTAGAAACCATACTTCAAGTACCCATACAACCATTATATTTTTCACTTTCAGTACAGTATTCAATAAATTACATGAGATATGTATTTAATATAGAATATGCCTTGTGTTAGATGATTTTGCCCAACTGTGGGCTAATGTTCTGAGCATGTTTAAGATAGGCTAGGCTAAGCTATGATGTTCAGTAAGTATATCAAATGCATTTTCAACTTACAATGGATTTATTAGGGCATAACCCACTCGTAAGTCAAGGAGCATCTGTATACTTGTATTATAGTACAGATTATTTATTCAGCCCTCTTTACCTTGAGCCTCACAGACCTTAGAACCTGGAATTAAATTAACTTTTCTGTGCACACTTAGCAGAGATATTGCCAACTAATATTGTTACTATGCCAAAGCCTAAAATTTTGCCTTAAAAATAAGAATCTAGAACCAAAAAGCCAAAAAAAAAAAAACGGTACGGGCAGAGATGAAGCTCCAGTCAGAATCCAGAGGTCAAGTCAAGCAGGATCTTTAAAACATCAAAGCAGACAAGATTTGAGAATAACAGCTGAAGAGGAAGCAAGAGTATATATGAGAAAATAAGCTTAGTAGATGATCAGAAGTTTAAGCAGAGAGACAAGGAGGAGATAGGATTGTAACATTACATAATTAAGGGAAAACTCAGTCACTAAATAAGGAAGGCGGTCAAGGAATTCACACAAGTCAATATATAAACACAAAACAGCTAGCCTTGAAGCCCTGTAGTCTCGTGTACCTCCTTTATGTTAGTCTTGGGTTTTCATAGATTGAGATTAAACTCCTAATATTTAGATTAGTGAACTAACTCTTCAGATGCCTTTTTTTATTTCAAATTAACTCAGTTTCTGTCTCGTTATACATATTTTGGATTTTGGTATAGGTAGAATGTTATATACACCTCTATATAGGCTTTTTCTGGTTTTGTTTTTATTATTATTTCTTCTTTTTAACTATTAGAGGAAGGGATTCTTAGTTTTTTTTCCAATTTAGCATTAAAATAGTATTTAAAAAAATTACAATGATAAATCATCCTGCTTCATTTATATGGAGTGTTCATTTAAAAGCATCCTTTTTGTGACTAATGAAAAGTATTCTGTAATGCAAGTATTCATCTGTATCATTCTGCCTCTAAAGGGATCAAGTACTTTAACTTGAAAAATCAAAAGAATTAACAAAAGTGCTTTTATTTTGCTAATTTTCAGCTTTCATTCATTTCTACCAAGGTATAATTATAGCCCTTTTATAAATATATAATTGCATCCTTTTAAGGCTCTTAAGAGAATATGCTAACAAGTTATATACACAACTGAATTGTGTATATAATAAGGCTTGGTGAATGCCACTTTGTCTTGCAAGATTTTGAAGGGTATGACCACATGAAAAACTGAAAATCACAGAAAAATAATTTCATCTTTACTGAATTTAAAACTCATTATTAAAGTTGAGCAGAATAAAGATAATAGTTTCTGTGACCAAGCAGCATAAATTCTGAATTCAGTATTTTAAGGGAATACAAATATATGAAGCATATTTTGAGTTTATATTTATACCCCCACCTTACTCAAAGAAGAATTTAAGGCACTTCAAATCCCATTTAAATTTATCTATCAGTCATAAATGCAATTATCAGTCAGTATGTATTATTGCCCATAGGTCTTATTCATCCAGTTCCAATGAAGAAGATACTTCAAAACAAAAGAAACAAAAATATCAGAAGAAAGAAAAGAAAAAAGAAAAAAAGAGTAAATCAAGAAAGGGGAAACATCACAAAAAGGAAAAAAAGAAGAGGAAAAAGGAAAAGCATTCTTCTACCCCTAATAGTTTGGAATTCTCCAAAAAGTAACTGAGACTTTGGCCTAAGCCATTAAATTTAAAAATTTGTTTTTAAAAATTATGTGCCCTTCCTTGGAATTTGCTATATATTCTGCTTTGCAAAATAAATCACAGCTTTTTCCATATAGACCTTTTTCTTATGTGGGACTATCATCCCTCTGGCAATATATTTTTAATGTGCTATGACTATAATGTATTAAATCAGTCTTATTACTTGATAGTCATGCCCCAAGGTGTGTGTATATACAAAACAGATCATTTTTGGCATTTGTCTCTGTGTATTTGGCTAGTGTTATGACTTCCTAAATTGATAGTAAAATAGCATTACTGCAGTAAACACAGGTAATCTACATAGCTGTTAGTAAGTATTGCTAAATCACGTGTCCACCTTCCAGTGATGAAGCTAGGTAGGGAGTAATGCTTTGCTCTTGTCACTGAAAAATGTAATAGCTTTATATAGTAAAATGTAATGTACAAAGATAGTGAAATTCTTTACTATTGTTTTTAAACTGCTAGGCTTTTTTTTAATATCAGGAGATGAAGCTGCTTTATTGGTCTTGACTAGGACTTTTTCAATGAATGGTGTCAGCAAGAAGATGATAATGAAAATATTTATAACAAAGTTTCACTGTTTTCTGAAATGCAGAGTTTCTAGTATCTGCCCCCTTTGTTTTTGTAACAATTAAAATATTTCTTGTTTAGAGAGACTAGTATAGTTCAGCCTATTAGTAAGTCTTATAGAGATGATGCTGTATTGGTCAGGATTTTTAGGATAGACTCCTGGGTTGTGCCATATTGGCATGTCTTAAAGTGATACCTCAAAGAGAAATTTTTATAGGAATACAGCTGAATCTTCATTAGAACTGATTTTTATTGTATTCAGTCAGTATGTAAATTTTATGAAGCTTGTTCCTATGAGTAATGTGGACAATTTTAATAAATGTGAGCACATATATTTAGTCTGAAATAATTTATAGTTTTGAAGCAAGTTTCACACTGAACTTATGGTTTCATAAATAACCAGTTTGGGGTGTTTCTTTTACTTCAGTCACAAACCTCAGGAGAACTAACAAAAATTTAGAATTAAAAATTTTATTCTGAACTTTTTAAAATTTAAGAGCCAGGGAATTGCATCATGAGAGCCTTTATATAAACATTTTGTATAAGTAAGCATTTCAAACACATATTAGTACATATAAGTGTTTCTTATATTTTTATTTTCACTTTGATCAGTGTTACTTACTTTGCTTAATACTTAGGTATCCCTTATGCCCAATAAGGCAAATACTTATTATGTTGTAGAAGCATCAAAAGTTAACCAATTATCATGGCGTAGCACCAAAAGCTGCAAATACCTAACTGTGGTGCATTTATAAATTTGGAAATGAGTAACCTACAGACGTGGCTGCAGGAGGATTCTTGATGGTGAAATCAGGTAAGTACTCTTAATCTCAGAGGCTGGAAAGGTTTACTGATTCTTCTTTCACCCAGCACCCTATCTGGCATGTAGTCAGTAAGACTTGGGGAGCCTTATAACACCTGTGCTTAAATTCTAGGAAAGCTGCACCCGCATCCCCTTTCTAGCTCTGCAGCCATGGAACCTCTCACACTCAACTATTTTATAACCTAATTTAGTTGTTTGGCCCCGTCAAAAAGAAGTTCTTTTGATTAAATAGTTCAGTCAGGTTTTGGGGAGAACAACACAGAGCCATTAAGTTTTTAAGGGTTGTTTTGCCTTTACTGCTAATTTTATGTAAATACAGTTCTTTGGTTATCAAGATTTGAAAAAAAGTAAAAAAAAAATGTTTTGTTTTTTTTTTTAATGAGGCTGTTCTGGATACAGTGGTGGTTCTTCACTCCCACTGCTTCACTTGACTAGCCTTAAAAAAACCCACTAAAATAAAATTTTTAAAAATGATTAGAAGATGCTACATACAAAGGGATGGCCTCATCCCCTTGGGGTGTAACATGGTTAAAAACATAGTAACTGTAGAGAAAAAATTAATTGAGTTATTTATAAGTTTTACTACTGTTATTGGAGAAACCATAAATTGGTTCATTAGGTTTGTTTTCAGAATGGTGACACAATAATAATTCAAAAGAGTAAAAGTCAGCCCTCGTGAACTAATATTGTACGTGAATTAAAGGATTTTAGTGCTCAGTAATTTTTTCCTCAAAAATTAATCTTGGAATTATTCTTAA
>VBSM01002608.1:13500322-13527570 GCA_008086735.1 Cheirogaleus medius | reverse complement strand
AAAAAAAAAAATCACATCCTCTGCTCAGAACCCTCCATTTCACCCCCAAGTCTTTAAAATAGCCTTCAAGATTTCATATACATGCCATAAATCTCCCTGACTTCATCTTCTCCTTCACTTCTTGGTTCACTCCAACCTCTTTGATCAAACATTTCAGGCATATTCCAACTCGTAGGACCTTTGCAAAGGCTATTCACTTCGTCTAGTATGCTCTTCTACAAATAATCTGCACAGTAACTCTTCAGTTTCCAAGTCCTTGCTCAGAAATTAACTGTTCAATGAGACCTACCCTAAACACTTTAAAATTGCAGCTCTCCATCTCCAATCCCTTCTGTGCTCTATTTTTCCCCATAACACTTATTTTCTAATATAATTTACCTATTTATCGTACTTATTTATTTTTTATCTCCCCTCACTAAAATTCAAGTACCACATGCCAAGGGATTTTTGACTATTTTGTTCATTAATGATATGTCTAGAAAAATGCCTTGTACACAGCTGGTGTTCAATAAATATTTGTTGAATACATTAATGAATTAAAGGGTAAGATTGAAAGTTTGACATAATAAAAACTTTAAAATTGTGGGTGGCATAAGACAAGCTTGAAAGCCAACTGAGGAAAAAATGTTTAGAACAAATGATTTATACTTAATATGTAAAGGTCTCTTACATATCAATATGTAAGACATTAACACCTCTTAGTAGGTGAAAATGGACAGAAAGATACAATGGCTGATAAACAAACATGAAAAATCTTCAACTTTGCTAGTCAGAAAGAAATGTAAATTCAAAAGATACTATTTTTCATCTCTCAGGTACAGATACAAAGTAATTTTTCTTGGTCAATGTTGTAGCATGATGGGAGTATAAAGTGGTACATTTTTAAGTCTGAAATGTTTCTACCCTGTAATTCCATGTCAACATGAAATTCTCAAGAAAACCATCAAAGATGAGATTGTAAATTCATAGGCAAAGATGTTTTTTGGTATTTTAAATATCAAAAAATGTAAGCACCTTAAATTTCCAATAGAATTGTTAAATACATTGTAATGTATGAGATATGCAGCCATATAATTTTAAAAGGTGGTTTCAAGAAATTTTTAATTACATAGAGTGTGTTCGGAATGCAATGTCAAGCGAGAAAGAATGCAAAACTATAAATAATGCAATGATAGTTAATACTTACATAACACTTGCTTTCAGCCTCTCTCAGCTGAAGCTCTTTAGGATTGAATCTGGACTTGGTGAGGCTGAGGATCTGGCTCTGCTTTCCTCTCCTGCCTCAGTTCTCCCCACTCCTTTCCTTGTACTTGGCATTTCAGACTAACGCAAATGCTGTTTCCCCAAACTTGCCCTACTTGCTCCCTCTCTGCTCCAAGCCTCTTCCTGCTGCCTGGTGTCCCTTATTCTCCAGCCTCCTTTGCTTGAAAACTCCTCCTTCAGGTTTTAGAAAATCTGCCCCAAACCTCCCTAAGCGGAAGTCCATGAGCCCAGACTCCCTCTTCCATTACAAGTAGCTACTGTACATCCTCTTCTTTTTGCCATCTAGCCTAGCTTCTTGGTATGAATTTTAATTTTTTTTTTCTTTAGATAAGTCTAAGCCTCACCTTTAAGTGTGTTAGTACTTCCTGGCTTTGCCCAATAAGTAAACTGCTTCTTTTATAAGTAAAAATATAGGTTAAAAAATGCTTTTCTATAAGTAAACTGCTTTCTAAGGTCAATCAGGACATCCCCCACTCTGGGGTGATTCCATGGCCGAACAATGAAAGGGCAATATTATTCCATGTTTTGAAGGATGATGTCTCATCGCAGCTCCCATACCCTGCCTGTAGGATGGAAACATGGTATTGATCTCTGGGTTAAGATTAAAAGTACTTAAGTTGAAATCTAGGGCCTAGAGCAGTGCAATATATGACTTTATTTCATTACTTCTCTCGTGGACTTTTTCAGTGGTAAAATAAGTTATTTAATTTTCTAATTCTAAATAGCCAATCATAATGTTTGAATCATATATTTTGATTTTTAAAAGCTAATTTATTGTAGGCACATTTTCCAGCCTGGAAAATAGTCCTTTGCCTAATCAGCAAGCAAAGCTATTTAACATAAATGTAATAGGAAAAGTTGGCATGGAAATTTTATGAACTGAAAACTTCTTGACTTTATTTACAAAGCAGACTTTTAAAAAAAATAGATTCAAATTTAGCAAATAAATACTTAAATAATGGAATATATTCTATACAGGGGTCCTTGAAACTATTTGTCATATATTATTTGAAATCCAAATTAAGATGTTTGTGGGTTGTTTACTTTTTCACTTGCTTAACATTACTTTTATTCTTCAGTATCACAGCAGGTAAAAGTAAAAGATCAAGGATATAAGATGTAAATTAGTTTCATATTCTCTAGATAGCATGTGTATCTTATATAAGCATTTATTTAAATATCAAAAATTTTAATAGTTTTTGGAATTCCTGGAAGTCTAAAAAATGTAATTTTGGTTAATTCAAGTCCTTCATGTTTCCTAAGCTTTTTATGCACTAAAATTCATAACAGCTTAATCAGATTTTCAAGGAGTTTTTTTCTACTTTGTCACAGCCTAGTCTTTTAATGAAAAATAAACTCAGGAAGTTATTTCCCTAACTTAGTTCTTTTGGGGTTCTAAGTTGTCTCTATTCTGGAAGCTCTTGTTTCCATTATCTGTTTCTCTGGCAACAGAAACAGGTTAGAAGGAATTTACCTGTTTATTCCCCTCTGAGATTTAAAGGCTTGCAAAATACATTCCTATACAGTGTTATAGATTTTTCTTTATCTAGGACTTGTAAAGATCCTCATTCCCCAGCCTCCACTCATTATCTACTTGGCTACTGGATCCTTCCAACCAGTGTGAGTAAAAATATTTTTTCAGATTGGCTTCTTAAACCAGAGCATTTCCCCTAACAAAACCAATTTGCTATGTGAACAAGAAAAGACCTGTTATAAACACCTCCAGTCTTCAGTCTCTTCCGGCAGCTTATAAAAATCGCAGTGTTTTCACTGTATATCCCTGCGGTAACTTGGAGTAATTGGACATCTGACGAAACAACTGCGATGGGTGCAGCTGCAGTGATAACACAGTCTAGCTTCCTCTCTTTGGGATAATTTTAAAAGAGAAAGAAGGAAACGCCTCAGCAACCTCAGCTTTTCCTAGTTTTCCTTTAATAAATGGAGACTAATTTCTTAACCAACAAAGTAGGGCTAAAAGCAGCTGCCTTTTTTTCTGTCACAAGGTTACAATATGGATTTGATTTTAAATAAATCAATAATACCATTGAGCTCCCAAGGGATTTATTACACATAAAGATTCTTTCTTAATTCTTCTTTTTCTTTAGTTGAGTACAAATTGCCAAGATCCAATATTGCTGCTTGCTTCCCATTTTCATTCCAACCCCCACCCCTAGTCTCATCATCGTATGTAAATCTCAACCTTCCTTTAATCCTCTACCTCCCAGACTGACATGCAAATGAAAGCTTTGGCCTTGGCCAAAATTTAAATCCAATTCATCAAAACAAAATCTACCTAGCCTCATCACAGCCACACCAATAAGTTTTTTCTGATAACAGTTAAATTTAACATTTGTTTTCAAAGCCATTCCTCAAGGACCCATTTATCCTATAACTGTGAATTCTGCTCTTGCCTGCCATTTCAAAATATCAAAAGAATACTGGGGACCCCTTCAGGCCCTTACCATCTGGCTATCTGGCAGAACTGCTATTATCTGCCTTTATCTTCCCACGTTCTCAGTTATCATTCTGAAGTCCTTCAGCTAATCTAGCAGATTATTATTCAGCAGAAAAATCTGCACACTCCACTCATCCTACAGTTCCTTCCTCCAGAAACAAGCACACTCAAATTTGCACCCTAAAAGTTTTTTTGTTTTTTTTTTCTTGTAAGAGGATGTTTTTCCTTCAGATTTAATATGATGGTGCAGAGGACTGGGGGTGGGCTAAATAGTGAAGTGAGCAAAACTTGTCTTGTGATCTCTTGATCTGTTGCCTTCTCCCTTTTTCAATGGCCTCTCTTTCCTTCCAGAAGATATATATAAATAGGCATCTCATATAAATGCAGTTAAAAACTCATCATGAAAGTTAGAAGCTGAGACTTGCCCTTTGCTTTACCCACCCATCAGTGAATGGAGGCAATTCCATTCAGAAATTTTTTTCCTGCCCTATTTTTTCCAGAATTGGTCATTTTTTCCGTTTCTGCATTGTTCAATTCCTCCAACCTTTGATGATGAACATAGCTTACAAAAGAATTTAGCTGATATTTTAAATCCTTGAAATGAATATTTCACAATGAAAGACTGGCTTCTATTTTGCTTATTGCTTTGAACATGAGCTAGGATTGCCTAACCCTGAACCCTGAAGACCCAGAAATGCTAAATGTAACAGTAGCTCCACTGAGCAATTTGATTTTCTTCATTTTAGGAACAAAAGCAGGCATAGGAAATTCCAAGCTCATTATTTTAAGTAGAAGTGGTCTTTTAGGCCATTGAGTTCAAATTACTCCATCTTCTGATCTCAATGAATCCTTAAAAAGTCTTCTGAAACAAAGACGGGTATTACTAAATAATTTGGCAGCCTAATTAATACGAGCTTTGAGCAGAGTTATTCTGGAGGGGTGTTAAGGCTATTTAGAAAAATAGCTCCCAAACTTATCTATAAATTTAGTACAAAACCCATCAAAATACCACTTGACTTTTAAAAATTTGACAGTGTGATTCAAAAGTTTATTTGGAAATTTGAACATTATAAGTACTCTTATACTTATTATACCAAGAAATTTTGAAAAAGAAGCATAATGAGAGGGAAGAGATAGAGTCTTGCCTAAACAGATATTAAACTATATAGCTACAGTAATTATTGAAATATATTACTAGTTTAAGAATAAACAGACTGATCAATTTCACAGAACAGAAAGTCCAAAACCAAACCGCAGTACAGAGAAGAATTTAGTTTATGACTACTGACATTTTAAGTTGACAAGAAAAAGATGGATTAGCCATTAAATATTTGACAGCTGACTCATTTAGAATATAAAGGCAAATCCCTACCTCGCATTTTATACCAAAATTAAAACTCCGAGAGTATTAAGGATTTAAATGTAAAAACAAATGCATAAATGTATTAGAAGAAAATATAGGTAACTACCTTTACATTATTAATATATCGTATGGTGAGGGGAGAACTTTCTAAGAATGAAACCAAAAGGAGAAACGACAAAAGAAGAAACTTCTATGGTTAAAAAACTATCACATACAAAATGAAAAGGGAAACAACCATGAAAAACATTTGCAATATATGTGAAAAAGAGTTTAGTTACTACATGGAAAGTTTTGATGAAGCAATTAGAAATGAATGAGGAAAACAGAAAAATGTATAAAAGATATGAGCAAGCAATATACCACAAAAGAAATAATGACAAACATAAAAATGTCCATTCTCACTACTAATTACTAATTAGATAAATTTAGAATATAACACTATTCCTCAATGAAATTAGTAAAATACATATCCTTTTAAATAATAATACCCAGTATCACAGAGGATATAAAGAAACTAAGTATAAAATGGTAATTTTCTGGAGGGCAGTTGGGAACTTGTATCCAAAGCTTTTAATATGTGCCCACCCTTTGATCAGCAATTCCACTCCTAGGGATGCTAAGGAAATACGTTTTCCATGGTTATGTAACAGAAAAAATGGAAGCTAGTTCAAAGTCAACAATTTAATAAAATGTGATACACCCAGAATTTGATTTCTAAACACCATTCCCCATTAAAATAAACCAAGTTTCTTGGAGAAGTGGCAGGTTCTAGGGCTGAAACAGGGAACAAAATGCCCTAGAACATCTTCTGGCAGAAAGCAAAAAGTACTCTCAAAATGATGGGCATATATCAAAAGGACATAGGATCCAATTTAAAAGGGCTCCCACTGGCCAAATCTAGATAGTTTAAGGATCAGAATAGTAACAATGTTTTTAGAGTGAAGAATCTATAAGTCCATACTGATATAAATAAGTAATGCTATGGTTTGAATGTGTATGTCCCTCCAAAATCCATATGTTGGAAATTAACCCCCAAGGTGATGGTATTAAGACGTGGGGTCCTTGGGAGGCTATTCGGGCTATGAGGGCTCTGCTCTTATGGATTGGATTACAGCCCTTATAAAAAGGTTTGGGGGACCTAGCTAGCCCCATTTTGCACTTCCATTTCTTCTGCCATGTGATGATATAGCAACGAGGTACCTTCTTGGAAGCAGAGAGCATCCTTCACTAGACATGGAATCTGCTAGCACCTTGATCTCCGGCTTCCCAGCCTCCAGAACTGTAAGAAGTAAGTTTCTGTTCTTCATAAATTACCTTTCTCAGGTATTTTGTCCCAGCACAAATGGACTAAGGTAAATAGGGGAGAAGGAAAGCTCTTCCTTGTAGTGGAATGACAACTAACAAACATAGAAGGAATAATGAGATTATAAAATCACCATTTTACAACTCTACCATAATAATAATTGTCAAGAATCATCAATGTGTGGGTGAAAGTCTGAGGAGGAATAGGATATTTTCATAGTCTCAAAGTACCGCCCCACAAACTACTTGGTAATCACAAAGGGAAAAATAGTAACTTGACAATGGATTGACCCAGCAACTCCAACCTTAACCAAGTTATCCAAATTAATGTCACTAACAATGGGACAAACCAATATTATGTGCTTCTTGCTATGATGCCCTGAGAATATAACTTCTGTGGTATTCCGGCAAAAAGGTATAATCTCTCTCCAATTATGAGAAATCATCAGACAAACATAAATTGAGGGACATTGTACAAAATAGCTGCCTTTTACTTTTCAAAAATGTCAAGATCATAAAGAACAAAGAAAGGCTGAGGATTAAAGGAGAGTAAAGAAATATGACAACTGATTACAAGATGTACTTCTGGAGTAGATCTTAAATAAGAAAAATAACTATTAAGGAGATTGACATAATTTGATTATGAACTCCAGATTAGATACTATTACTGTATCAGTGTTATATTTCCTGACTTTGATAAATATACTGTGATTATGGAAGAGAAAATCCTTATTCTTAAGAAATATGCACTGAAATTTTATGGCTAAATAGGCATGATACCTGCAAATTATTCTCAAATGGTTCAGAAACTATACATAGAGCCAATGAAGAAACAAATGAGGCAAAATATTAATAGTAACAAATCTTGGAAAATGTATGCACAGGCTCTCTATACTTTTCTTGTAACTTTTCTAGAAGTGTGAAATTATATCAAAATAGTTTTTAAATCACTGTACTCCAAAGTAATAAAATAGAACCCTTAAAAATGATGGCGAAGGTATTTATTTATTGGCAAAGAAAGATATCAATATTGTGTCATGAAAAAAAGCATATCAGAAGACCCATTTTTTCCCATTTTGTTATATATATGTATCTATAGATGCACACACAAAAAAATCCATGAAGGATATTCATCACTGTTGTCTCTGTGTGGTGGGGTCAAGAGTGACACTATTTGTTTCTCTATATTTTCTAATTTTCCAACAGTGAATATGAATTGAAAGAAAGGTTTTCTTTGTGGAGGAGAAAGGGTGTCTTCTAAGAAGAAGAAACATAGCTAGTTTCTTCTTTCTCTGAGCTAGTCCAAGTCCTATTTTGCACACAGGCAGAATAAATGATTACATAATCTTAAAATTTGCTTTCTTTCTTAGTATTCCATATATAATTTATGTTTTTCTCCTAGACAACTGTGCCTTACTGCTAATTTACTTACCCTTATTCATTTGTTCCATCTGCCTTTACAAAAGAGACCACCAAATACAGGCTTATAGTTGTTTATCTTTCCTGTACAACTGTATTATTTTATATGTGCTAAGCAGCTATAAAATCTGCCCTTCTAATTTTTATCCAAAACTCTGCTTTTAAGAAGCCCCCCCTCCCTTTGCTCCTTGCTCCTTCCCCTTCCACAACTGCAGGGTATCAGTGTTTTCAATGGATAATCAAAGCCACAGGATAAATACGTTTTGTCTTCCTGGACCCTTAATTTTACTCAGATACAGGAGGGTGAGGTTATTATTAGAGTAAAGCAAGCCATTAGATTATGCAGTCAAGCTGAAACTTCCATAAATTTAAAAAATAAAATGGGAACTTCAAATAATTTAAAGCTCATAAGGCTTAAGCAGGCCCTTCTACACTAGCCCTTAGAATTCTGGAGACATGAGTTCCCTTCTTAAATAGCTGGCCCTCCATATCTGTGGGTTTCTCATCTGTGGATCCAACCAACTGTAGATCAAAAATATTCAGGAAAAAGGTGTCTGTACTGAACAGGTGCAGACTTTTTTCTTGTCATTATTCCCTAAACTATACAGAAGAACAACTTTTTTTCTCTTTTTTTTTTCACTTCATTCTCCATCGGCTCTACAGAATAACAACTTTTTACATACATTCCCATCATATTAGGTATTATAGTAGTCTAGAGATGATTTAAAGTATGCAGGAGGATTGCACAGGTTATATACAAATACTACACCATTTTACATCAGGTACTTGAACATCCACAGATTTTGGTATCCATGGGAAGTCCTGTCCTAGAACCAATTCCCCATGGATACCAAGGGACAACTGTATACCTTTAATGATTCTCCAGTGGAAAAGTTTGAGAAACAGGGATCTAAGATGTTCACCTCTTTAACTGCTCCTCTATTTGCCAGTAATTCTTCCACAATCTGTGAAATAAGCCCTTACTCTGAGGAGTGTGTACTCAGAAAGATGCCCTTCACACAGCCATCTTTTTATTGGGAACTGTATGTCCTATACAGAACAATTTACAAGCAACGGTGTTCTTTTAAACATTGGCATTTGAAACATGCAAAACCCAAAACACAAAAGTTTAAAAAGAAAAAAAGGTTTATGGGATACAATTTAAAGCTCAATCAATTGCTTAGCAATAGGTCCTCTGTATAGAGTGAGCCCCAGAGGTTGTGCAATTAAAGTCTACAATCACTACCAGAGACCTGCTTTGTTAAAGAGCAATTCAAAATGTTGAAGTCTCAAATTGTATACATTAAAAAAAAGAAATCCAATAGAACAAAGATACAGAACAGAAAATCTTGGCAAAATAGTCTAAGATTAGACTATTTTAGACTTAGAGTATTATCATTTATAGGGAAAGAAAAGTCCAGGGCCCTAACTCAGGTTAGTATGTGCACAAAAACACGTTTCCATTTAGGACATTCATATTGCCTGTAATGAAAACAGTTTCAATTTGTAAAAATTAACCTAAAATAATGGGAGGCTGACTCTTAAGAACAGATAGTTTTGAAAGAAAAAGGCCATAACTAGTGAAACCAATTTTCCTCTAATGTAATGTTTACTTGCCTGATTATGTAAACATTTTATTATGTTCCTATCCTTAAAGACATTCCTTAAATGCAATAAAGGCCCAGACTTGTTTTCTCAATAGCGAGAACACTGGCATCCATTGCTAGGGGGGAGAATCATTGGAATAGAACATGCATATTTAACAAAGGGTATTACAGTGTTTAAATATCACTTCAAAGGATCACTCTGAAATATAAACCATTTTCTCTTCCTAGTCTAGTGACATTTGGATTACCTTTTTTGTTTTGGGCTCTGCATTATGTCTGATTTGGTTAAAATCAAACCAAGGGACCAAAATCAAAATCACTTCATTTGAAAACAGCAGGAAGACACTTTGATCATATAAAATTCTCCCTTAACAATAGCAAGCACTTGGGAAAGCTGTATTGAATTAATTTGCCAATGTTATAAAGATATTTTTAAGAGGGGCAGAGTCGGGATATTTCATTGCAAGAAAGCAGCCTCTTTTAACTATATAGGAAGTGCATTCATGAACCTCCTTAGCTAAACAGCAACAAGCCTACAAAACTTAAATCAATAAGCCAAATAATTCTGTTGCTGGGTTCTCAAAGCCAATATGAAATAAAATTTTGAAGCAGTCCCTGAACTAAATCAGGAAAAATAACCAGTTTTTATTTAGCACAGTGCATTGTATACAGGAGGAACTCAATGAACGTTTGATGACTGTAATACTGATGACTGACAATACTTTGTCAATGTTTCTCAAAATACGCTCCTTTGATCACCTATAATAGAGATGCGGCGCTACTCCGCTCAATTTATTCATGGACTATTTAAGTGTTCTAGGCACTGGGGATACAATAGTGAACAAACAAGACAAAAGTTCCTACTGGAACTTAGTTTCTAGTTGGAGTGGAGAAAGGTTAAACATTAGAAAAGTAAAATGCATATCATGTTTATGGTAAATGCTTAAGAGAAAAACAAAGCAGGAAGCAGGTATGAAATGCTGAAAGGGAGTTAAAAATGCATATATGGTGAGCAGGGAAGAACTCTTGGGAAGGCAATTTATTTTCCCCCAGAATACTATGGTGGTACAAACGTTTAGGTTACATATATTGCCTTTGCACCACCCAAGTCAGAGCTGCAAGTGTGCCCAACCTCCAGACAGCAAGGCAACTTTTGAGTAAAGATTTAAAGAACATGAAGGTGTAAGATGGTGTAAGGTGCAAGATGCACACCTCTGAGGGAAGAGCATCCTAGACAATGGTGACAGACCCTGAGTCAGGAATTTCAAGGAACTGCAAAGGGGCCCCTGAGGCTAGGCATGAGGAGATGAGGGAGCTGAGGACAGACAGGGCAGAACACAAAAGTCCCTTCAGATCACGGTGAAGACTGTTTTATCCATTGAGAGAGATGGCAGTCAATTAGAATTTTGAGCTGAGGAGTGACACGACCTGACTCAGGTTTTAAGGGGCTCACTCTGGTTGCTCTGCAGAGAGTAGACAGTAGGGGGACAAGAGCAGAAGCAGTGAGCTGCTTGTTTAAAAGTGCAGAGCCTGGAATTTATGTTTTTAACAAGCACCTTGGGTGAGTCTGAGGCACAGTAAAACTTAAGAACTGCAACTTTAAATTACCTAAGCAATTGAGACAAAAATTGCTTTAACAATCTGATTATTCGATAATCACTACTCCACTTCCAGTGGAGAAACCAGGTCTAAGTTGTTTCGACTAAAATCAGCTAACAACCTGTCAATTCAGCCACACAATCTTGAAACAGTGCTTCAGGAGGAGAACTCCAAAGGGCTCTTGGCCCCTTGTTCTGTAACACATTACACCCTCTGAGAGAGGTCTCCTCTACAGAGAAGGAAATTAGAGCTAATGCAATCACACAGTGGTACTGTATTTGATGTGGGTGCAGAAGAGGTCCTCTACAATCATGACAAGTTTCAGGATTCAGCTAAAATAGAGCATATTTTAAAAAATTTTTTTAAGATAAAGATTCTCATTTTCTTTTTAAAGGGAAGCAAGTGAGAACTTGTGTGTCGTTCTACATATATATGTAGACTGTAAATTTATATTCTAAATTTATATATCTATATATAAATTCTCTATATATTCTATATGTAGTCTATAATATATTCTAAATTTTTATATGTATCTCAAAATCAAATT
This sequence comes from Cheirogaleus medius, assembly GCA_008086735.1. Classification (NCBI taxonomy): domain Eukaryota; kingdom Metazoa; phylum Chordata; class Mammalia; order Primates; family Cheirogaleidae; genus Cheirogaleus; species Cheirogaleus medius. The sequence goes on along the minus strand of VBSM01002608.1, from coordinate 13,516,015 downwards.
TATTATTAGTGCTTTTTAATACACTAATAGAAATTTATATTCACTACTTTAACACTTTGTAATTGACTTTCATAATGATAACTAGCATTTATATAGCACTTTTTATTAATAATTGAAATAATGGGACCTACTTATACAAACCAATACATAAAAATTTCTTTCTACTTTATAGTCACACTACACACCCCCTCCACCATATTTTAGCTAGTTTGCAATCTATTCAACAACAGAGAACAAAGACTGTCTTCTACTTATTGTTTCTACTTCTTTTCTATGCCTCTGAATATTTTATATGCCTCTTCTGAATTCTGCACACAGTAGGCACATAGGTAAATTCTTAACTGACCACTGACTAACCAATCTAGAGCAATGCAACACTGGGAATCAGTTATCAGATATTTTGTTCCTCTATTTATTTGACTTCTTTGGCTCCATCCAAAAACAAAATTTAAAAATTTCAAGAGGATAAACCTTGATAGCTAAAAGGCACATAAATATATTAAAGAGGATTTACCGGACCGATGATTTAGTTTTCATGGGGATATTTACATCCTGCTGCTATTTTTCCTTGAGCACAATCTCCCTAAGGCATTTCATCATTAAGGCCTGATTCAATGTGAATTTTGACAAAGACACAATAAACTGAATTTTTAAACAGCACTCAGTGTTAACAGTATGATCTGTTACCCAGGTACAGGTTATTCTTTTGCATAGAGTACAGGTAATTGGTTATAAATAAGAGATACTGATTACCTTCTTGAATGGAAGAAGCATCTAGGTGTTGAAGTTTAAGGCCAGTGTCTAATCTTTGAGGCTTTGCATATAGAAATAAATAGCAAAGGACACAGACGCTGATGACAAAGGCAAGTAAAACAAGGGCAGCAATTCCTAATCCAATCAGGGCACCAATGCTGAGGAAAACAGAAAAAACCTTATGTCACACAAACTGGCTTGTACTGGTTAAACTAAAGAGAAGGTTTAAATATTATTAGTTCTTGTTCTCAACCATTTATAACCAAATTATATTTTAGCATATACAATAAATGATTAAATCTACAGCTCACCTTTTTCTACCATCAAATTTGTATTATATTTTCTCCATAGGTTTTCAAGTCCCTTTTAAATTTATACATTAAAAATAATAGAGAAGACCATGTGAAGTCATATTATAGGTAAAAGTTCATATGATTCTCTAGAGGTAGTTCAAAAAAATCTCAGTCAAATAAACCTATATTGTTAATATAGAAGGAAATATCAGGTTCACCAATAAAAGATGAATAGAAAAATACTTGCTTCTGAAAAAGAAGTAAAGCAAATGTTTACCAGAAATATAAATTTTTTCTTTTGGAGACATATATGCAAGACACCATTTATTGATATATAAAGCCAGAACTATTACAAAAAGTTTGAATTAAAAAAGGTTTGAATTAAAAGACAACAGTATTTATGAAAATTATATGAAGTTCATGTTCAGAGTTTTTACTTTCCAAAAGGGCATAACACCAATGGCTTCTAGAATTAAGGACGAAACCCTTGTACTTTGCTCTAAAAATAAAATGTATATCTGACTGTATTTGCTCTGCACTAAATCTGTAATAATTCCTTTTGATGCAGTTACGTATAAGGCTAATCATTTGAGAATATAGTTTTCATAAACTTGTGAACTTAATGCTATTATACTAAATGGGAAAAGGAGCTTGGAAAAAAAGCATTACCTTAAAAGACTAACATGCAAACATACATACTTCTTGAACTATATGTATGGTTCTAATTAAAATCTACAATTAGATTTTAAGCTACTCAAGAGCAGATATTTCTGTTGACTTTCACCATAGTGTTATGCACACTTACTAAAAGTGTTTAAGGCTGGGTGCAGTGGCTTGTGCCCATAATCCTAGCAATTTGGGAGGCTGAGGCAGGAGGATTGCTTGAGGCCAGGAGTTCGAGACCAGCCTGGGCAACATAGTGAGACCTCATCTCTACAAAAAAATTAATTTAAAAAAATTTTTAAAAATAAGTTACCCAGGTGTGGTGCTGCATGCCTGTAGTCCTAGCTACTCAAGAGGCTGAGTGAGGCAGGAGGATCATTTGAGCCCAGGAATTTGAGGTTGCAGTGAGCTATGATCACTCCTTTACACTCTAGCTCAGGCAACAGAGCGAGATCCTGTCTCAAAAACAAAACAAAAAAAGTATTTGTGTTTAGCTTGTAGAAAATGTTCAATAAACAGAAGTAAATATTTGACCACTGATTGATCTACCTGCATTTGGAACATACATCATTGAAAAGTAATTATCTTTTTCTTCATTATCTTCTGGTTTACCTTTAAGCTTCTGTTCTTTCTCAAGGATTAGGAGCCTGATAAATTTGAAATGTACCAGAAGGGAGGGAAGAGAGAATTTGACCAAGGATGCTTGGAGCATCACTGCTTTGGGAAGAAGAAGAACAGAGTTAGAAGTGAAGGGCTACCCCACTTATCCTTGATTTGAGGAGATAAAGCACCCTTGCAAAGAAGAGACTGCCTCCTGAGCCACACACATAGAGTCAGACTTCAGAGATCCTTGTGTTCGGTTTATTGTCAGCCCAGTTCCCCAGCCCTGCAGACAAGTGAAGACTGGGTAATTTTATGGCTACTGTCAGTATAGAGTAATATATTTAAAATTGGGGGTTGCCCTCACTTGGTTCATTCTCATCTAAGGGGTAGACTCCCTGTATTTGGTGACTCCTCTTTTGTGTTTGTTTGCACCAAAGCTGACTTTTGTAGATTTAAGTGTCAGGGAGGGTTAGGATCACTTCACTATACCCAGTTGCATGGGAATGTAATCCACTTAATTAATATTATTTCATTTTAGAACTCTTTGCAGATGCCTAGCCTCCTGTGCACAAGGCAGAAAGGAGGCTAGACATCTGGAAAGAGTCCTAAAATGAGAACCCAGTTATTAAAAAAATCTTCAAAGTAAAAAAGTAATTTAGTCAATTTAAAAGTGAAACTGTCAATTTAATTAATTCAGCATACATATTGTAGGCTTTTAATGTACAAATTAAAAAACCAGACCACATGATTTGAAGGAAAAACAAACAAAAAAATGCCATTTCTACTTTCTGTTATAAAAGGATATTCTTCATAATCCTGGCAATCTGTTGCAATGTCACAGTTCCACTTTATGGAAACATTGTTTTATGCATGCAAAACTCTAGGTAAAGATGGAGTTCTAGGAGACTCCTAAAATATTCATTTCAACAAATTCTTATTGAATAGCTACTCATGCATAGCCCTGTCCAATGGGCATTATTTTCCAGTCCTGGAGAAAGTTACCAAAGGAAATCCTAAGAATTGAAGGATTTATAAGAGGAGAAAGGGAGTGGGCCAGAGGAAAGGAAGAATTATCCTTTCCTCGCAGCACCATATGGCAGTTGCTTTTCAAGCCCTGAAGCTACTGTCATATTAAAGCAGCAATTCTCCTACTTATCAACTTCACTTACCTTCTGGTAGCTACAGTTATGCCTTTCTCCAGCAGCTGCAGAATCTCAAAACAAGGGCTAGTGACTCCCAGAATATTTTTCACAGTTGGACTATTTTAATTAAGAATGGAGAGCAAAGAATAGGTGGGAAAGGAAGCTCTAATAAATTTACCTCCCCATAGTGTTTTCAAAGCTCAGTAACTTACAGGAAACCCAGGTTTAACACTGCCAGCTGACACCATCAGCTGAAGTACCATTTCCATTTCCCAGAAACTCAGTTGTACTGTCCATTTTTCAGTGCTGAATGAAAACCTCAGCAAGCTGTTCACTCCTTTGTGCCTTCATAAACCTTAGGAAGGTTTTATATTAATAGTTTCTGCTTCTTGTCACTTTGGAACTATTCAGGGATCTGAGAATCCCAAGCACATTTTCCAATTGTGTCTGACTTAGAAATTGCTGGTCCCTGTTGGAGGTGCTTCTGCCATTATTAACTCCTCCAAAAACTCAGAAATGGATTACTATGTTATTTTCCAAAGGGCCAGATAATAAGCAGGTACAATAAGATTTCTTCCCCAAATACCCTACACTAAGGATAAACTGTCATTATTATCTGACATTTTGCCCCACTCCAGCACAATACAACTTTGAGAGTTGAACTTACTGAAAGGTAGGCACTTCTTATGAGATGTTATTGATGCTCGCAATATAGAAAAATTATTTTATTGCTTCAAGAAATAACATTTAGTCATTTTCTGTAGGCTTAGCATGTGAGCCAAATCAGAATTTGATGTCATGTCAAGAGATTGGGAGAAATAATACTCTGTCTCAAAAAAAAAATTGTCAACAGAAAAGAACCTAAACTCTGTAAAATAATTCAAAGAGGTTTATTCTGAGCCAAATGTGTGTTACCATGGCCCGGAGAGCCACGCCCAACAATCCTGGAGCCTGGAGCAAGGGGTCATGCTGTGGTTGGGTTACAGTGTGGTTTTATACATGTTAGAGAGACAGGAATTGCAGGTAAAATTACAAATCAATACATGGAAGGTGTACATTGGTTTGGTCCAAAAAGGCAGGACATCTCCAAGCCAGGGCTTACAGGTTATAGGTGGTTTTAAAGATTCTTTGATTGGTAATAGGTTAAAGAAATGAGCTTTGTCTAAAGGGTTGGAATGTTTTAAGATAAAAGGTATCTGTTAATCAGAGGAAAGTCAAAACTCAAGTGATCTGTTAAGTAAATTGATGGCTTGCAGGTATGGTTTAAGCTTTGTCTTGCATGGCCTTCAGCCTGTTAATTATTTAGTATCCTCCTGTTACAAAGAATAACTCCAGAAGGGATGGGGCATAACCAGGCATATCTGACCCCCTTTTCCACCTGGCAGCAACTCAGCTTTAAGGTTTTCTTGAGGGGCCGGGAGCCGGGTTTGGCCAAGAGGATGTCCATTCAGTGGGCTGGGGGGCATAAGATTTTACTTTAGTTCACAGAATCAAGTTCAAGGTTTACAGTCTATTACAGTGCAAGGGGAAAACAGCACTTCATAATGAAAATGGCTGTGTAAATACTAGTCGGAACAAGTAAAATTCTCATCATAGGAAAAAGAAACAAGATTCTACCTTAGAAAGTCTCTTCACTTTCCCCCGATAGCGAAATGGCTCAGGTGTTGGGAAGGGGAATGTCCTAGAACAATTCTGCAGTGTGTAATCATACCAACTGAAAGCTCTACCTCTGTGTATGTCTCTTCAATTCCGTTCAGGTTCAATGTGAGATCATCTAAAAAGGGTAAGTTATAAAGCACACGCCCTCACGAACCAACACCACACACACCCCTACCTTTTTGATATTTTAAAGAATACAGCCAATTCTTTCATATCCCCCAAGGAGACTTAAATACTCTGGTCCTTAATGCCTTAGAATGAGTCCCAAAGGAACCTCGATTCTATTCGAATACACCACATGACCACACAAACCAAAAAGAGAAATTAAAACCTTCTCCTTGTTATCTGCCTGTCTTCTTTTTCTGCCAGCAGAGCTGCCCGCCTGGGACTGGTCACCGGCGAGAGAAGAGAGCAGTGGGCAGCCCGCCAGGCGGGCGGGAAAGTGAGCGGGGCCAGCAGGGCGGGCCGGGGTGCGCCCTGGGCGCAAAGCCTGCGCTCCCGCGCACGCCCTCGGCTGGGGGTCTGGGCTCCCGGGGGCGAGCGGGGCCGAGGCGAGATCTCTCTCCCCAGCCTCCACATGCTACGGAGGCTCCGCGTCTTCCCGGAGGGACCCGACCAGGGCGGGTCGCAGGCACTCAGGCGACCTCTCTGCCCCCGGCGTGGCACCTCTCTTCCCCTCCCCAGACCCGGCCAGCAGCCGCACGCGCGGACTCCCTGCCCACCTGAGGCTCCACATGTAGCTGTGCTTGTAGGGGAAGTAGCTGCCCGGCTCGCTGCAGCAGTACTTGAGGTCGGCGAAGCCGCAGCAGTAGAGGAGCGCGGCCCCCTCGCCGCGCCGGGGGCACTGGAAGGGCTCCACGAAGCTGTGGTTGAGGCTGTAGTAGCCCGAGCACAGCCGGCTGGCCACGCTCATCGCGGGCGGCTGGCGGCAGGGCCACTGAGGCCCCCGATCTGCCCTCGGACCACCCCGCCCGCACACTCAGACCCCGGACCTGAGCGCCGCTCTTCCGATCTGGGGTCTGGCTGCCTGGACGCTCAGCCTTCGCGCGCCCCCTCTGCTCTCTCTCCTCCCCCTGTCCACATGGTGTCTGGGCGCTTTACTCTCGCCTCTCCCTCTCGCTACTGAGTGGTCCCTTTATCTGCCCGTCTAGGCCCGCCACCTCTTCGCCCGCTCCTTTCCTCTGCTTTCTTCGCGCTCAGCTGACTCCCCTCTACTTGCCCTCACTTCATCAGCCTGGAGACCTGGCCGTCCCCACCCATGGCAGAAAGAGCTTTCACCCGAGGGAAAAGAGATATAGGACGGGTTTGCAATCTGGGCAGATGCAAAAGAAGTTGCAGTTCTGTTTGCCCAGGGACAGGGCACGTGGATTCTGGGCAAGCAGAGCAGGGCTGGTGGAGCCCTTACGGGCCACCGGCCACCGCCCCAAGGAGTGAGGTGGTGGGGCAAATAGAAGGCAGCTGAATTGCTATGAGAGGATGTTGGTGTTTTCAGTCTTTGAGAAGTACACGTGAAACACTAAAATCTGCCGATTTTAAAATCAAAACCAAGAAACAAAATTCCTCCAAAAACAAGCCACGTTGCAGTTGCATTCTGTGTTAAGCTAAAGAACCTGGAAGGAGAAGGAAAGGCAAGTGATGAGAGTAAAAGTGAGAACTTTCTAGAGAAGGAGGCAGAGGAAATAGGGAGAAGGGCAGTCAGTCAGTTTTGGCATGGCACAGAAACTTCTTGTCTTCTTTTTCTTGGTAGTCTCATTCTCCTCATTGGTTTTTTTCACAGTCTTTTAAAAATAACAATAGTAATGCATGCTTGTTGTAATAAGTCAAACAGTGCTTAGGTGTATAGAGAGAATAATAGTAGTCTTAAGATGGGAAAGGGGGAGATTATAACGTTCCAGAATTTCCAAGGTAGATGGAGCATTGATCCTGCCTCTTTATTTCTACTTTCATCCCTTGGGCGGGGGCTTGATTGGATACCAGACATCATGAATTTTACCTTGTTGGGTACTGGATTTTTTGTATTCCTACAAATATTACAAATATATACAAATATTCTTGAGCTTTGTGCTGGGATGCAAGGGAAACACTTTGATTCTTTCACGTTTGCTTTTAAGCTTTGTTAAGCAGGACTAGAGCTAGCTTTAGGATTAATTTTTTTCCCCAGTACTGAGGCAATATCCTTTCGACTACTCAATACCTTGTGGATTACAAAGCTTACCATTCTGACTGGTGGGAATACAAACTATTCTCAGCCTGTGAGAGCTCCATGGATTTTTCTCTCTGCTCCTTTCAAGTTGTTCTTATCCTGGCCTCAAGTAGTTTCCTCCAAAGCATGCAGTGATCAGTACTCAGCTGAAGACTCTGGTGATCTTGAAAGTGTTCTCTCCTTGCACCCTCTCTCTCTTCCTCTCTCTAGCTCTCTTCTCTCTGGTATTTTGTCCTGCTTCCTCTAGCCACCATGGCTTCCCTGGACTCCCAGCTGCTTCTCAACTAAAGGAGACCACAGAGCTCTACCTGGCTTTCCCCTCCTTGTACTGTGGCCTCGAAATTCTTTCTAGACAGTGAGCTGGGTCATTATAAGGCTCACCTCACCTGTTTCCTCTCTCTCAAGGCTCACTGTCCTGCACTACCTGATAACCCCAAACTCATTATTTCATGTATTTTATTTGTTTAGTTGTTTCAGGCAGGAGGGTAAGTCTGGTCACTGTTTTGCCATGAACTTGGCCAGGAGATTGGACCTGATTCAAGCTAGACCACTTTGCGTCTCTATCCTGGAATTGGAATTCTACCATGTGTATGGGAAGCCACAAGAAGATAGTGTAAAGGAAAAAGAAAAACAAAGCAAACAGAGCTAAGTGAAAAGGAAGTAGAAAGAGTGCTGATGACTGCAATTCTCGTTAAAATCTTTTCTTGAGGCCCATGGCATTCCTACCCTTGGGTTTCTTAAGACACTTGTGCTTCCTTGGAGCAAAATCCCCTTTTTCTGGCTAAAGTGCATTCAAGTGGGATTCTAGTACTTGAGGGTTCTCACTCAGACAGGACATCTTCAGGCAAAGGTGAGGGGGAGGAGGAAGTGGAAAGGGGAAAACTGATTTTCTTTAATCAATGGAGCAAGTTCCCTTGGAAGGGGGAGAAATAGGCAGCACAAGGAGACTTTTCTTCCTATTGTACGAGACGAAAAGAAATTCAGAGACAAAAAGGAGGGGAGTTCTTCTGGACGATATCGGTTGTCTCAATAAAAGACACAAAAGTCTTCTGTGGAACATGAGACAAGGTAGAATTCAGGTGCTTGAAGAGGGTAGAAAAGATTGAGAGTGAACACGGTAGAGAACATGCCTGGGTAGGAGGCAGAGGAAGACAAAAGGCTCAGGTGCATGGCTGAGGGCCCAGTTTTAGTTAGAAATCACGGCTTTCCAGTGGAACCTCTCCAACAATGAATGTTTAATAGTCCAGGAACAGGAGGAAGGAAATGAATAGTGGGATTTGTCAGGATGTTTCTCTAGGGCTGTCACAGTGATCACAGCAGCACCTCAGCCTTCTCCAACCCCCAAATACGTGCAAAACACACAAAAACACACAGAGAGGATGGCATGTCCACAGCTGCCAGATCCTACCAAGCTTGGAGTACCTTCAGGGCTCTGAAGTTCAAGCCAACAAGGGAGCCTTTAAACACAGGAAGCTTAAGGGCAGTATCAAGACTGTGAATTTCAACACGTTCAGAAAAGCCATATTGCTTGCTTGACCTTGGCTCCCGTGTGGTCTCAGGTGGCTGAGTCCCCAGCTTTCTGTGTCCAGGCAGGAGGAGTTCTGACAGGGAGTGAAGTGGGCCTGGTCCAACAACAAAAGTTAGCCATAAATTACTCTTTTGTTTTCTCCTCCTCTTGTATCTCTGTGTTACTCAACAAAGGTGATACTCCCCTTTAGGACGTATTTTGGGAATAAAGAGAAATTTTCGGTTGTCATCATGACAGAGCACGTCCTGGCATTGAGGGATGTGGACCATGAATGCTAGACATCCTGCAACATGTACAGGAAAATGAAGAACTGTCTGTGACTTTCAAAGGACATTCATGCAGATGAAAAACCTATTTATAATTACCTGTGCCTAGAATCTATCCTTGTGTTACAAATAAATACAATGTATGTCTTCAATTTTCCAGGAATGCAACTACCATGTAAATTGAGGGAAAATTGCTCTTTGTTTTGTTTGGAACTTTACCAAGACTTGTTCTCTGTGTTGGAAAATCATGTTCCAATGGTAATGTTGCTTAAGGTTTTGTATTCGTGTTGCCAATACCATACACTGTGTCAGCCTGCATTTGTATGGACACTGCACGGTGATTTATAGCTGTTGCATGCATAGTATTGATGTAAATATTATGTCTTTTTGTATAGTTATGCTTGAGCATTTATATATGAAAATAGTGTAAACATTTTATTGTAAATTACACTCCATTTATGTATTCTTTATATTATAATAAAGGCATTGTAATAATATCCTATAATTAGTGAATTAGTTTGCTAGGGCCATCACAATAAAGTACCACAAACAAGCTTAAACAACAGAGATGTATTTTCTCACAGTTCTGGAAGTTAAAAGTCTGAGATCAAGATGTCAGCAGGGATGGTTTCTTCTGAGGGTTGTGAGGGAAGAATCTATTTTAGGCCTGTCTCTTTAACTTATAGATCAATATCTTTTCCGTATGTCTTCACATCACCCTCTCACTGCACCTCTCTGTATCTAAATCTCCTCTTATGAAAACATCAATCATTGGATTAGGGCCTACCTTAATGACCTAATTTTATCTTAATTACCTCTTTAAAGGCCTTATCTCCAAATATGGTCACATTCTGAGGTACCGGGGATTAGGACTTCCACATAGAATTTCTGGGGGGACACAATTCAGTAACAATTAGGTATGTAGCTACATCAAATTTCATATGAATTTTATTTCAAGACAGCAAAGGGAGAATTACAGAAATATTTCTTATAAAATCAAGACCTTGAGTCTGTTAGGGTTGAGCACTGCTGGTATAACTTCTCAGTAGGACAGTGGTACGTGGTGTGTCTCATAGGTCAGTGCTGCCCCTTACTTTGAACTTCTAGCCCACCCAGCATAGACATGATAAAACAAGCGGAGAGAGATTAGGGACAAGGAATATCTGGATGTTGGGTAAAAGAAGATAAGGAGTCAGACAAAGCTGACTTGGCTGTAGACATCATAGAAAGGTCAGATGAGTGCTTTACTTAAAATCCTTCAAGAGATCCTTACATCCAAAGCTTCTATAATCGAAGCCACTCTACTTTCCCTACTATTAATATATTTCTCTCTTGTTCATCTCTACCATGTTCTCCTGCACTGGTGAATTGGTCTTCCTTCTGCCCCAGAAATATCTTAACATGTTTTTTCTATCTAAGAAATGACACGACTTTCTTCTTTGTCTCCAAATTTTATCCAGTTTTCAAAGCCTAGCTACAGGATTTGTCTCACCATGTAGCTCCCTGAAACTGACAGCATTGAGAGGTTGGTAGGTAGAGTAGAATCTGAAAAGATACACATGAAGAGGCCATGAGGAAATGGGTGTCATCAGGAAGCTGAAATTATGGTTTATAAATTATAAGGCAGCAGAATATATGAATAAACATATAGAAAACCAGAAAGAGTAATGTGTTGGCCTTAATAGTAGGATTAGAAGCAGAGAGAAGAGTTACTGTATGAGCATAATGCTGGTAGTAGGTGGGGTGTTGATGGATTCTTGCTCCTGAAAGGGTTAATAAACTCTGTCCCAAGAGCTGTGCTGTATCTTTCAGGTACCAGTCTCCATGAAAGCCAGGTATCCCTGGATTCCTGTGAGTGTCCCATGGGTGGGATGGAAGTCCTCCATAACGTATTCCACATTACAGCCCTCACTCTTTGGGAACACATATCTAAGATCACAGAACCTCAAAATGCACATCCCTCTACAATTTCCTAACTACATCATCCCAATCAAGGATATTTGTTGCTGCCTACCAGCATCCATTCCTCCTTTCTAAGGTTATCCATATATTAGTTTCTCCACACAGACCCTGAACTTCAGAGGAGGCTGATCCAACTCCAATGCCAGGGATGGCCCCTTATTAACTGTTGCAATAATTGGTTCAAGGGTTAAGCATATGATGTAAGCATATTAAATCAGGGTGGGGTTCGAATTCTTGCTTAAGTTGCTAGGACAGAAGCTGTCTGTCTCCTGCTAGATGTGGAAGGAAGCTCAGGCCTGGATGCAGCTGAGAGTCAGCCATCCCATAGCCACGATGAGACTCTGCCTTAGATGAAGAGGACACAGCAGGTGGCAGAGCTGAAAGGCAGAAAGAAAATAGGCCTTTTTCCAACATTGAGCCACTGCATCAGCCAACTCCATGTGATTTTCATTATGTGAACCAATTAATTGCCTTTATTGTTTTAACTTCTTCAAATTGGGTTTTCTATTACTTACAACTAGAAGATCGTAACAAACTCTGTGCTTCTTTGACATTACTTCATGGATCAGCTACAAGAAGAACCATTTGAGCCAATTAATGAGTACCCTGCTATCCAGCCATGGTGATTTAGAAGGTTGATGCAGGAAGTAATGTGCAAAGGCTAATAATTCCTGTGCTATGCAGCCTGGTTTGGACGCTTCAACTTGGAGCCCAGCAGCTTAAGTTCCACTGCGAGGTTTCCACTGCAAATGACTGCAGCGACAGTAGTATCTTCAATACATCACAAATTACATTAAAAGCCATGTGACTAATTTTTATATCTGGCACACCAAAGTCAGCGACATCAGTATTATCAGACAGCAAGCTATGGAGCATCAGCGATATGCACAGGGGCATTGGGAATGCCTGCAAACCCCAAATGCCCTGGGGGAGATCCTCAACATCATTTAGGAAGCTATTTAACTCTTAATGTCCTTATTCCCACGTGTGGCCTTGCAGTGCTCCCTCATTCCCAGGAAAAAGCAGACTGGCCCTCTGTTCCTTCCCACCAGAGGGTCCCAACCACATATAAACAAAATTAATGCTAATTGTCACCATTTACCGACACCTTCCACATGCCAGGCTCTGTTGATCCTGACTCACTTGATCCTCATAAAGTCCTTTGAGATAGGAGCTATGATTATCTCCTTTGCAGAGATGGGAAACTGAGGCACAGAGGTCAAAGTCACAGAGCCCATAAGGTCTCATGGCTACTAAGGGGCAAAGGAGAAATTTAACCCCTGCTGTCTGACTCACGTTTCTTAACCCCGACACTACATCATCTGAACTTCTATGCCTTACTTGCTTTTCTACTCCTAGACACCTCTAAATAATTTCTGAGAGGATATTCATCTTTTATGTACTTTATAAGTGTATATCCTTTTTCATGTATATTTCATAATATAAAGCTATATATCATATACTTTTTACATTCATATTATTATGATTATTAAAAGAATCCGCACAGTATCTCCTCCCCTAAGAGGATGGACTTGCTGGGATCTACCCTGGGACTCTCAGCATCGGGCACTCGTGTAAGGGTCCCTGGCCCAAGCATAGCCTTTCCTTCCTGAAGAAGCCGCAGGGCAGAAGCAGCAGCCACGCTCAGAGTTCACAATTTGATGTAGAAAGAAGTGTCAGGTTTCATCCAAGACCTGAACATACCTAGCAAATGTTCTGGCCTGTGACTAAGCTAAAAAGGCTCTTGGCACATGGCCCAGTGGGCATGGCTGATTTACATCCTTCTCCTTTGAGATGAGCATCACCATGTCAAGATGTTCGAGGATTTTGTGTCCTAACATAAAGCGTATGACTGAACGAGTGCAGAATTGGGGGCTGGGGGACCCACTTAGTATGAAGACAAATAACACTTCATCAAGAAGTGGTTGCAGTCCCCAATAAGTGATAGAAATGCTCCACAGAATGTCACACCATGAAACACTTGCGACTTGAGCTGAGAGGAGATTCTTTTCCAACTCTTCTGGAGGTAAGAGTGTCAAAAAAAAAAAAAAAATGATTGGCTCCTGGTAGAGGTTACTGTATCATAACACAACCCAGAGACTGATTTCTGACCCCTCCTCTTTTCCTGGAACTCCCAAGATGTGGGCAGTGGTAAAAGGGTCTCTCCCTCAATTGAAGAGGCAGTTGGAGTAGAGTTTCATTTGTCAATGTTGTTTTCTATTACCTGAGGGGTTTTCTTTTAAGTGCAGTAACCTGTGCTTAATAATTTTTTAATAGTCATTGTTTAACCTGTCCTCCCCCCTCCAACAGAAAGAAAAAAGCTCCCATTCATTTAGCATTTACTATCCATCAGGTATGGTCAGAAAGAGTAACTCACTGTTCCCCCTTCTCCCAGATAGAAATGGAAACTGTCACTTGTGTTGTTGGGGTCTGGCATAAATATGGGAGAGGCACCACCCAGATGGAGACTGTTAAGTATGGTAGAATGGGTGGTCCAGGGACAGGCAGGTTCTAGAAAATGGCAGCATTGGGATAGTGTCGTAGTTTGAATGTGTTAGAAATTTAACTGCCATTGTGGCAGTATTAAGAAGTGGGACCTTTAAAAGGTGATAGGCCACAGTGGCTTTGCCCCCATTAATGGATTAATGCTGTTATCATGAGAATGAGTTAGTTACCTCTGGAGCGGGTTTATTATAAAAGGACAAGTTTGGTTCCCCTTTGTGTCTGTCTCTCTGTCTCTCTCTCTCTCTCTCTTCCCCAACCCCACTCATCTTCTGCCATGGGATGATACATCAAGAAGGTCCTCACAAGATGCTGACACCTTGATCTTGGACTTCTCAGCCTTCAGAACTGTGAGAAATAAACTTCTATTATTTATAAATTACCTAGTCTCAGGAATTCTGTTATAGCAGCGCAAAACAGACCAAGAAAGGCAGGCTAACCCATCCAGATCTTTAGCTTTGGTTCATGGAACCAGCAGTTCCCAAGGAAGAACTTTATAGTCAATCTACCAAGGTTCTGTTAGATATGTATGGCCAGAGAAACTAGTCTAAACTGATATTTACTCAAAGATTGTGCCTTTCTCTCTCTGCCAGATCATGTGGGTCTAGGCATTGGATCGGGGTGGGTTCTGCTGGTCTGAAGTTTGAGTGCCTAGGGGAACAATGCACCTATCAGGAGAAATGATCATGTTTTCTACACACTGGGACCTGGGATTGCCTCTTGGCCATCTCAGATTCCTCATGCCTCCTGGGGAACATTCTTACCTTGTTCTCCTACTGGGGTGCAGTGTTCATGTTCTTAACTTTGGTTGTAATCTCAGTGCTGTTACCAATATTCAAATGTACATAGGGGTCTCACAGTTCAAGCCTAAACTGAGCCACTGCACCAGTTCTGGCAGTAGCATCGACAGCAACAGTTTTGTGGAGGTGGCACTGATGTCCTCGGGGGAAACAGAGGGCCATTGTGACATTCTGCGTGGCTTCCTGGCTCCGAGGCTTCCAGGGGCAGTAGAGATCTCTGAGCTGATGGTAGCTAAGAGGGCTTATTTGTTTTCAAAAATTAGCTATCTTCCTGAATTCACATATAAATAAATCCAAGTAATTAGGAAGGTGGAACATGACCAAAATGCTGAAATAATAGGTGGAGCTGAAGCAAAGAAATGCTTTTAATTACTATTTATATGAGACAATTTTACTCCTGGGATGGTGTAACCTGGGGAAACACAGGCTGAGTAATTTTCAAGCCTGGAACGTTTTTAGCGACTAACAATTTGAAAAGGGAAAAAATAATTATTTTTTTTACCATACCTGGAGAAGGTTTTTCGGTAGGAAATTTATCTAGGAAAAAATGTTGCAAAGTTCTATGATTGATTTATTTTATAAGTTTTTGAAAATTTGACCATTGCTTCCTATCTTATACCAGTAAAAATAAGAATGCTTAGATTTTTTATTTCAAAAAAATGATTAAATATTTAATATATTACTGTTAGCTATATTATGGCAATATTATTATAACTGATAAGAATTTACAACACTCAGGTGAAGAAAAGATACATTTAACCATTTCTTAAAATCAGATGAAATCTGATATCAAACACCAATTTATTTGGTAGGAAATTCTATCTCAGTCATATTTTGGGAGACCTTTACCTCTCCCCATGGTAGCATAAATGTCTTGAAGAGATTTATGTAATTCAAAACGATTTGTGAGTACCAAAAGTGGGCTGGTGGGAAAAGACTCCCCCAGGTGCAGGCATAAGTGAATGCATTTTATAAGTAATTAAAAACAATTAAAAACAATAATGCTGATTAAAAAGTCTCTCTGCTTGTTTATTATCACCATATAGTGGTAATTCTTAACAATTGCTATGAATATTTTTTAATAATATATATGTATGCTACAAGTTAGCACTTTTTTTTTTAAAGAGACAGAGTCTCAGCCAGGTGCGGTGGCTCACACCTGTAATCCTAGCACTCTGGAAGGCCGAGGGGGGCGGATCGCTCAAGGTCAGGAGTTCGAAACCAGCATGAGCAAGAGCGAGACCGAGACACTGTCTCTGTACTAAAAAAATAGAAATAAATTAATTGGCCAATTAAAAATATATAGAAAAAATTAGCCG
>VBSM01002608.1:13488527-13500129 GCA_008086735.1 Cheirogaleus medius | reverse complement strand
AAAAAAAAAAGAGACAGAGTCTCACTCTGTTGCCAGCCTGGAGTACAGTGATACAAGCATAGTTCACTATAGCCTTGAACTCCTGGGATCAAGGGATCCTCGCCCCCCTCAGTCTCCCAGAGTTCTGAGATTACAAGTATGCACCACTGTGCCTGGCTGTACTTTTTATTACTTATCTTTTAATAGATATTTTATTCCACATGGACTTTAATTGGAAAATTTTTCAGTTATTGAGTTATTTCTCCCCACTTCAAGCCTCCATGAATCAGTTATATACATTTGTTTAGTGAAATATTCCTAAAGATTAGAAATCATTTGTGTGCATCCCTGTGGTGCTACATATTCCTGCATTTGAACAGTAGACCAAAAGGAGCAGTGATAACGCAGTGACTGTACAGTTGGATAAACAAAACTTCAGTTATTTCAATTCTCCTATTCTATATGGCAACTTGCAATTTTTACTTGTGTTTAAAATTTAAAACAGTGAATCAGTGCAAACTGCAACATATAATATTTTTGTTTGGTTAGTGCATTTTAGTTCCTACATGAAATATTCTACTGAATTTGTATAACATCTTCTCAATTGAAATATTATATTTTTAATTGTTAATTGTTTTAAAACTAAGGAGTGAATCAAGAAAGTCATTATTATGTGATTATTCTAAAAATAATTTTATCTTATGTAAGTAACGGTGTCAAAAAAAAAAAAAAAAAAAGATTGGCTCCCAGTGTCAAATATGCTGGCTACACCCCTGCTCTGGTGTTCTATTCATTCTAGGGGCCACAGCTCTTGGCAGCAGGGTCTGTTTAAAGGTGGCAGGTCTGGCCAACACGGTCACTGGGACAGCTTCCACTGCCCCTCAGCATTCACACAGTGCCTATCAACAAAATAGCCATTTTCTGCCTTGCTGGACAATTCTGCTTTTTGCCTAGGTTTTTGAAAACAAAATTCTCTGGGGCAGGGAAAGTTCAACTTTCCTTTTTTGTGTGTGTAGCAATTGAAAGAGACGGGTTGGGGTGGGGATTGGGAGTAATAACTTCTCGTTATTTTGCCTTGAGACTGTAGACACATGAAACATAATATGATGGTTAAATTTATGTGTCAACTTGACTGAGCTAAGGGATGCCTGGACAGCTGGTAAAACATTATTTCTGGGTGTGTCTCTGAGGATGTTTCCAGAATCTCTTCACATGCTGTAGGCTGAGTAAAGATCACCCTCAGCAATGTGGGCAAGCTTCGTCCACTGAAGGATGATGGACAGATGAGGGGTATCCTCCTTCATCCGTTGGAGACCTGACTAGAACAAAGAGGCAGAGGAGGGGTGAATTTGCTCTCTGCTTGTTCTGGGACATCCATCTTCTCCTCCCTTCGAACATCCGGCTCCTGGGTCTTGGGCCTTCAGACTTGAACTGTGACTTATACCATGGGCTGCCCTGGTTCTCAGGCCTTTGGGCTTGGACTGGCGCCACTCCACCAGCTTCCCTGGGCCTCCAGCTTGTAGATGGTAAGAGTGGGACTCCTCAGCCTCCATAATTGTGTGAGCCTCATAATAGATCTCTTTCTATGTACCTCTCCATAGAGATCCTGTTTGTTCTGTTTCTCTGGAGAACCCTGACACAGTTTTTCTCTTGGGTTAGCTTGCCACATTAGTCAAGAGTACCCCAGAATTGCATCTAAACAGTGATTCTTGGGAGTACTATCAATTTAGAGAAATAATACTGATTGCATTTGTAGTACTCTTGAATCACACAAGCTTAGAAATATTATACTCCACTTGAGTCACTGAGTCTGTTAATTGCAGTTTGGCTTTATTTTTGTGGGATATAACAGTATTCATCCCTGATTATATTATTGTTCTGTGGTCTTGTCAGTATCGTGTGCTATTGTATAAAATGTGGGTGATAGTGTTTCTTTGAAGATACCAAAAAGATACATTTTTGTAAGCAAGAATACATCAATTAAACCATGAAGCATTAACTAAACACCCAATTATGCATAATGTTAAGGAAGGTACTTAACTCACCCTCCGATTGCTGGGGATTCTGTCTCAGGATACTTCCTTCTCCTCAACACTGCCCTAAGTTTTCCATTCAGAACACAGTGGAAATTCAGACTAGATAGTTAATTTTTCCTATGTGCATATAGAAAACATGAAGCAACTAACTCTCAGAAGTTATCCATGGAGGTTCTTTGAGGTCTGCAGCATTCAGAACAAGGGAAGAGAAACCCCTTTTATTGGTAGGTCTGTGAGCATTAGAGGGATACCCCAAAAAGCCAAGGTGGCTCCATAGTCTCTGGCTCCTAGTTGTGCCAAATTAATTATCAAGACCAAATTATTCCTCCCCACTGACTATACTACCGTCCCTGAACCAGTCTGGTTTCCTTGGCCACATCTATATAATGTCCTGTTTAGCACATAGTAAGCATTTATTACACATTAGTTCCCTTCCTCTGCCTTTCATTTTTCCCCTCACTGAATAAATGGATGAACAAGTGAATGAATTCTTCTCTGCCACAAGCCAGTTTTCTCTGTTCCATGGCCATGTGGCACAACATGCCAGCATACAGTACCTGAATTGCTATATTTTATATCCAGCTACACTGAGATTGCCTCAATTATTCTAATCCTAAATCAAATTCCTGGGAAGGTGAAACATCCATCCTTTGTCCAAACTTCTTGGTTCAGGTAGAGTCATTGAGTTAGCCTGGTGGCCCCAGGCTGCAATGACGTGGCTGTGGGCACAGTGGGGAGTAGAGAACAGTTCCTCCAAAGGGGGTTCTGGGCAGAAATTCCCACAGGTTTTACCATTCCCTACATCTGTCTTCTTCATATTCTTGGCCCTGTGCCAGGTTAATCCTCTCCCAGATCTGATACTACAAGTGTCCCTGTGACCATCCTGAGCCCTGTCAGTTCTGTCTCTCTACCAATCATATTGACAGCTCAGATGTGAGGCTTCTCCACAGTGTGTTTTCTAGCTCCCCTTCCCCACCAGCTGGGCTGCCCACCCCTGAGTTCCTGGTGGCAATGACAGATATCAATTTTCTTCTAACCCTTTCATTCCTACTCCAGCTGTAGTGAACTCATTGCATTCCAGTCGTGCCTTTGAGATTCCACCAGCCCTGGTTAGAAACCACTGAAGTTCCCCTTTCCAACTGCTGAAGCTCAGGAGCTTGATCCTGAGACTGTTACTTAAAACCTAAATTCCAGTTCATCACAGAACCAGTTTTTGTCAGAGTTGAACTAAAGCTTGAGTATAGTACCTCTGATACATTTTGGATCAAACAGGCTTTTTGTGGGCTGACATGAGAGCCCAACTACAACTTATAACATCAACTCTGCAATGCATGTTGCTGTAGATTCAAACATTGTCTTAGGAATTGACTTATTTGGGGAGAAAAACCCATTTATAAATTAGAAACTGTCTGATAATTTACATATAGTCTGCCCCATGGACTCTAGCCTATACCAAAAGGACACCTCAATTATCAGAGAGACATGGATACTGGAATTTGGGGTGTATATGGGGAAAGGATCACAGATGGGAGGAGAAGTGAGAGCCAGGGGCTGGCATTAGACGCCCCTCGTCAGGCAAAGCAAAAACTCGGGTGTGATGCAGGAAGGGGCCAGGAAATGGTCACCATCAGTCAGAGGCCAGGGAGAACATAGGAAGCCCCCAACACATGGAGACTCAGTGGTGGTGGAGCTAGGGCAGGTGATAGCTTAAAAATACAATCACCAACAAAGAGGCATCTGGTGAAGGCCAAGGTTAAGATCATGGGTTCTAAGAAGGATCTCAAGAATGAAACAAGATCTCCAACTAGGATTAATGAGAAATTGAGTTCTAGGAACTAAAATGTGTCAGGAGGGGGAAGGAGAATGTATTGAGAAGAAGAGATGCTTACTGAGGCACGGTCACCTCATTTCAGACCAAGGCAACAGGGCAAAGAGTGATGGTGAGCTGCAAACTAGGGCCCAGGAGAGAAGGGAGAGAAGCCCGATGCTAGTGCTGAATCTCCACATCCTGGGCCCTCTTTGCACCTGCATGTTGAACGGGTCCCCTGAGGACAAGGAATGATTGGCAGGCCTTTGTTCCTAGCACACTGCCAAGACCCAAGAACAAGGCGTCCTGCTTGCCTCTCTGTTGCTTAGCAACGGCCACTAGTTGTCATACTAGGTGATTTCCCTAGTTGTCATAGTTTTTCTGTAGTTATCTACTGTGAAACTAGGTACATGGGGCCTACAAGGATCAAGGCAAAGGCCTGGTTGTTCAACCCAATGCAAGCTGCATGTATAAGCAAGCACACTCTTAGTATGGGGGCTCTGAACGCCGGGAGCAGTAAGACTGATTTCATGCTGAACCCAAAGGTGGATCAGGAGAGGGAGGGCAGGGAAGATGGAAGTTCTACTAATTCTGTAAATCCCAGAATTATGAGAGAAAGAGAGAGAATGAAATTAATAAAATGTCAGATAAGGTTGTTTTAAATATTAGATGTTTCAAATGTATATTAAAATGAAATTTCTTCAACCTCTCTCTAGTATGAAAATTATTTAGTTCTGTCAAACACAAAGAAAAGCATGTAGCTCGCCATTCAAAAAGCCTAAAACTTCTAGATTAAGATGGTCATAGATGTTTCTCAAGAATTGCAGTAGTTAAATGTTAACATTTAAAACTGCTGGGAAATTCTGTTCTCTGCAGGTTAGAACAAGGACCAATTCGTCTATCAGACCACATAAAGCCAAAAACAGTTTTAGGAAGTCAAGGGTAGAGATCTAAAAGTTCTAGCTAGTCCCACCTGAAAGATCATCAGCTGGAAAACATTTTACCTCCAGTGATTAAGTCCAAATCTGGTGGCACAGTGCTTAGAGAAGAACAGTAAGCTGAAACAATCTATGTGTCTGTCTGTAAAAGCCCTTAGACTATGTATTCACCAGCCACAGCCTGCTGAAAAATACACCTATGCATTTTTCTTCTTTTAAATCAGGAATGTCGAATCTTCTTTTATTATTGGGTACCACTGACACTTCCCACTCAAAGGTTCTCATGCAAGTAAAAATGCACGTAGTTCTTTTGCTCTTTGTGGGTTTTTGAAAAAACATATTTGTTTAAACAGAGACATTTTTACCATTTCATTCATCACCTATTTATTCAATGAGGTATACCTAAAACGGGAAACCTTTCAGGTCATCGTATGGCTAGTACTGGCAAAAATTGCAGTGAGGGAAAGAGGACAGGAGAGGAGAAAGGGAGGGGCAGGGAAGGAAGGTGAGGCCATGGAAGGGAGTGAGGAACTAGGATCTGAAAGAAAAGAGAGGTGAGGGGCCAGCGGTCACTGAGCTATCCTCACAGTCTCTAGGTGATCAAGGCACATATGTCTCAGACAACCATTGTCATTACTACCCTGCAGGGTTTTTATTTCTTATAGTAGAAATTATCCCCTGGCTTCTTTTTTAGACTTTATGTTCTCACTTTCCCTATCCTTTCCTCCTGCTCCTTACATCTAAGGATGCTATCAGTTTCCTTAAAAATATTTGAAAGATCTCGGCGTGGTGCCTGTAATCCCAGCTACTTTGGAGGCCAAGGTGGGAGGACTGCTTGAAATCAGGATTTTGAGACCAGCCTGGGCAAGCATGAGACCTGGTCTCTACAAAAAGTAGAAAAATTAGCTGAGCGTGTGCCTGTAGTCTCAGCTACTTGGGAGGTTGAGGCAGGAGATTGTTTAAGCCCAGGAGCTTGAAGTTACAGCGAGCTATGATGATGCCACTGCACTCTAGCCTGGGTGACAGAGTGAGACCCCGTCTCAAAAAAAAAAAAAAAAAAAAGGCTTATAAAGATAGTACTTAGTCCTTTAACCAGTTTCCTTCTTACCTGCCACCACCTGCCATCCTAATACAATCCCATTTCCTGGAATCAGCCATTTACAATCTGTTTAGCTGTTAATTTTGATATTTTTCTCCATATTTTAAAATAATATACTCACATTTGCTATTTATTGAGTCACTGATTTTAGATGTTATATATTGATTTATTTATGATGTAGGTGATTTAGCTTTTTAAACATATTCTTCTATCTTTATTTCCCTCCCCTCCCAATATAGTTATATCATCTTATTAAGTCTGCCTTTATATTATTATAATTATTAAATATAATTGTATTATAATTAATAATAATTGTTAGTAATTGTTCACTACTGAAGAAAGTCATCAAATGTGATTATGCTTTCTTCGTGTGTAGTGTTTTTTTCTCCTTGAAGTCCTTTTGTTTTTCATTGTATGTGTCACTTCCATTTTCTCCAAGTTCTGTATGTGTATTTTGATCTCTTCCATATTAGAACTAAAATATCTGGTGATCTTTGATTCTGCTCATAGTGAAATATGAAGTACTAAAAATCTCAACTGAAGCTCTGTGAGTTGTGTGGTGTTTGCCAGATTTTTATTGGGAGACAGTTATTGGAAAACCACTAAATGACATTTGTGGAAGTCTTTGTTCTTGGAGTATTCAGTTTTTCCAGAAAAGAATTCTCTACTCTCCTGTGCATGCATGCCTGTATGTGTGAGTGTGAGTGTCTGTGTGTGTGTATGTGTGTGTGTGTGTGAGATTCTGGCTGCTGGCATTTGAAGGAGTGGGGTGGGTGAAGGAGGTTATAGACCCCACCATTTGGTGTGCAGATTGTCACTTACTTTCCCTGTTTTTAGACTCATGCCTTTCCTCCGTGTCAAGGGTACCTGAGTCCTGTCCACAGACTTTCAAACAAGCCCCTGTTTGAGCCTCAGTCTTTGCCCAGCTCCAGGCCTGTGTACTCCTAGTGAGTGCTGTGTTGTCTGAGGGGAAAGGGTCTCCCTCGCTTCTGGTAGCCCCCCTGCAGACCCCTGGTTATAACTTCTTCCAGTCTGCTGAGTTGGTTCCCAATCCTCCATGCACTACCCATTGAAATTGCTGTGTTTAAAGGGAAGTCCTACAGAAGGATTTAATCACAAATGAAAGATATGATCCAGAAACCGTTGAAATGTAGACTTTAAATGGGTGAATTGTATGGTAGGTGAATTATAGCTCAATAAAGCTGCTAAACAATGATCCTTACATCAAAAAACTGTGGAGAATAAGTAAAAATGATTCTTGTAATGAAATAAATTGGGAGAATCTCTATGTGTATATAAAATAATTAAATTTCCCTCTTATATTGCAAATGAAGAAATAAAATAGTAAAAAGACTATAGTAGATAGGACAATCAACTTGGGAACAATAAATAAAGTATTATAAATACTAGAAACTTTCAAATTTGAACTTACTTCATAAGTGATATGTAAAAATGCATGAAAATCTAAGAAATAATATGACATATATAGTAATTAAAACCACTTTCTGTTAAAGTTCCATTTTCTATGGAAGTTACTCTCATAGAAATTGTTCCCAAAGAAATTAAGGATCAAAACAAACAAACAAAAAACCCCCAACAAAATACAAAAAGGCAACTTCTATAATGAGTGATGTTGATGGCGTACATACGCCCTGGAAATAAAAAGCACTACCACATTTTAATTCCTGATTTAGTAAATTGTGGCTTTAAATAACTGTATAAAATACATTGTAATAGGAGACTACACATACAAAAATGTAATAAGATATGCAATCGTAGACACAGTATAATGAAAATTTCAAGCTGTGAAATATGTATGAAAAAAGTCTCTCTCTCATAAATATATGATTAAAATAAAGTTTAGAAAAATCTCCTCTCTCTTTTTACAAAGAAAACCAGAAAACTAATAATGGAAATTTTTTTTTAAATCCTTGAAAACATTAGGAGAACAGAAGGCTCAAAAAAGATAAATAGCAAAATGATACTAAAATAGTAGGACTATATGTCTTAAAAGACAGAAGCACAGGATTTCATATATGAAGTGATAACCACAATACATGTATTATACATTAAGGCCTTCTTTGGTGTTAGAGACTAATTGTGGGTAATAATGATAGAAATAGTTAATCTTACAATTTTAATAATAGGCAGATGGGAATCCCTGATTTTTCTTATCTTTTCTCTTTCAGAGATGACTGCTCTGCTTCCTTCCATAACACCTTAAACGTATCACCTTGATGTAAGCCATACCAAGTTGCCCAACGAAAAGTGCATACTCATTGTTCTTTTTTTTTTGAGACAATCTCACTCTGTTGCCCGGACTAGAGTGCCGGGGCATCATCCTAGCTCACAGCAACCTCAAACTCCTGGGCTCAAGCGATCCTCCTGCCTCAGCCTCCTGAGTAGTTGAGACTACAGGCATGCGCCATCATGCCCAGCTAATTTTTTCTATATATTTTTAGTAGTCCAACTAATTTCTTCCTATTTTTAGTAGAGACGGGGTCTCATTCTTGCTCAGGCTGGTCTTGAACTTCTGACCTTGAGCGATCCTCTTGCCTAGGCCTCCCAGAGTGCTAGGATTACAGGCATGAGCCACCGCACCCGGCCTCATTGCTCTTTAGTTTGAGGAAATGGTAGAGAGCTGTATTAGTTTCCCATGGCCACCATGACAAATACTACAAACTGGGTGGCTTAACACAATAGCAATTTATTCTCACATAGTTATTCTGGAGGCCAGAAGGCCAAATTCAAGGTGTCAGCTGGGTCATATATCCTCTGAAGGCTCTAGGTGATGGTCTATTCTTTGCCTCTCCAGGTCCTGGAGGCTGCAGATGTAGTACAATGTCTAAAATTAAGGCTCTATTTTCCATGCTGCATTGACACCTATCTGTAGAATCAAGAGAGCCTTGAATGGCCTAACTGCAAGCTCCCCTCCCACTCTGCTCCCACAGATAAGATTTTCTAGACAGACAGCCCTCCTCATGAAAGGGACCAGGCACAGGTACAACTTATCCCTGAGTAGTGGATTTTGGTTTCCTGACAGCCCATAGAATTATTCAAATAAGCCAATCACGTCTTCCTGCAGGAACCACGGTGTACTTCTTCCTCTTGAGACTGCAAAACCTGCCCTCCAAAGAATCTGGCTGTTCATTGTGTTACCAAGTGCAACCCCTGTGTAACCCTGCTTGGCATGTGGTATCCTCTATTGCAGGTTGTATCTGTGACAAATAAACTGCTGTCAATCTTGCCTGTTCAGGTTGGGTGTCGCAGCTATCCTCGTAACTCCAGGATGGGAATCCCTCCCTCGCCAGTGGGCGACTAGGAGGCAGTTAAGACAGTAGGCATTCCTTGACTTGTGGCAACACCACTCCAATTTCTGCCTCTGTGGTCAAGTGGCCTTCCCTTTCCTGTGTTTTCCCTCCTTCTGTCTCAAATTTCCCTCTGCCCTTCTCTTATAGAGACACTTGTCATTGGATTTAGGGCCTCCCTGGGAATTCCAGGATGATCTCCTCATCTCAAGATTCTTAATTACATCTGAAAAGCCACTTTTTCCACATAAGATGATATTTATAGGTTCTAGGGATTAGGATGTGAATATATCTTTGGGGGGAGGCACCATTCGACCTATCACAAGAGCCAAGGCAAAAATAGGATGTTCTTTCTTTCTTCTTTTGTTTTTCTCTAGTTATTTTTTAAACCCCTTTGCTGTGGAAGAAACATGTTATAGTGATTTCCCTAAAGATCTCTGAAGCTGCTATTAAAATTTGAGGCTTTCTGAAATAAAATTTACATTATGTGA
The DNA here is from genome assembly GCA_008086735.1 of Cheirogaleus medius. Classification (NCBI taxonomy): domain Eukaryota; kingdom Metazoa; phylum Chordata; class Mammalia; order Primates; family Cheirogaleidae; genus Cheirogaleus; species Cheirogaleus medius. The sequence goes on along the minus strand of VBSM01002608.1, from coordinate 13,490,471 downwards.
GTGTCTCATGTGTTTACTGATGAAAACAGGTTTCAACTAAAGAAGCTAAACATAATCACATTTTAAGGGCTGCCTAAAACACTGTAATGAGAAAAATCCTGAGTGTGTTCCAGGCAACAGGAAAGAATACTATGATTGCTCAGCAACGCCCATCTCAGGTGAAGGAGGGAGAATGGCAGAACATACTATGAATTTGCAGCCCCCAAATCTAATGTTCTCTAGCCATAGTCTTGCAAAGAAATTCCCAGGTAAATTCCAGGTTGGCTATAAATTAAGCCATTCTTGTCCCTAACAACAGTCGTCGTATTGGTCAGAGTTTGAACAGAAAGCAGAACCATGAGAAGATATATTTAATAAAGAGAATTTTTTTTTTCTTTTTAAGGATTTGAGCTTACCCAACTATGGGAGCTGGGTAAACGTTTATGAGAGGTTGTATCTTTTGTCTCTGGGGCTCAGCAGAGCAGGCCATCAGAAGGGAAAATAGGCCAGGGTGGGGTGGGGTAGGAAGCAGGAAATGAGCAAAACCCATGAGGGCAGACTGAAAAGAAAGCTGCATGTGTCTATCACCAATGCCGGGCCTCCAACTGTGGTGACAAGATTGTCCTGCAGGAAAAGGTGCTGCCTGGGATGGTTAATTTTATGTGTCAACTTAACTGGGTCATGAGGTGCCCAGATATTTGGTTAAATGTTTCTCTGTCTGTGAGGGTATTTCTGATGCGATTAGCATTTGAATCAGTAGACTAAGTAAAGCAGACTGTCCTCCCCAATGTGGGTGGGCACCATTCAAGCCATTGAGGTCCTGAAAAGAACAAAAAGTGGAGGAAGGAAGAATTTGCTCTTTCCACCTAACCACTTGAACTGGAACATTAATCTTCTCTTGCTCTCAGATTAGAACTCACATCTTTTGTTCTCCTTGTTCTCAGGACTTAAGATTCAAACTGGATTCATTCCTTCATTAATTCATTCAATAAGCATTTATCAAGCACAGTGTGCCAGGCACAGCCTGTAGCCCAAAATAAGACGGAGATAAAAAATAATTTTACGCTTTGTTTGGAACCAGAGAAGACCCCGCATATCAAAAGCAATTCTAGGCAATAAAAACAAAATGGGAGGCATTAATATGCCAGATATCAAACTATACTACAAAGCTGCAGTAATTAAATCAATTTGGTATTGGCACAAAAATAGGAATATTGACCAGTGGAACAGATCTGAGAACCCTGATATAAAACCATCCTCATATAGCCATCTAATCTTTGACAAAGCAGACAAAAACATACACTGGGGAAAAGAATCCCTTTTCAATAAATGGTGCTGGGAAAATTGGATAGTAGAAGGCTGAAGCAGGATCCACACCTTTCACCTCTCACAAAAATCAACCCACGCTGGATAACAGACTTAAACCTAAGGTATGACACTATTAGAATTCTAGAGGAAAATGTTGGAAACACTCTCCTACACATCGGCCTAGGCAAAGAATTTATGAAGAAGACTCCAAAGGCAATTACAGCAGCAACAAAAATAAATAAATGGGACATGATCAAACTAAAAAGCTTCTGCACAGCCAAAGAAATAGTCATGAAAGTAAACAGACAACCTACAGAATGGGAGAAAATTTTTGCATCCTACACATCTGATAAGGGCCTGATAACTAGAATCTACTTAGAACTCACAAAAATCAGCAAGAAAAAAATCAAACAACCCTATCAAAAAGTGGGCAAAGGACATGAACAGAAACTTCTCTAAAGAAGACAGAATAATGGCCAACAAGCATCTGAAAAAATGTTCAACATCTCTAATCATCAGGGAAATGCAAATCAAAACTACAATGAGATATCACTTATTGCCAGTAAGAATGGCCTTTATCAAAAAATCCGAAAACAATAGATGTTGGTGACGTGGCCCCTTTGCAGGACGGGGGATGGACATATAACACAAAGAGAC
>VBSM01002608.1:13462963-13475728 GCA_008086735.1 Cheirogaleus medius | reverse complement strand
AAAAATAAGAACTGAAATAGTATAAATAGTTAAATCTATTAAAAGACAGATTTAGATTAGATTTTTTTAAAAGATTCAATAATACCTTCAATAATGCCACTTTTAAGACAAAAAGTCATAAGAACATTAAAATAAAGATGAAAAGATATATACGCCAGGCAAATATGAGACAACAGGAAGCCTAGGTAGCAATGTTAATAATTTAGAAAGTGGAATTTCAGGTGAAAAATATAAAGGATAAAAAGGCATTATATCCTAGTAAAAGGATCATAAAATAACCATTAAAAAATTATACGCATCTAGCAACAGTCTTGGAATATAGCAATAACTGCCAGAACTGCAGGGAAAAAAATAGATAATCAATAATTTTCTTGCATATTTTAGTTCATATTCTTTTTAAAAATTATTATTTCAATAGATTTAGGAGATGCAAATGATTCTTTGTTACATGGATGAATTGTATAGTGGTGAAGTAAGGGTTTTCAGTGTACCTGTCACCTGAATAGTGTATGTTGTGCCCAATAGGTAATTTTTCATACCTCAACCTTCTCCCACCCTACCCCTTCTGAATCTTCAATGCCCATTATGTCACCCTGTGACCATGCGTACCCATAGCTTATCTCTGACTTACAAGTGAGAACATGTAGTATTTTTCTGTTTCTGAGATATTTCACTTAGGATAATGGCCTCCAGTCCATCCAAGTTGCTATAAAAGACATTATTTCATTCTTGTGTATGGCTGAGTAGTATTTCATTTTATGTATATATATCTACATATATATGTATATACATATACACATATACGAGTGTATATATGCCAGATTTTCTTTATTCATTCATCAGTTGATGGGCACTTAGATTGATTCCATATCTTTGCAATTGTGAATTGTGCTGCAATAAACATACAGTATCTTTTTGATATAATGACTTCTCCTTTGGATAGATAACCAGCTTATTGAAGATTGTAATACAGTGTAAGAAACAGAAAGATCAAGCAGGCAAACTAAGCATTGATATCAAAGAACACCATGAAAACTATTAGATGTATAGAAAACTTTGCACCCCACAGAGAACATACATCGTTTTTACGAACTCACAGAATATTTATAAAAACAGACTGTATAAGTGAAAAGACATGAATCGAATTTTATATAATGTATTCCATAAGTTAAACTGCGGCTAATAAAGATATTCTTTATGTTTCACTCATTGAACAATCACCAATAGCTCTTTATAGAACTTCAGTGACATTCCCATTTGTTCCTCTGGACAAATACTTTGTATCTTTGCCAATGTATATTAAACATAGTTTACTATGACTCTCCTTATTTTACTTTTTATTTTTTGGACTCTCCTTTTTAAAAAAATTATATGTAAATGTGTGTTAACTTATGAATACAATGTCTTCTCTTCCCAGTGGAACTTGAAGGAGCTCAGGAAACTTTATCCCCGAATATGACTCCTTGGTATAAAGAGTATTTTGAATTGAAGGCCCTTAGAGATCAAGAGGTGTTGGAAGGGGCTTTCCTTCTATCTTCATAAAACCAGAACCATCAAAAAGAACGACTGACTTCCCTTCCCTTCCTTGTTATCCCAATACATTGCTGGAAAGAAGATCAAGAATGCCACCAGACCTGGCCCAAATCATTTTAAATTTAACACCTGTCTCTCAGGTTAATTTAATTTCCAAAGAGAATCATTTACAAGTCAATCTGTTTTCACCCATCCATTCATTCTCCCAAGTATCTATTCATCCTCCCTAGTAACCATTTATTGCCACTCAACAGAATTACCTATATTCCTCATCCCTCACTACCCTCTAAAAATGAGGGTATATAAAATTCTGGACCCCATAAGAACATTGGGTAATCACTCTGTGGTTCTCCCTGTGTGCAGGGTAAATAAATCTCTTTCTCTTATTAATCTGCCTTAATGTGAGTTGATCTTTCTGTGAACCCTCTGGGTCAAAGAAGTTTCCTCTCATCCCCACAGTCTCAAAGCAATTCCTAGAAGGTGTATGTGGGATTTTGCATTTTACTTCTGTATAGAGGAGAATCTTTAAAATATATATGGCAAAAACTGAAGGGCGATAGTTTCTACCTTCTGGCTGATTGTTGGTCACTGTCATTTTTTTTTTTTTCCTGTATGAAGATCTTCAGTAAATGACAAGAGCAATATTTTAAAAGTTTGAACCTCTGGTCTTCTCCCCCACAACATAGGGCACAAGAGAAAACTCAATACGTTCCAAAGGATTAATGTTATACTGACTATGTTAAAACAAAAGGATAGCTTAAAAATATGTACTAGGAACCTCAATAACATTTAAAAATAATCTTTGTATTAAAAAGAAAATTAATAAACAACTTGGAACTAAATAATAATGAAAACCCTACATGTCAATATTTATGGGATACAGTTAAAGGAATGCTTATATCATTTTATCTATATTTATTAGCTGCATTTATTAATAAGGAGGAACTTTTCTTCTCTCTTAAGTATAATTATAGACTTTTAGAGGTTACAATCAATTATTGTCATTATTCTTTTTAATGTTCAAATTGTTCCAAATCCAGAGAAATTCCTATAAGTCAGCTCTTAGGTCCCACTGACCTGACCCAATCAATGTTTGAGGACTTCTTTGCTTTGTGAGACAACAATATGCCCAGGTTCACCTTGACCTTTCTCTGCTCTTGCCCTGGAATCAGCCATTTTCCAATGTGTGCTATTTCTTTTAAAGGGGAATGGTATTTAGAAACCCATCTAGGCATAGGTGAATCTTAAAGATGAAATTCTGGGCATTACTATCAGCTTTTTATAAGAGACCTTTTGCAGTAGTCATGCACTTCTGGAAGGTCTAAGCCTGGCTGGTGAGCTAGATACCATCCTGGAGTTTGAGAGAGCTGGATGAGACTGAGAAGGGCTGATTAGAGCAGAATCTACCATCTTAGTGTCACCCTCGGTGCCCTAAAACAAAAATGATTTTTGGAGAAAATTAGAAATTAGGTTTTTCTCCTCCCTAACTTTCCTACCCCATGTGGGTCATTGAACAAATGGTTTAAAGCTAAAATTTCTTTTAGATGTCTTCTTTATTGTCTGGTTTACTCCACACACAGAATTTGTATAGAGTGATCTAAGATGAATTAAGCAACAAGCTCATTTGTTCAAGGGCTTTATTAGTCTTCAGGCCTAAGACTATCCCAGAATAAACTCTGCCCTGGCCTTAACAGGAAAACACAGAATACACAGTTAATGGAGGTGAATATATATGGTTTATATAAAACTCTATGTACCATAAATATCAATATATCCATCACCCAATTTTATTTTCTGGCTTAAACTTTCTTGCCCCAGCCCTGCTGAGCAGACAGTAGGTAACATGACTCCTCCCATCCTGTCCAGCGTTCACTGTTCTAGAAATAGTCACTTCACTCAGTCAGATTTCCTTTCTCAGGGATTTGAACCAGGACCCCTAGAGGGAGGTTTCAGTCATCAGTGTTCTAATGCAGAGTTGGGTCTGACAGCTATGTACAGGATGAGGAAGTAAAGGAAGATGACTGAGAGACCATGGCAATCGGATGAAAGTGTAGAATCAGGGATGAAGGAGACCACACCATCGCTAAGAAATAGAGACCTTCTAAAATTCCAGCTGTCTGTTCATTTCCTGTCCTAGGAGTCTGTGAAGTTTCTGTATCCTTGCAATTAACTTCTTTCTTTGGTAGAATTCATTTCATTGTTCTTTGCAACTGGCAAATCTTGGCTCTAATACTATATGGTATAACTGTGCACATTATTTTTTCATTCTTTTTTGTTATAGAGAATCATTGTTTTGGGGGTTATTTTATCTGCCATTATCAGATGAATAGAATATTTCTAAATATTTGCTTAGGAAAAAACTGTATATGAAATATTAAATAAATACAACATCTATTTCTTTTGAAAGAGCAATCAAATTTGTTGTGGACCTGGGTCTCATTAGCTAAGATTTGGATCAATCCATCTAAAAGCAATCCAACCAATCAAAACACAGCAATGCTCTGGTCCTTCATCAGCCCCACACATGTGTCTAATTAATGTTGTCTGTCAGAATTTGACAGTTCAACTGTGGTTGTACTTATTGTGGAACCAAGCAACACTCATAAGTTGAGAATAGTAAATGTTTATGGTTAGTGAGTCCTAATAAAATGAAATATGAAGGGGGTAGAAATTTTAATTTGGGTTATGGAAGGTAAAAAAATGTAGAAGAAAGTGACTTTAGCTGAATGCAATTTGGTGTTTATTTGACCTTCTCCTGACTCTGGCCAATTCTAGAGCTCCTGTCAGTTCCAGACCTGGGCACTGGGACAGTAAGTAAGTTCTGCTGCGAGATGTTGGACATTGTAGTGGTAGATGCTATTGCTGCCTCTGTCCCATCCTCCTTATCGGGCTGGTATACCCATCCTCCAGCTGCTTTGCCTGTAATGGCTCACAGGTGCACTCTTCTCTCAAGAATTGCCCTCTGCCAACAAGAGCCAGCTCACCTAGAAATGCTTGGGAAATTATAGCCTCCTCTCAGGGTGCCCCCAGTCAATGTCTGACTGATTTGTGGGTACAACAGCCTGGCCTCTCTTGAGTTAGGATAACTCTGTCATGTTACTCATGCTCTGAAGTTCCCTGTGGGATCATCTAGATTTTGACAGAATCCACACCTTTGGCCTTTTCCTTGGCCCCATCCTGCTTTCCTCGTTCCTCTACAGGTTTCACCTGAGGACATTCTCTCAGCGAAAGGCTTGCACAGTAACCCGGGTCTCTGTTCTGTTTCTAGGAGCTCCAACTTAAGGTAGTCAACCAACATTTAACTCAAATAAACAAAGAGTCTTCACTTTGCTATTGTCTATAGCTTTGCTATTACATCGGTGGGGGAATAACTGTGCAGGCTGATTCTCTCATATCGACTACAGGTTTCCTCTCTGAAAATTCCTTTCCATCTCATCATGTTTAGCGTTGAGCACCTGGCACTGGCATTGTCTTAGGGAGGAGAATATCTCTGTTTAGCAAAATACCTTGATAAGCTAAGGGTAGAAAGGGTAGAAAAGACCCTAAGGCCATGTATTTAAAGGGAAGGATGAAACAAAAAGATGGATAGATTGATCTGCATAAGAATAAACAAGGATTTTATACTGGGATGAATCAAGAAGGGTAGAGGATTTGGGAAGGAAAAAGAGAGAGATGTCTGGCAATAAGAAAGAAGGAAGAAAATTTTCAGTGGTGGAAGGTCCAGAAGATGTTTAAGACCAAGGATGTTTAATATTTGATTGTGAGTGTGTTGTTAAGAAGAAAACTCCCTCTGACTCTAAATATTCAGTATAAATTTGATTTGCTAGAATAACCTTGTGGGGTGGTGATAGGGCAAATAAAAAACTAGGGCAGTGAAAATGCCAGTTCCATACTTACCTCTTTGCTGACACCCGTATGGGGTAGCAACATCCTTTCAAGGGAGCAATAGGCCAAGTGTCCTGGCAGCAGCTAACAGTAAAAGGAATGGTGGCCCATGGAGACTCTAACAGAGGCAGAGAGAAGCAGCTGTGGCATGAAACTGACTCAGAACAGGGATGAGACAAACCCTCCTTTCCTCCAAATAAACTAGATGAATAGCACTTTAGCAGCAGAGAGAGAAGGGCTGGCATGAGGATTATACACACACACATACATACACACAGAGACACACCCCAGTGTTACCACCTATAGTGACTTCAGTCTTTAATTAAATTCTAGCAAAGAGGAACACAAAACATTAACATTTGTAACATGGTTATATAACTTTTCTTTGGCTTTTTTTCTTTTTCTTTTTTTTCCAGAATAGGCAACATCAGAGCCTATTAGTGCTGGCCTTGGCAGGATTAAGTGCTTTTAGAAAGTGTACCCTGGTATAAACAAAAGACAAGCACAATCTGGTAACTAAAAATGATTTCCTAAGAGGACAGATGTACTTTTCTTTTTCTCCCTCCTCTAAGTCCTACTGGTTTTTTTCAGTTCCATCTCATTCACCTTCATAAAGCATCTACTAACCTCTTCCCAGTCAGCACGATCTCTTCCTTCTTTGAGCCCTCCATAGCTTATTATTTGAAGAGTTTTCAAGTTAATATGAAATTTTGGTATGTTTCATAGTGTTATATCTAATCAGGACCCATCTTGGGAAATATAAATTCAGACAGAGTCATTCGATTGGCAGGATTTCAAGAAATTTTACTGGCCACATGGAATTTGTTACATCCGGGAAGCTGATCCATGTGTCAGGCCAAGCCTAATTCAGAGAAAAGATTTCATAATGATTTTATATACCCCCAAAATACAACAGTTAATATGTATGTAGCATGTGCTATATGCAAGTTCTTTGCTCATGTTAACTCCTCTTTCACTGTGATCCTATGAAATACGATTACTGTTATCCTCATTTCATAGATGAGATAACTGAAGCACAGACATGCTAAAGGGCTTGCTATGGAAGTAGCAGACCCAAGATTTGAACCCAAGCAGTTGGCCTGGCTCCAAAATCCACCCTCTTACCTGGTGGGCCTTACTGCCTATTACATAATTTTTATGAATTTTATTTATTTATTTAATCTTTTGTTTCAATAGATTTAGGGGCTATAGGTGTTTTTTTTGGTACATGGATGAATTTTGTAGTGCTACTATATAATTTTTAAAATCCTGGTCTACAAACTTCATTCCTCCCCCAACAAAATACCCATAACCACTCACATGACAAAGCTGAGGAGGGTAGACAAAAGAGAACAAAATCAGGAAAACTTTTTTCTTTCCCTCTGTCCTGGCATGTCTCTAAGTCTATAAATCCTTAAGCTCTTAGTATTTTCTGCTTTTTAGCATAAAATATATTCATTCATTAAAGTATCTTGGCCTTTGCTACATATTGATGCTTCTCATCAACTGCCAAACATCTTAAATACATATCATATAGGTGCTGGAATGCATCCCAGGTCCAGAAACATGTTTATTAAGGTAATTATTCTAACCCAATTATAACAAAGGCTAAAGCAGATCTATGCCTCCCCCATACTTTCCCTTGAAGAGCTCCTTTAGTAAAAAATGAGGAAAAGAACGAATTTGAAAGTTTCCTGTCCCCTCTCTCTATTTTAATATTTTACATTTCTCTGTGAGGAAGAAACGTGATCCGTATGTTGAATATATAATTATTTGTAGTTCGTCTCATTTTCCTTACTGAGTTGAGCAACTGAAGGGCAAGACTTCATAATCCCACATTACTTTGCACAATGCCTTGTCCTCTTAAGATTGATTGAATTGGATTGACTAAGGACATGAGGTACAGGCTGCATCTGTGAAGGTTTGAGCAGAAAATAGAAGAAGAATCAAAAGGAAATAGAAGAAAAATGTAAAGAAAGGACCTTTTTCAAAGGTGTGGGTTAAGGAAAGGTGGTGAAGCACGCAAGGATGTTATGAGCTGAATGTTTGTGTTCTCCCAAAATTCACATTGAAATCCTACCCCTCCCCCTCCCCCACTGTGTGATGGTAATAGGAGGTGGGGCTTTGGAAGGTGATTAGGTCATGAAGGTGGAGCCCGCATGAATGGTATCAGTGCCCTTATAGAAGAGACCCCTCATCTTCTGCTGTGTGAGGATGTAAGACAGCAGTCTGCAACTCAGCAGAGGGTCCTCACCAGAACCCGACTGTGCTGGCATCCTCAGCTCGGACTTCTGTCCCCTAGAACTGTGAGAAAAAAGTTTATAAGCTACCCAGGCTATGGCACTTTGTTATAGCAGCCCAAAAGCACTACTAGTGAGAGCAGGAAGCTGTTACTCCTGTAGGTCTGAAAGGGACAAGGAGAGGGAGGAGCTACTGGAATCTCACCAGAGCTGTAGCGCTAGGTCAAAGGCTGCCTAGCAAGAGTTGTGACTTGGGTAGAGGGACATGGTCACTGCCAAACTGTGACCTAGAGAGGGAAGGAGAGAGAGCTGGTGGAGCAGACACTGACTTCTTACTCTTCCCATGGTTAGGTCTCTGGGAATGGCCTCCATGGACTGAACCGATGGGAAGCCAACAGACAGAGTGGATGCAGCTGGACAGGTAGGCTTGATGGGCACGAGGGGAATTTGCAGCAGATGTGTATAACAAGGTTCACGCACTCATTCAACAACTACTGCTCACTTACTGTGTGCAAAGCGCCGGACTTTCATGTGGGAGAAACAAAAATGAAAAGGGGAAGTGGGAAGTGCTTATTTATATTTTGGAAAGGATTCGTAATGGATTGCAGTAGACAAAGTTTTCCTTTGTTAAGTGTTCCCCTGAGTACGTGCCCATGTTTAAAATGGGCTTGTGATGGAAAGCGACTGTTTGCTCTTCTACCCTCCTGACCACCATCCTTCTTAGAGGCTGAGCCTGTTTAATTCTGAGGATAATCTCCATACCTCTAAAAAAAGATGCTTATACTTAAATTTTGGTTGAACAACTGTAGACACTATTCATCTCCTTCAGAGAATTTTTATGTAGAAAACAGCCTCAGTGAAAAGACCTGCACTTAATAGCGGTTGCAGACCACCCTGCCACCCCACCCCCTGTGGCTAGCCCTCAACCCAATCACCCTGATTCAAGGTCATCCCAAGGAGCTGCACCCAGGCTTGCACACCCCTCCATCAGCTCTCAGTATTTCACACTTTTGGTTAAAATTCAATTTTATTTTTTTCATAGTAATAGATGAATAATTTCAAAAATCAGTTAATATTACAATGCTTATAATGAAAAAAAATAGTCATTGGTCCTTATCCTATTCAATTTCCATTTTCCTCTCCACAGAGGTACTGTTTTCAAAACTTTTATCTGTTTCTTATGGTGTTTATAGTTCTAAATATATCCTGCTAACATTTAGACATATATACGAGGTCTGTCCAGAAAGTATCCAGCCGTGTAACATGAAAAATAGAAACATTTATTGAATAAGATATAGGAAACATTGTGCATAGAGCAATGACACCTCAGTCCCCTTCAAAGTAGGCAACTTGGGACTTCACAGAGTTCTCCCAGCGTCTCATAACCTAACCCGTACATGTTGAACATTGTCAGGTGTTCTGCTTGTTGTAGGCCTTCCAGGATGTGGATCACTTTCAACAGATTCTGTACCATCTTCGAAGCGTTTGTGCCACACTTGTGTTTGTGCTGCACTCATTGCATCATCCCCGAAATCCTTCTGAATCATCCGAATAGTTTCTGCAGAGGAATGTTCAAGCTTAACACAAAATTTGATGCAGATTTGTTGCTCTACTTGCTCAGTCATTTTGAATGCATCAGCCACACAGTACACCTGCTCACTCAACGGTGTCTAGCACACCACTGACTAGCACAGTGAGGTCATCATTGTTTCCGCATGAACATTTCAGTCCACTATGCTTGGCTGCCAGGTTACATTGATGTCACACAAACCATTCTCATTATATTAACAATGGATACTTTCTGGACAGACCTCACACATCAAGAATATTCATAGCAGTTATATAGATAACATGTTTACAAAAGCTTTAGCCTTTATTTCTTTTGCTTTTTCATGCCAATTTCTTCATACCTCTGGTTGAGGTTTCCAAATGAAAATTTAATACCTTACAGATTAACCAATCACAGTAGAGCATAAAGAATATATCCTAATGCCCACAAGTATTTAATAGGTACATTCTTGAGATATGCACAAACCATATAAACAAGTTGATGTTGTTTTAAGTTCATTTAAAGAAACTTTAAGAAATTTACTTAAAGATGGACTTTTAAATAAGTTTTTGGTCAAAAATTTTATTCTCATATCAGCTTTTATTAGCATATGCTTTATTCATTCTACTCCAAATCTTATTTGCTCTTAAAAAAACCCATATTCAGTTTATGATTTACTGTAACATGAAGATAATTTATTTCTCTATTTTCTTACCTTGCATTTTGAAAGGTTTTTTTCTCTCAAGTAAACTACTCTGTCTCTGTATTATCGCATTTGGATTCTAAATTTATTCTATAATGTAATACTACATTTTTTCCCAGAAATATCTATATACTCTAGGTCTGTATGCTTTGTTCAGTAAATTTGCAAGAAGAATATTATGTTCCAAAGTTGTTTTTCAAAGAACCAATTCAGTTCCACATCTGAATACCATATTTCCCCGTCATTACAAAAATCCTTTTGAAAGCATTCTTTCCACCAAATGGTTCGGTACAGTGTCTATTTTGAGCATCATGAGCAAGCACAATTATTTCTAAATCAGAGCAAAGTTACAGATGAAAATTCTGTATGATTCTGCAAGCCTTTATTAGAGGGCATATGGATGTCCTTATCTCAGAAGGAGGTGCTGAAATGTAAGACAGGACACTTCTATTCAAGACGTTTATGGTGTTTGTAGTAACGTATATGTATGTGATGTAAGTAAAATATGAGACGTATGGAGTTGGAGCCAAAATGAGTGATGCAGGCAAGCAATGCTTATAGGGTTTCCAAAAAATGGAGAAATCAGTGTGGGCTGAGGTAGGTGATGGCAGGTTTCATATGGTTGCTTAGATCACAGGGCCTTGAAAAATGAGCAGTTGAGCAGGGAGTAGTCAGGCCAGGATGCTGAATACAAGAGACTGTGGCAGGAGTGAACAGGTAGAGGGGCTGTTGGAGGGGTAGCTGGGAGAGAGTGATGACAACAGTTTGCCTACTTTGAGTTGGAGCAGAGAGAGCTAGAATCAAACCAAGCCGGTAGGGATATCATGGCATATGATATTGGGGTGATTTTGATTGTAGGATGTCTTACCACAGACCCTCCTGAGAACACAAAAGCCTCAACTTTTTGCGAAGATAGACCTTAGGAAAAAAATGTTATATACTGTGCAGGAACAAAGTTTAACCACGAGAAAGAATTCTGTGTTGCATGGGAATACAAAGTGGTTTGAAGTAGAGATGACTACCTCAAAGAGAGCACCAGGCAAGCCAGCTCCAGGCAGGAAGATTTATCTACTCTTTTCTGTGAATTTTCACAGCGTCAGCTCAGGTGGCTTCAGGGTTACTTGTATCATTCAACATCCCCCCTCTGCCCCACCATCCAATTTCCTGTTTTCCTCCTTTCCTCTTTTGCATTCTGGTCATACATGGAAGGATTCTGAAAAGACTAGAACTGTATTTGGAAAGCCTCTCACACCAGATTTGTGACTAGTCACGCATGGTTCATTAGATTTCATGTTTATGCCAAAATGGCGGAGCTGCAGGTGCTTATATGAGAGCAGTATAAATGTATCTTAAATATACCTTAAAGTGTTTTCAACTAGTACAAAACTTGAGTTGCCAACACCATCTAGAGTGAAAATAAACATGATGGGAGTGGGGATTCTCTGTGTTTTCTTACCAGTAGGCTAAAACCAATCAATTCACTGAAAAGCAATTTATCAGAAGATCTGTTTACTGAAAAACCAATTTGCTGAGCACCAGTTTGCCAAATAGTGATTTATGGACTAGCAATTAGCTGATAGAGTAATTTATTAAAAGACCTAATTGCTGAATTATCAATACACTAAACACTTTTTCACTACAGCAGAAGGGCTTGTTTATCGACAAAAGTGCAAAGAAAGTGTGGCTATTTTATTTTTCAAAAATTAATCTTTTTTGTAAGCACCCCCCTCCGCATTCCTACCTATTTTGTGGTGTGGGCCAGGGGAACGTCAAGTAAGGATTTATCATTATATTCTGATTTCAACTGTTTCCTTTTAGTCTCTGCCTTTTCAGTAAATGTTTAATCTGTCACAATTCTTCACCCAACATCTTGTCCCTGACGAAGATGGCTTCTGGGGTCCTGGCCTTACCGTGTTCTTGAGGCAATGGTGGGAGAGGGGAGGGGACTCTGGTCTGTGAGTGGATCTGTGTGCTCCTTCCTGGTTTCTGCGGAAAGAACGTTCCCTGTCCATCTTGTGACTGCTCTCCTCGCTGTCTCCCAGTTGCTGATGTCTACTGACGACACCGGAGAACTTGTGGTCTAGTTTCTCTTGGAAGTAGTCTTGTCTGGTGACTCAGACCCGCCTTAGCTGCTGGGGGTGCATATTCCCCCTGCGATCTGGCTGCAATTTGGTTCTCACATTGGGTATTGGTCCTGTAGACATGGCTCCTGCTGTAGGATGACCCTGAGAAACCTACCAGCCAGCAACAGTAACCCCTTTGTGCTCCACCACAGGTCACATAGGCGCTACCAGCAACTTTCCATGCCACCAGGAGCTGAGGAAGACCCACAACCCCCTACACCATGCAATCCCACAGCCCTTCCAATTCTACTCTAACGCAGCCACCTCGAGCTGCTGAGAGGGCCGACCACATGGTTGTGCTCCTGCGATTGTGCCAGGCCGGGGTCCTGACGTAATTCTGTGGAGCTGCTGCAGCTTTCTCTTCAGCCTGTATAACTAGCTCTTTTTTTCCTGTGATATCAGCCCAGAAATCAGAAGTCAGACAGCAAATACCTCAAGTATTGCTTTCTCTACTTCTGTCCTTTCTCCTCCCCGTGATCTCCTGAAGCCTCAAAGGGGCCGAATTGCCACGGCTTCCTGGCTGGTGACAACTTCCCTTGCAGCCTGTCCTTCTTCCTGAGGGGGCTTTCTCCCCTCCACCCTTCTTTGGGGGCTATAATGACACCACAGCTCTCTGCCTAAACATTTATTGAGGAAAAGAAAGGAAAAAAAACCTATCAGCTTGAGTTTTTCAAAACTTCATTTTCATTACGTTTCCTCCCTAATCTCCTTCCTCTGCATAGTTAGATCTGC
>VBSM01002608.1:13386606-13454305 GCA_008086735.1 Cheirogaleus medius | reverse complement strand
TGAGTATTTTACCTTGACCACATTAAATCCCCAGACTCTCCTGAACCATCCAAGCCTGAAGACATGGCTCATTCTACCTTGGGAAGATAGAACTCCCACCCCCCCTTTTTAGAGACAATGTAGACATCTCAAATGAGACTGGGGTCTTACAAGACAATACCTATCTTCCTCAGGGTCTGTCTCTACTTCCTTTTCTAGTTGCCAGACCAATAACTAGGGTCAGATCTACAATGGTCATATGCTGGGCTTATGAAGGAGGTGATGAATTATACACCAGAGGAGCTGACTCACATGTACCAGCATCATAAACCAGAAGAGCATGGTTCGAGGGTGCTGGAGCAAGGGGTGACAAAATATAAAGCTGAATATAGGAATATTCTTCCATGACACAGGATTTAACACTTTTGTATGGGACCTGAAAGATAGTTTTAATATGCTGCTGTTATGGCATTTGGAATCTTGAGAAAGTGATGGGCCATATGAAATCATGCTGAGATGCCAGAACTACCATGCAGAATATAGAGGAAGGGATTAAAAGGCTCAGAGAAGGGAGCATGCTGCAGTAAATCTCCTATGAGACTGGAAAACCCACTGGTTGACTCTGTTCCTTGGGAGAACACAGAAGACACTTTATTTTTCAAAGCAATAAGAAATGAGCAGCCACATCAATAAGGAGCTTGGTGGTATCCATCCTCTGTAGGACAGGGCTGATTATAGGAGAGGGTGTTATTGAAGTGGGCTCATCCTAGCAATCAAGATCCTGGATCAGCAAAGGCAGGGGAAGTGTCTAACCACCAGAAATAAGGCAGGCACAATTACTGTAGTGGGCAGCAAGATCAGAATGGCAGTAGGAAAGGCAGACTCACGGGGATCTTTGGATAATAAT
Source organism: Cheirogaleus medius (assembly GCA_008086735.1). NCBI lineage: Eukaryota > Metazoa > Chordata > Mammalia > Primates > Cheirogaleidae > Cheirogaleus > Cheirogaleus medius. Next base: position 13,453,419 of record VBSM01002608.1, on the reverse strand, counting down.
GGTGATTGTGGTATTCCTATGGGCAAGATGAGCAGAAGGCTGACATCACAATCTTTTACCCAGTTTTCAGACCTGAGTCAGTTATCTACTCTCATCTACTAGATGAAAGGTGATGTGACCATTAATATCGTCCCTGCAAGACTTAAAAAGTTTACATGGTAGAGATTCCTCTAGTCTTTCCCCAGAGAGTTGTATGGCCATTTACTCAGGTAACCAAATAATCAGCAAAAAGGAATACCTAAATCTTTCAAGGGCTTTGGGCACAGGGACTGAGCTGACAAAGATATCCAGGGATCCAACATCTGTTAGAGAAAGAACAAATGGAGTCCTGGCCCGGATCTGCCTCATAGTGGGTCAGCTGCATCCTTGGGCCCACCTAGTAATTATCTCTTCTGTTCTCAAATATATAATTGGAATGGATATACTTAGAAGTGGCAGTACTATCACATTGATTTCTTGACCTGTAGAGGAAGATCTACTGGAGTAGGGAAGGTCTAGTGGAAGTTTCTTAAACCTTCCAGCCGTACTAAGACAGTTAATCAAAAACATTATTTGATATCAAGGATAATGGAACAGATTCATGGGTGGTGGTTCTTATCACGTCCCCATTTAATTCACTAGTTTGGCTTCTTTACAAACTGGACAGACCATGGCAGATGCAGCAAGTAGACTGCCATAAGATTATCCAAGAGGCCCCAATAGTAGCTGCTGTACTGAATGTGATATCTTTCCCAGAACTGATTAACACAGTCTCAGGTATGTGTGTCATGACAGCTTAACACAATTCCAAAAATCTCTGCTAATTGTAATTGTAATAAAAATTATTATAGAGGCACACTTATCACTTTGACTCAGGCAGTACAAAAGCAATCCATGTAACCAACACATTTGTACTTTTGTAATATTCTGAAATAAAAAAAAGGAAACAAATTATTATAGAAAAGGTACAAGAAATTTGAAGAGGATCAGGATTCTAGAGATGCTGTGGGTTCCCAATAAGAGTTGTTAGTTTTATCTTCCCTGTAACAAATCAATGATCTTTAAGTGTCTGCAGCAGCAGGTTTTTTTGGGAGCAGGTAGAGAAGGAATCCTTAAAAGCCCAGGATGAGTTTTATCAACTAGCAAGTGCATGTGCCCTATTACAAATTATGTCATATTGTTATGGGATTTTATCTAACAGTGAGAACAGCACTCTGTGTTCCCACTGTGTAATATTATTACTTAGCAGCTGTGTACCTGGGGTATAGCCTGACTCCGTGTCCTCAGATGACTCTTTGGAACCAGCTTTTCTATTTCCAGTAGACCTCATGTATCTACAGTACTCTATGTTCTCATTGCATAATTTTTTTTAAAAATCACTGGTTGGGATACCTGGGATATAGCATAATTCCATATGCTCATATGACTTTTTAGAGCGAGGTTTTTCTATCTCTAGAAAAACTCACCATGCCTCATGACAGCATAGTCTGAGTCTATTGATCTGTGTGTTCTTTCTAGAAAACATCAGATTTGTCCACTAGGTTGGTGATATCATGTTTACTAGTCTAGGTGAGCTTGAAATACTCTAAATGCCTTGGTAAGACACACAAACTCCAGAGGATGGGAGATAAACCTTGAAAAGATTAAGGGGCCTGCTACATTAGTGACGTTTTTAGGGGTCCAGTGGTCTGGGGGATGCTGAGATATCCCCTCCAAAGTAAAAACATATTATTGTCCCTTGCAGCTCCTATTGTTAAGAAAGAAATATGAAGCTTGGTCAGCCTTTGCAGGTTTTGGATACAGCATATTTAACACTTGGGGATAAAACTCTGGCCATTTATCAGGTAAAGGTAATAGTCCTAGTTTTAAGTGGGTTCAAGATCAAGGAAGGGCTCTGCAGCAGGTGTAGACTGCAGTATAAGCATCCCTGTTACTTGGGCCATATTGTCTGACAGAGGCCATGCTACTAGAGGTATCTGCTTATTAAAGGATGCTATGGAGACTCTGAAAAATTTCAATAAGAGAGTCACAGCACACACCCTTAGGGTTTTGAAACAAGGCCATAAAATCTGCAGCAAAGAATTGCATATCATTCAAAAAACAAGTCCTGGCAGGGATGGAGGCTGGGAATGGGCCTAATAGCATTTGTTTGTGGTAGACAGAGTAATGAACCTGTGAATATGTTATTTTACGTAGCAAAAGGAACTTTGCAAATCTGATTATATTAAAGTTCCTGAGGTGGGAAAATTATCCTGAGTTATCTGGGTGAGGCCATTGTAGAAAATGGTCCTATAAGAGGAAGACAGAAGGGTCAGAGTCAAGGAAGGAGAAATGCTGATGGAAGCAGGGCTTATAACCAGAGAAAGAGGGAGAATGGACGATGCTCTGCTGCTGGCTTGAAGTTGAGGAAAGGGCCATGAGCAAAGGAATGCTGGAGGCCTCTGAGACTGTAAAGGGAAGGAAACAGATTCTCCTCTAGAGCCTCCAGAAGGAATGCAGGCTGGCTGATCCTAGGGCTTTAGGCTGGTTAAATTGATTTCTGACCTCCAGAATGGTAAGTTGATAAATTTTTGTTGTTTTAAGCCATAAAGTATGTGGGAATTTGTTATAGCAGCAAGAAGAAACCAAGATATGCTTTTCTCACTAAGGCTGTGAGACATTCAGCCTGCCGAATGTCCAACCTGTCAGCTACAGACATTGACACTGTGCTCTTGATACAATACTATTCCTTAAGGAGAACAACTTGCCACTTGATGGCAAGTTGATTACATTTACCCTGACTAGGATTAATCTGTTTTCTGAATATAGGTTTGCCTTTATGAGACGTAAGCTTCAGCCAGCCCCACTATCCATGGACTCATGGGTGTCTGATGTACTGGCATAGGATCCTGCATAGCATTGCCTCCACTTTATAGCAAAGGAGTTTATTAGTGAAAACACAACTGTGGGATCCACTGTTCCTACCATGCACTCCACCCTGCAAAAATTCCATCCCAATGGAGTGGTGACGTGGCCTCTTCAGGGAAAGGACACCTTGCAACACTGGGTGCTATCCTTCAGGATGCACTATACTTCTAAATCAATGCTCACTCTATGATGTGTCTCCAATAGATATTAATAGACTATATGGGTCCAAAAATGAAGAGGTGAAAGCAGGCATGGCCTCAGTGATCCACTGAGGAATTTGTGTTCCTCATCTCTACAACTTTAGAGTCTGTGGGGCTACAGCTGCTACCTGGTCACTTTAGATTCCTCATGCCAGTAAATTAGTAGGCAAATAAAAGAGTTACCATACCGACAGGAGCAACTGGCCCTGATTGTCGGGAGGAGGGAGAGGTCCTAAGACATAGAGAAGTGTTTGGTACTCAGGTGACCTACTGGGTCATCTCTTGGTGTGCCCATGCACAGGTTTAACTGTAAATTGGAGGGTACAGCAACCACAGTCCAATAAGGGCATGGTAACTAGGGCCTCAGAACACTCTGGGGTGAGGGCCTGGCCATCCTACCAGGCAACCCAGAAGTGCCAGCCCAGGGCAAAAGGTCTCTAGAGTGGTTGGTGCAGAAGGGAGGTGATGAGAACAAGCTATATAGTCTTGGGACCAACTGTATACATGGGGGCTGTGGTTTGTGTCACTATCCTTTTTGTTTATGTCCCCAGGAATTATGACAATAGACTTGAGAATAACTGGATGAAGCAAACTTAATGTGAGAAGCAAGTGGATCTGAGCAGTGCAAAGGGGTGAACTGTAGCAGAAGCTGTGGTGGATGTTGGCTGCTATAGCAGTATGCATTCTTTTGCCCTTAGCTTTTATCCATTCAGCATTATAATGGTCATATTCTTTCATATGGTTGTATGTAGCTGTAATGTAGTTCTTTTTTTATTGCTGTGTGGCATTCAATTGTATGAATATATCACAATTTACTTATTCCATTTTTCTGTTTATGGATCTTTGAATTGTTTATAGTTTTTGACTACTGCAAATAATGCCACTCTAGGTATCTGTCTGCATATATCCATATATATTTCTATTGGATCTCTACCTGGGAGTAAAATTAGTAGATCATAGGGTACACATATGTTCTATGACAGTAGATAATGTTAAACAGTTTTCCAAAGTGGTTTGTGTCCTATTAGGAACTATTTCACAACTCTGTGGGTGTGAAGATATTCTCCTATATTATCTTCTGGAAGCTTTATTGTTTTACTTTTTAACTTTGTATCAGTAATCAACTTGGAATTGATTTTTGTTATGGTATGAGACAGGGGTCAAGTTTAATTTAATTTTTTTCCTTGTTGAAATCAACTGATCATTTAATTTAAAAACACTATTTAAGAGATTTTTCTTTCCTTGATGTTCTCCAACACAGTATCATGCACTGTTTCATTTGTTTGGTTTTTCTCAAGTTCTAAGGAAGTAATTAGACAATTATTTGGTTGAACTTCTTGTGATGTTGGTATTATTATCCTCATTTTGCTCTGAGGAAACTGAGGCATAAAGAAATTAATCAGTTTAGTCAACAGGTTCTTCTGTACAAAGAGTCACCTTATTAATGCCTTAAAAAAGATATTAATGGAATTTATTTTATTCATTTATTTTCATAGGTGATAGTATAGAGATAGGTGGCTCAGGGCTGATAGGTGTGAAAATAAATAAAATTTAAAAGCTATTGGAACCCAAAAAGCCACAGTTTAAGCCTTGAGAGAGATGTGACTGTGATCTGAGTCACACATACGGTTACAAAGTCTGTTCTCAGATTATAGATTAACTTGCTTTTTTAATTTTTCTAGTTCTGTACAATGACTAGAAAGAATCAGATGACATCAGGGACAAAACCTCCTCTCTTCTTAATTAATGACCCTTGTTATAGATTAACTTCCCCTTTGTTGTCCTGCTTTGCTTAGACCACATGACAAAAAACCCGTGATTGTTACATCTGCAAAAAAAAAATGTTAAATGTATCCTTCCCAAAAAGGAACACTGCCTATAACCAAATTGCTGTAATTGTGCCAACCTTGCATGAAAAGTGTTGTAATCCTGCTAAAAACCTTCTATCTTTGCCCATATAAATGAAATCTTAACTTCCCTGAATTCAGAACGCTGAGTTCATTCCTTTGGAGATGGTGTTTCTGGGTGGTCCATCCTCGCACTTTGTGGTGGTGTCCATTTCTGGATTCAATAGAGTTGCTTCAGCAACCATTCTCACTTTCTCATTGCAGCCCAGAGGGAAGAAAAGAAGAGTACGGGAACGCACACCCTTTATTTAAACAATGTTACCTGTACATTGCACACTTCCACTCATAGCCTATTGGCCAAAATTCAGTTATATAGCCACACGCACATCCAAGGGAAACTGGGAAATGGGTCTTTACTTTAGGTGACTAGTACCTTGATGAAATTTTTGGTCTCTGTTATTAATACTAAAGGGAAAAAGGTGAGAATGGATATTGGGACTGCTAGCCACAGCATGTCTGAGATTCAGACAAAGGTCTGTGGACTCCAAGCTGTTCTGCACGACCCTTGCCACCTAACTGGACTGCAACAGTTTGTCCCTCAAAGAACTTCTTGGGATACATTTTCCCGTCAGAATTTAATTCCTAGATGTCTCTCCAAATGTGTGTGTGTGTGTGTGTGTGTGCGCGCATGTTTTTGTTAGAAAATAAAATTATTTAACTCAATGTATTTCTTTTTCTTGCTGAAGCTAGCAGAAAACCTGAGCTAAATTTAGAGATATTGCTATTGTTGGTGAAAAAATTTCCAAAGCCTGTTTTAATCCTTCCTCTGCTGATTTTACTGAAGGGTTTCTTTCTTACTCTCTTACCTTCTTTTCCCCTCCCTCCCTTCCTCTCTTTTTCCTCCTCAACCCTCTTAGTCTGTGTCTCTCTCACTCTCTTGTATCTTCAAAGCTGTGGTGCCCTGCTGTGCCGTTTCCTCTCCACACCCTATTGCCCTCATTTTGACAAAGATTAAGGTAAGTGGGGGATGGAGGTGGGGTGAGAGGGAGGAGGAGGACAAGAGGTGCGTCAAAATCTCTCTCACTTTCATTTTTTAAAACTTTTATTATTAGTTTTTATTACACAAGTAATACATGTTCAGTGTAGAAAAATTAGAAAACACAGAAAAGCAAAAAGAAAAAATAATCATCCATAATCCCACTACCCATAGATAACTACTATTAACATTTTAGTGTATGTCCTTCTAGCTTTCTTATGCATATATATACATACATAGATATATTTATATATAATTTTCTTTTTTACAAATATTGTGTCATACTATACATAATGTTTTGTAACATGTGTTTTTCATTTAATATATATTGTGAACATCATTGTTTATTCCCTGAAAAATTATACAGATACTACATGCTCATTGTGGAAAAATTAGAAATTACAGATATGCAGAAAGAAAATATAATTGCTCCAAATCTCACCTCCCAGAGATAAATGCTGTTAACACTTTGGCAAGTATCCTTTCAAACTCTTTAATGCACACATGCATACATATATTTTTAAAAAGGGTTCATACTACAGATATTCTTCTTTAACTTCCTTTTTTACATTTAACTATAGCTTGTACATTTCAATAAATACACATATGGTGCTTATTCTTAATTGGTGCACAGTATTCCATTGAAAGAATGTACCATATTTAACCAACTGTATAATGCAGGCTTATTTACATTTTTTTCTCTCCTCTAAATAATGCAGCTATTAACATCCTTTCTAGCATATACTTTTTGAATAACGAATAAATGCATCTTAGCTCATTTTTTTCTGACCATTTCAAAGGATAATTCCCCTTAAGTGGAATTATTGGGGCATGCCCCCAAAATATATTGCCAAAATATTTTTCAGAAGGGTGGAATCAATTTACACTCCTGTTGACTCTGTAAGAGAATATTCATTTCCACACTTCCTTTTTATTCCTGGGAACTTTAATTCTTTATACTCTTTGCCTTCCTGATATAGGAGTTTACCATATTAATTTGCATTTTTGATTACTAGTATATTCCAATACTTTCATATTTATTATTAGTGGATTATTTTAGTTTATGGTACATTGTCAGTTTGTGGCTAGCCTCAATTTTCTATTGGAAAGTTTGATTCTTCTTGAGTCACAAAATGGCATTTATTCATTATTCGCTCATTCAATAAATATGCTTTCTGTATTTGCTTTGTGTCTAGCACTGTGCTAGGTGTTGTAGATACAACAGTAAGCACAATAGTCATGGTTGCTGCCTTCTTGTACTTCCAGTTTAGTGGGGATAAACAGACAATTAAGCAATAATGAAAAAGTACAATGGGGAAAGAATGCAATGGAAACACTTAGCTGGGAAGGGGGTTGTAGATCATGGAAACTTCCTCAAAGCAGTGGTGTTTAAGCTCTTGATATATATTTGAGATCTATAGTCTTTCTTGCATATATTACAAATATTGTTTTCTCTTAATTTGGTTTGTTATTTTTTACTGTATAGGAGTTTTGCATTTTTAGTCAGTCAAATCCATCCATCTTTTCTTTCTAGTTTCTTCCTTTGGTGTCACTGTTAGAAAGGCTTTTTTTTTATACTAAAATTGTATAAATATTCATCCATTTTGCCTGCTAGTTCTTTTGTATATTTATTTATATGCTTTAACATTGAAATCTTTACTTCATCTAGAATTTATTTTGAGGAAATTTGTGAGGTTTAGAGCTAATATTTCTCCCCCAAAATGTCTAACCAGCTATCCCAATATACTTTGCTTAATAATCCAACCTTTTCTCATAGATTTGAAATGTCATTTTTATAATGTACTCAATTCTTTTATGTTCTCGGGTCTATTATGGACTGTGTATTTAATTTTAATGATTTATTCTGAGGCCAATAGTATCACTGCTTTTTCTCATCCTACCCATTGTTACCTGAAATTGATCATTTTGCATGGGGTGACATTCTAGAACACAAAGAAACGATAGGCATTGCTTGGGTATATGTGTGTAGGCTGGATGATAGGCTTAGTCCTTTCAATGTTGAGCTTTTCAGAGCCTGAAATTCCAGATGGGATCATTGTTAACCTGGCCCATTCGTTTGCTTTCTAAAATAAATTAGATGCTTTTATACTCACGGTGTCTTTTTTCCCCCGCCTCACTCTGAAGCTCAGCTTTCAGCAGGTGGCAGTATTGCCAAACACTGAGTATCCCGTCTGTTTTTACAGGAGCACGGAGAAACAAAATGGTCTGGCATGATTTTAGAATTTCCTCCATGAGCTTTAATTTGTTAGAGGAGGCATCAGGGCTGTGCTACTTCTAAAGCTTTCTTTGTACCCCTAAATAACGGCACCACCAGAAGTTTGCAGTGAGTCTGTTCCTAGATGTATGCAAAACATTAGTGGACAGATTTTTTTAAAGTGACACCTTGGCCTTGTGGGTATTTCTTCACCTATTGTATCCAAAAGTGCCTTTGGACCCAGCCCCTGACTGATTTAAAGCCCAGAAATGCAGTTTTAAACAATGTGATTGTAGTGGGATTCAGGTGAGTTTTATTTCTATTTAGTGGTATTTTTCAGATTTGCCACAAAGAACACGTATTTTCTTTGTAATCTTAAAAAAAAATCAACACAGGATATTAGAAATATGGTGATAAAATGGGAGAGTATGTGCCACAAAGTTTATATATTTTCTGTTTCAAGCATGTGGGGACACGTGGACCCACAAACTTGATTTATTGAATCCATTTGGTTGCCCACGTGGGTAACAAATGGGTTCAATATTCTCTTCTTACCCCTAGTGATCAGCTCAGTGTTATTGCTAATCTGAAAGCGAATCACCAGCAGGAAGCCGAGACAGTAGAACATCATCTCATGGAACCACACCTGAGAAAGTCCTTTGGTAATTGAAAGGAGAGTGGGCAGCCCGTAAACAATGCATTGGCGTATCTAATGAGAGATGGTAAATAACCTACTGCAATCTTGAGCCAGTGGAGGTTACCAGGACTGTAAGCACTAAATTTAATTTTAAGACATGCTACTGAAAGAAGATCTATAAATCTTGGAGTATGTCGACGGGAACTACAAAACTGATCGAAGGCTGGAAAACAGGCACTATGAATAAAAGATAAGGTGGCTGAATATATTACCTTAGATATGGAAAGTCTGGCTAGGTAATTAGACAAATTCCCATCTCCATGAATAGCTACTACAGCCTTCCCAGACATGGAGGTGAGACTTGAATTTATTAACAGTCTTCAGTTGAACAAAGGACAATTGCACATAAGGTAAGTGTTACTTTCACACTGAGACTAAGGCGAGAGTGAGCACAATTAACCAAGCAGAAGTGATTTAGGTCAGGCATCAGAAGAACATGCTGAACACCAAGGTTGGGCTTATTAGTTAATAACTTTCCATGGATTAGTAGAAACTAGATTGAAGCTAGAATTCAACATTGTTGAAGTGTGGGAGAAGGCAGACACAGAAGCTGAGAGCTGCCAAACTGGGCTACTTCATAATTTCGAAAACAATGAACCTTAAATGAAATCTCCTTAGGGGATGAAAATGAACTGGACTCAGGAAAGGATATCAAGCTTTAATCAAACTTGATTTTTGAAAATCATATTCCCACAATTGTTTTACAAGTATTTGATTTAGCAAATTATGATTTTTTTTCTCATATCACTTTTCAAGGGTTCTTCTTTTTGTGAAGCCAGGCATACCTATAACCATGCACTAATAATGGTTCATTAGAACACAAGTCTGGACTCCAAGAATAAGGCCAACAACCAGCTGGTATGATCTAAATAGAGACCTGCATAGCTTTTGAGATCTCTTCCAACTCTTTAATTCTTTCACTTTCAATCAAAAGGGCTAGAAGACAATTCCAAGTATAATTTCCACAACATCAGATATTAGGTTGAACTATATGAAACTGCCATTTTGTAGGTCAAAACAGTCAAATAATCAGCAATTTCATGTAATTCAACCTAATACAATAATTATTCCAATAGTTCATCTGTACCTCTCTTCATCTTCACTAAAGCTAAAGGCTTTTAACACGTTTAGTTTTCAGGTCAAATTATTGGTGTACATAGAAATGCCTGTGCACATAAATATTGATAAAGTGCAGGGTTGGAACAAAGGATGTGTCTTAGATAAACCACTTACAGGCATCTAGCTCATCCTTCTATTGTACTAGGCACTGGTGCCTCCTGTCTGACTCAGAGATTTTTCAGACTACGGAAAACAAGAAAAAAAGTGCAAAGACTTGATCTCTCAACCCATGGGAAATTCTGTCTAGGAAATGGGCCAAAGGAAGAACAGGGGAAAATATAACAAAATTTGTACCATGTTACAAGTTTAGTGAAGGAAGATCGCAACAAAGCTGTGAGCAGAAAAACAAAGCATGTGGTTTCCTCTTTTCTAAAATATAGTATTGCTTAATGTGTCCTGCTTTCAAGAGTCTAAGCATAAGACAAGACACTAAGTACACATTGGAAAAGTCATATCTGCATAGTCATCTAAAATGAGACAAGCTTAGCTTAACTAAAAAAATTTTATTAACAATGTAAAATGTTAAATATTTTTACGATCTGAGCTAATTCCAGCATGCCCTATAAGATTTAACACTATGCTGATGTGCAGACACCATGCTTCAGATTTCAATTAGAACAAAATGTGATAATATTCAATTTTACATTTGAGGGTAATTGTATATGTTACTACACCATTTCTTAACTGGATTACTTCATTCTCCAAGAAGCTGAAAAAGACACCATTGGATCAAAAGGAAATTAGTTGCCCATATGCATTATACGAAGGTATTAGGATTATTATATATTTACAAAATTTAAGTACTTTTCATAGGTGGTGTTTGTTGCATTATAAATTAAGATATTTTTATGGTGAAGTGCTTAGATTCTGACAGAATGGAAGACTAAATATAAATGAATGCAGAGAAAGCAATAGGTAAGGTGGTATATGTTTGCTTATAATATTATTTCTAATGATATTGATAGATTGGATTTTTGAACAAAGTTTTGTAGTTTTAAATAGATTTCTATGCTTAAAGACTTCTTTCATATATGATAAATTGTTAACATGAGATCAGAGCTATAGATATACTATTATACATGAAATAATTTTTCTCTGTATAATACATTTAAAAAAACCTTTAAATAATTTAAAAATCATAATTCTTGCATCTGTCATGGCATGGTTTGGAGCAGATATGCGCAATGTCAGCTTTAAAAATTCTTTTTAAAAACAGCCTGCTTTTTTAATCTGTTTTTTTTTTTTCCCTTGATGGCAGCTGCTTTCGAGTGTAAAATCATTTAAAAGGGAAGGGGGAAGCAGGTAAAATAAGGAAGCATAGAAAACATAGTCAAAAACCAATAAATGTGTGGTTCAGCTGTCTGGAGGTCCTCAGGTTTTGTGATTTTTTTTTTTTTTCCGGTGTTCCCAACGGGTTTCCAGGAGAAGCCGCCTAGCTTGAGACGAGACAACATAGCCCAAAGAACCTTCTCTTCCGTCTTCTAACCAGGGGGTAGGGAGTTAGATTCAGAAGGCTGCTGTCATCTGTGGTGGGACAGAATGTATATATGAGTGAGGTACAAACAAAACAACCTGCTTTTTACTAAGTAGCTTTAAAAATCTACTGTCGTTTGAATCAAGGTTTTTCAACCTCAGCGCTGATGACATTTTGGAACAAATAATTCTTTGTTGTCGGGGGCTGTCCCGAGCATTGGAGGATGTTTAGCAATATTCCTCTACTCACTGGATGCGTCTACTCACCAGATACCAGTTCTACTCCCCCAGCAGTTGTGACAACCAAAATTGTCCCCAGATATGGCCAAATATTCCCTGGGGGAGGAGCCAAATAGCCCAAGGCTAAGGACCACTTCTTAGAATTAAATTAAAACTGCTAGAGGCAATCTTTCATTTGGAAGAAGACATATATGGTATATTAGAATGAGCCCATGCTTTGGAGTAAGTAAGGTTGGCTTCTTTTTTAAGCTTGCTTCTACTTTAGTTTACTAGTTTCGTGACTTTGAACATGTAACTTATGCTTGCTAGGCTTCAGTTTTCCTGTCAGTAAAACAGGGTTTAATAATACCTTAGGTGAGGATTAAATGATCTAAGAAAAATATTTCGCTTGGGTGGGTAGCTTAGTGTCTAGCATAGAGGAAGCACGCAGTTAATGTGGCTATTATTGACTATTTTCCTTTACATAGGACCATTATCTCGGCTCCATGCACCTACTCCACGTCTTAGGAAGAAGTTTCAATGATTCCCTGTTGTCTCTTCCCAGCACTTTCTATAGCTATCGGTATATAAGAGCACTCAAAGATGATTGCCAACTATTGAATTCATAATTTGTGGGTTGAAATTTTTAGCGTGATGACAGCTAGAGGAAGAAATAAACTAGTAGAGAAAATCTAGTTTAATGAGTTGGGTTTTTAAAGAAAAAAGCCAAAGGAGATGGTGGGTAGAAATACCCTGTTGAAGAAGAACTGGCCAGTGTGGGTCCCAGAGGTGAAGGACGACAAGGGAATAACCCAGAAATTGCCAACTGGGGCAGTGCTGGGACATGGCCAGACTGGAGCCAGGGGTGACAAAATGGCTGGTTGGCACCAGCAACTGCTATGTACCTAAGCTCTTGCAGGACTAGTTGCACTCCCCTTAAAGGGGATGGAAACTTGTAAAGGGCACGGAATCTGAAGTTAGATGAAGAGACAGATATAGTGAAGAATGTGCCCCACCTCGATAGAGATAGTTTGTAGATGAGGGTTTGCTCTTCTTGATTACTGAGGCTGAAAGCTCAGGAAACCATCAAGAATGAAAATAAATCCTGGCTCTTTGGTCCTCTTATATAAAGTGTCATCCAAGTGCCTGGGCTTTTCCTTCCCTTCCCAAAAGCTCTAATGTGTCATACTTATTTGTAAATTAGTATCACCCACCAAGGTTGACAGTGTTCCTTGGAACACTTGCATGCTGTTATATATTTAGATAGAACTAGAGTAGCAAGTCCAAGCCAGAGAAGAAAACAGGTGTCCCAGCTGGGCACATCAAATGAATCAAACACAGTCTACCCAACCAGCCTCTATAGATTAAAATCTTCTCTTAAAGCTCAAATTCTGTTAACATGGAGAAAAACAGGCCTATTATTGTCCCTTTCATAGTGAAAAAATAATTTACTATAATCTGATGTTAGCATTTTGAGAGTCAAAAATAGAACATTATTCTTTTGTAGTTTAGACACTGAAAGCAATATCAGATACTAAACATTAGCCTCTTTTTTCAGGACAGTTTCTCAAAGATGAATCATAGTATATTTGGAAAAGCAAGAAATGATAACTTACTTTCTCATCATTTTTAGGAATATTACTTCTTTAACCATGAAATGATCAACGAACTTAGCCCAACTGGAGATGGCAAAGATATAGCAGACTCTGTAGGTTAAAGAATTTTACCTTTCAGTATCTCTCTGAATACTGACTACACTTACTGAAACTCAGGTTCACCTGGAATTCAATGCTTCCCTGAAACGGTCACCAAAACTATAAAGATATTTATGGGGAAGAAAGATTTTCATAGTTCTATTTCTTTAAGACTTGGAAGATCTATTTCCTAAATTCCTATATCTCCTTCCCTTTCCCCAAACACTTAACAGATTTGGGAAGGGACTTAACTGGTCTTTATATATTATAAAATGCAATTCTGATGTGCATTGTTTCTACTACATAAGAAAATGTCTACCACAATGTTTTATTTATAAAGGAAAATGTGTATATGGATGCTATATTTAGTACCACTCTTGTTTTTGTATATATTAAAAGCAAACAGGTATTATACACAGATATTATGAGGTTTGTATCAAGACTGACCCTTTTATCTGTGCATGCATTACAGTGAATCAAAAAATCTTTCAATAGCACAGCCTTTTATGGTATTGAAATTCTCTTTGCTCAGTCTTCTCTATATATATGTATGTATACATATATACATACATAGCATATATACACATGCATAACATATATACACAAATGCGTGTACCATATACACACACACACACACACATATATCGCTCACAAGTGAATAGAAGTGTTAAGATTGATGAGAAAATGCTCAGACATTAAGCAAAGGGCAGGCTCCCTATTAAGGCCAACTGCTGGTTTGGGGCATCTTTTTTGCACATTTGTGACACCTTTGCCTAGCCCAGAGCTTGTGTGACCATCATGTAGGGGTGAGGTGACACAAAAGCTTAAAAATTCTTGGCAGAAATTCAGAACAGCTTTATACACCATAGGAAGTAGACACCTATAGTAAATGCTGAAATTCTCCAAGTGGAAGTATGCCTGGAATGGCTTGAAGCAAATTCAACTCTGAGGAGAAATGTCTTTCCACATTGATGGGAATCCTGCTTCTGAAGGATTCCAATCAACGCTCCATTGCAAGAATGTAAGCAAAATGGAAGGTTTTCCCCACTCATTCTACATTTTCTGAGATAATCCACTTGAACTTATTGGGAAATATTTGATTTTTATTTCAAATGTTTGGATGTGGCTAATTAATTCTTTTATAGTATCTTTTCTCCAAAGTGCACAATCTCATAAGCAAGGAGAGATTTAAATGTGAAAATGAAAAGTGGTAAAGGAAAGGAGAGGAAGGAAAGTATAGGAGGAAGTGAAAGAAAAGAATGAGTAGGAAATTTAGCTACTAAGAAGTTCAAACCTCAGTCATTCAATATTTAATTCTTAGATGCTACTAAAACTAGGGCTGCTGGAATCCCTTAAGACACAATGATACCACTTCCCTATTGCTCACATTTCTTTTGCTAATAAAAGATTTCTTATACAGATGACATATTGAGAAAAGAGGCACATGAAAATGAGAAATTTTCAAATAGTAAACTGAGTTTAAAGCTGTGGTCTGAGATATAGTCAAGAGAAATGCTTATAATGGGACTGCAATTGCAAATTTGTATTGCAGAAAAAAAGAGAGAGAAAGAGAGCGATTCACCTAGCCCAGTGGTTCTCTAACATTAGCTGCACCAGCATCGTCTGAGGGCTTGTTACAGCACAGATTGCTGGCCCCACCTCCAGAGTTTCTGAATCAGGTCTGGGGTGGGGTCAGAGAATCAGCATTTCAATCATTCTCTACCTCTACTGCCCCTCCTCTGATCTCTCTGACTTAGTGATGACACCATTCTTGACTCCATTTTCCAAGTTTGAACCTGAGTTTCATCCTTGATTCTGCCTCTCCGTTATGCACCACATCCGATTGTTCATATCCTCCCTCCAATCCCATGGCTTTAGGTGAGACCTTAAGCATTTCTCACCTGGATTACTGCATTTGCCTCCTAACTGGATCCTTCCAGTGGCTCCTGGATGCCCAAGCTTCTTCAGATGGCTTATAGGGGCCTTAATGATGTAGCCCACCTACCTGTCTTGTCTCTCCCTTAAGCTTCTTGTCTAACAACTTTCCCAACTACTGAATTGCTTGTAGTTTATCAAAATGCTCTACTCTTTCATGTCCCCATATGCCTTTAAATGTCAAAAATCTTATACCTAGACTGTCTTTTTACCATCTCTTTCTTTGGCTAACTCCTCATCCCAAAAAATTTCAGCACAGATACTTTTTAAAAAGCAGTCCTTAATAATCCCCCATTTCAACTCAAGTCTAGGCTAGGTGAGAATCCAATATGCCCTTGCAGTAACTTGTATCTGTTATAGCATTATTATATGGTAAGAACTAATTCCTGTGTCTTTCCAATAACGTGTGTGTGCATGTGTGTGTGTGTGCGTGTGCACGTGTGTATCAGCATGTGTGATAGTTTTTTTCAGAATTCACATGCCCTACCCTGAAGGCTCCATCACAATCTCTGCCAGGGAAAGCATGCATCATTTGGAAAAGCTTCCCAGGTGATTCCCACCCAATTTTGCCCTGCTGAGAGGGGACAGCCTAAAGGGGGGAAAGATATCCCCAGCACCTAGCACAGAAATTGGCACATCATGGGTGACCATTACATGTTGGATGATGATGGGGAAAATGAATACTAGGGTGAGAAGTCTGCTCTTTAGTAGATAGTAAGTAGACATTTCACATTTGTGAGTAGAGGCTCAACATAATAGAGTAATGAGTTAAGAAATTAGATTGGAGGAGAGAGAAGGACTACATATGTCACACTGAATCCTGGACAAAAGGTTGCAGAGATTACAAAGGATATGAGGCCATGAGTAAAACTGTGCAGAATAATCTTCAGACACCAGCCGGAAGCATAGAAATTCTTTATGAGGCCCTTGGGGAAGAACCAAAAAGGTCATCTCTAGGCTAAAGGGTGTATAACTGCTCAGTGTTCTTCAGCCGGATATCTGAGAACTCTTCTGCCTGACTCTCCTGCCAGGTTGGTTCTGGATATGGGGGTCCAGATTGGAGGAGCAGGGGTATGAGTCTGGGAGAACTGTTTCTAGGTTCAATTTAGCCTGGAGTAGTATTGTCCACAGGAGGGGATGAAATGCATTCTAGCACAGATTCAATTCCTAACTTACCTACTTCCAGACTGATTCTAATGCATGTGCTCAACAACCGAATTCTATGCAAGAGTGGATACATTAAATACCAACACATCCCACAGAGTTCATTAAGTCAGAATTTTGGAAAAGGTGAAGCTATCTTTCAGGCTTAAATAATTTCTGCTGATTTGTTTTGTTTGACAACAGCATGCATTCAGAAGATGCTTGTCCTTCACTTTCTAGTCTCCTTTTAGCCTTTGTCAGTCACCTTGCAGGCTCTCCACAGGTGGTTCCATTTGTAATCCATTTGACACAGCAAGACTATCATAATTAATGAAGCTCCTTACAGCTCTGCCAGTGACCCAGAATGTAGGACAGGAGGGGCACTGACACGGTGGAAGGAATAGCGGGCTGAGAGCCAGGAGACCTGGCCATTGTCTGGAGCCAGCCGTGGAACTCAGTGGCACACCGGTGGCCTGGTCTTTTGTGCCGGTCTCTTTGCCTCCGCTCTCAAACTGGAAGAGTGGGAAAGGAAGGGCCCTGTCTAAAATGAAGGCATAATCAATAACCATTGAAATTCCTGCCCATGGCTACCTTCCTTTCTTCTCCACTGGAAATTGATTCAAAGTGAACTGTTTTGAGTCAAGTTTTCATTGCAGTAGGAAGTGGGGGAGATATGATTAAACCTTTAAACACTGAAATAAACCCGGAACAGTTTCCGAGTTGAGGACTAAGGTGGAGCCTGGGGCACAGGACGACCTGAGCTGGCAGGATTTTCACATGAGGGGTTGAGGTAGGAAGAATGGAGACCAGGAGTGGTATCTTTTCTCTTTTTTCTCTGTTTCAAAGATCCATGTAAATGGAATAAAAAGAGAAAGCAAATAAGAAGCCAGAAAGAAAACAGATGGCTTTCTATAATGGTTTTCAACCAGCTAGAGTCATGATTGACAATAAGGGCCTACAGAAAAGAATTGGAATAATTTTTTCCACATTGTACCCCACATCATGTCCTGCACATTTAAACCTAGACCTGTAGAGTAAACAAATTGCCTGAAAAGAATTCCAGGAACGACTTAGGGAAGCCTCTGTGGTCTTTCTGGGTATGTGCAGCCAGAGAGAAGAAGTGGATGATTTGCTCATTAAAATGGTGCCATATGCATTCATTGAATCATGTTTCCTGAGGGACTCCAAGAGACTGGCTTTCCTCAGGCCCTCTCTGGACTCTCTAGACCAGACTCACACTCCGCTCTGGTCAGCTCACAGTGACAGCAGGCCGTGAGTGCGTACGAAACACGTAAGGAACAGATACGTTGTCTGTCACATGCTAAGGGTTCCCGTTTCTCCCTCCAGTGAAGGAGTCCAAATTTCCCACAATCCTTCACCTCAGTTTTTCAGTTATTAAAATCTTACTGCACTACTTCCTTCTGCATAAGACCTTCACCTCCTTCCTAGCTTTGTCATTTTAATTCTTCAGATGGATCCAGGGTTCAAGTCCTGGGTATCATTTATTCAGATGATTATTCCCTTTTCACTCATATTTTCACTCACAGTATTAACCTTTTATTCTTATATTTTAAAAATGTAATTACAATTCTATTCTTTTTATAAAATCAACACAAAGTTATATAAAATATCTATATTATACTTCTTATGACTATAAAAATGACCAAAGTAAATAAAATTTCTGTCTTTCCATTAATGCACAATTTAAAAACTGCTGCTTGAATTATCACTAATTGTGGAGGGAATGTTTAGGATGGTTTGATTTAAAATATAGGTAACATGGCATTCATGAAGTTCAGACTGGGGACCCTGGACAGCCATTCTCCTGGGCAGCTGAATGTGAGGCAGAGTGAGAGGCCCACATGCTATTGATGAGGGACCTAATAAGACACTGAGGACGGCCTCAGTCATGAGCTCCCAATCTGAAGGCCCAGGGGCCAGTGCTCTGAACTGTAGGCTCAAGTTCAACCTCACCTGGACACTACACGTAGTCTGTTACAGAGTGAGTGGGGGCAGGACTGTTCTATTTGATGTTGATTTGGGGTCCTCCTGAGCAAAGTTGAGTGGGCCAGTAAATAATAATAGTAACAATAACAATAAAGCATTTGTCAAGTGTTTGCTTTCTGTAGGTTCCTAGTAGGCATATGATGCATTGTTTCATTTAATCCTCACAACAACCCTTTGAAGTAGGTGATACTATTATCCCCTTTTCAGGGATGAGGAAATTGAAATTTCCAGAAGTTAAAGAAATTATTCCAGCCGATAAGTGGCAGAGCCAGCATTTGAACCTAAGGCTAGCCTTTATCCAAAGCCTTTGGTCCTAAACACCATGCTTGTTTCTAGCAACAATCTTCCATGTTGTAGTCACAGCAATCTCTCATCAGTACAACATGTTGTCTATGTTCTTAAAACGCTACAAAGCACTTCACCCATGGCTCAAGCCAGTTGGCCTTGGGGACCAGGCCCTTCGGGGGGTTTTGAGTTACCTGATGCCCCGCAGTCCCTGCCTCTGACCCCCACCCCTATGCAGCTCAGGCCACGCTACCCCTCAGCCTTGCCTGGTGTTCTCACTTCCACCTCTCCACCTTCTGCTGAGCTGCTCCCGGAGCCAAGAGGCACTCCACCTCTGCTGCCAAATTCTCCTCCTCCTCCTCCTCCTCGCTCTGAGGCAAGCAGCACCCTTCCCTCCTGCCTAGGCTTTGCTCGGTGGGAACAAGAAGAGTTTCTTTCTTGCTTCCAAAAACCCTTTCCCTACCTCCACGTAGCCCTCTCTGAAGCTGATACTTCACTTATGGCTGCTCCAGCCATGCATGCTTAATGACAGTGCTGATTATTTTAGTCCTTTGTGTGTATTGTCAGTCCCAGGCGCTGCAAATGTAGGTGTGGATTTGACAAACATTGATTGTTTGTGCCAGGTGTTATGCTACTATGTGCCAGGCTCTAGATACTGGGGACAATAGTTAATAAAAGCATACAGAAGTCCTTCCCTCATTCTAGTGAATACCCCCCTTCCATTTCTGCATTAGGGACATGCCTGTAGGATCACTCTGTAGATGGACTGCCTGAGTTCACATCCCAGTTTGTCTACTTACAGACTGTGTGACCTGGGCCAAGTTAGTTACCCTCTCTGCGCCTCAGTTTCCTGTAAATTGCGAAACACTAGTAGCATTTCTCTCAAAGTCATTAGAAATAAATAAGTTAATACAGTTAATATAAAGTATTTAGCATGGTGGCATGCTGTAAGTTCTCAATATATGTTCATTATTACTAGTTTTTTAAGTTAATTAAACACCTAGAAGACAGGGATCTTCCTTTGGAAGTGTTCTTAAGTCTCCTCTACTAGGCTGTACATGTCTAGTGTTCAGTCCTTCTGTGTTTGCCATGCCTGGTACCGTGCTTTCAGTGTGTGACACAGCCAATCAAAGACGAGTCTGCATGGACGTCAAAGTGTACCTTGGCCTCCTTCAGAGCAAAACCGGGTTCACCCCGAGAGATTCCAGCTTCATGTATGCTCAATGCCTTCTATTGTCTGTGTAAAACATTTGCTTTAATTTTTCAAGAAACAAGTCCCAAGGTTATCCCATTAAAAACATCCTCTGCCTCAAAGAGGAAATGACAAGACTCACCTTGATTTTTCAATGGTAAAGGCATAGTTTCCCTGAGTTTGCTTAAAAGGTTTTTCATTTCTCGCATGTCTCTGTAAAATTGATAGAAAAGAAAGAAGAATCAGCTGTAAATTTTCAAAATGAAATCTCAAGACAGTCTGTTCTATGAGACAAGTGAAGGATGAGAGTCTGTGCCTAATTGTCCTAGCTCTTGTTTCCAGTAGGCAAATATTGAATTTATTTTGCTTTTACAAGAAGAAAATGTGAGATGGGTTGGCCCTGAGAAATACTCTGCTGAACATTTCCATGGGGCGTCTCTCCTGCTGGAGCCCTCATCCTGCCTCCGGCCGGGCCTGGCTGAGATCAGAAGAGCCTTTGGTAATGAGGACAGTACGGCAGGTTTACAAGGAGAGGCCAAAGACACACAACTGGAACACCGGGCTCCCCCGGGCGAAGCCGAGGTTGGGAGGTGGGGCTGCAAAGGCTTCCTGGTCGGTGGCTGTGGTGGCCGTGGTGGCTGTGCAGGTTCACTCACTGGTGTCTGCTTGGTTTCAAAAGTCTCTCCTCCTTGTGATTGGAAGTCAGCATCACGCAGGTGATAAGCATTCACATGAGCCAACACTTAACTACATTGACTTGGAATAATGGGAGAGGAACAAATGGGAGGGACAGCTGGGTCTCCCTCTAACCACTGGCCTGTCCTTCCCAGCTTCCTGGCTGCCCGGTGCACAGCAAGGAAGGCCACCCCACACATCCAATGTCCTCCCTCATCTCAGAGAATGAAGGATCATAAACCCCCAGAAATGTAGAGCAGGAAGCCAGCTCAGGAGGTGTCCCGTCTAGGGTAGGGGACAGGGGAGAGCTGACTTTTTCAAACCCTCTGGACAGTGGTTCCCACACACATCCAGCTGGTTGTGCACTGGAAACGGTGCTCTTGAAACCCCAGGACTAGTAGTAGATTTCATTTAAAACAGCAACAAAATATAATTTGGTGCAAAAAACCCAGATACATCTTTTAGTTAACCTAGATTAGCAGGCACCACGGGTTTAAGCAAGTTTTGGGGGGAAGCTCATCCTAAAGTTGAAGAAATTCTATCTACTAACGTATTTTCCTTCTGGCATTTGAGAAAAGAGAGTCACCATTTAATGTTAGGGGTGAAACCTCTCAGTGCATTTTATAAACCATGACTGTTCTGTTGAGCACTGTTTGAGGAGTATTGCCTTAGGGTAGTCCAGAAACCCATGGGGCTGTCTGCTCAAGTACTGACTGACACGTGAAAAGGAACTCAAGTCTCAGGAATACCTGATTACAAAAGGAAGGGAAAGCAGCCTTGCAGATCTGTAGAAATATACCTGTAAAAACATTCCGAATACTTTCCCACAGGTGTGAAGTGTGAGGGTGCGTCTGTGGGTACTGCATACTGATAAGGTGAGAGGGGGGAGCGGGAGAAAGGAGGCAGGGCCCCCATCTAGTAGTGCAAGGGTGCAGTCTGTTTTATTGTAAGAGCTCAAGGGCAGGGGGCATGGGCGGGCAAGGGCTAGGAATGCAACATGTGGGATTGAGGCACGGTCCCCCTTGGTAAAGCACCAGTTCTCCCCCTTGGCTGCTGCCCAGGAGAACCACCTTAAGCCCAAGTCCCACCCCAAGAGAGCCCGATTCTGGTGGCTTATGATGTGGTCCAGACATCCATGCCTTTAAGCCCTCCTGGTGACTTAACTGTGCAACCCAGTTTGAGACTCATGCGTGATCTCTTAGGCCAGAGAGCCAGGGAGAACTGAGGCGCCTACATCCTGGACCAGTCTACTGTGCCTACTGCCCTCGTGTTTCCCATCTCCTTTGACCAGAATCCGGACTTTCAGGTTGGACTGAAACCACACCAACACTGTGGGCCGTAATTGTCCTGTTCTTACTGCGCTGGATAGCTTGCTTTCTTACAAGCTTACAGAGCTAGGATAGAGCTTCTGTGCAAGGTGTCTGAAAAGAAAAATGACTTTGCCGATGGGTTATGCCCTGATCATGGCATTTAGGCAGATAATTTTTTTCCTGGGAGCAGAGCAAAGAATTTTCTATTTTATAAATTAAGATAAATCACTCCCTCATCATTTGTCTTTAGTTCTAACAAACTGTGCCAAACAGCTTTATTGTTTGAATTGTTGGATATCCAAGCCTATACAAAATCCAAGTTTTATTAATAGCACATAATTACCACATGCTCCAATTTTCTATAAACACAGAAATTTGGTAATTAGCTTTAGAATTATATTACAATCTGAAAGTAGAACTACAATGACTATAAATGCCATTGTGTGTTATATTTCTAAAAATAAAAAAATAAAATGTTCATTATCTTGTCAATGACTCAACCTCACACACACAGAACAGCCAGTGGAATTGCCCAGTAGTCATTCGGCCACTTTGTGCGAGCTCTGGGGACATTAGTAGCAAAGGCCACAGACAAATGTGAAGGCCAATAAACAAGGGCCTCATCTTTCTGCCTCACAGAATGGCATCTCAATGGGACACGGCATTTATTATAATATTATTATTATTCTCTTTCCCCAAATAAAATAGAATCACTGTAGAATCTCTTTTTCCCAAGAAATGAACTCCCTCTCTCGAAGGGAACTACTGAAGTTGTTAAGACAACGCATTAACTTGCTTTGACTACCAAGGGGCCATCAGCCACATTCTGGAGAGAAAGAGAAGGGGCCTCTGTGAAAAGCCCTATGTGAACTGGATAGAATGCTCGGCCCCCAAACGCCAGCTAGGCAGGCCGTTCCTTACACCTGAAATCGACTTACACCTTTCCTCACATTCTCTACACCTGAATCAACTGGAGGCATGTGCGTGATTTTGGATTCTTCTCCCTTAAACAAATGGAAATGTTGGGAACCAGCCCAGTGGGTGAACTCTGACAATATGTAAATCCAACTTTCTCCCACTGTTCTCATTTTCCATGGAGACTTGATGTGTTGGAGTGGGCTAAGCAGAGGTCTGGGAGCCAGCGCCTACCGTTCGTACTGCTACCATTCCCCCTCTCTCATCTCGGTTTTCCTCTCTGCCAATGAAGCAGTCTCTGAGGTCCCTGCCAGCACTCTGCTTCTCTGGCAGACCAAAGGGAGCTCTGTTTCTGAAACTGAAATAGAAAACCTTGACTCTCCATGGCCCCGAAGAGCATTAACTGGAGGAGGATCGGCAGTCTATTCAGGGTAACTTCCCACTTACCTTTCAGTGTTCTCAATGTCTGTGGAAACCTGCCAGGAATGTTGCTGACTGTCTATGGGAGATGACAAGGAGTCCTCTAGGGCAGGTGTTTCAGCATTCTCCTCAATTTTGCAATCCAAATTCTTGGTTCCCCCGCCAGGTTCCTTTCCTAAGGGAGAGGGGATGTTGGTAAAGAGAAGGGGAACAAGAAATCATAAATGCAAATTTTATACCCAGGATGTCACTGGAAGGGTTGGCTATGCTTTGAGTCAAATGCTCCATTAACCCTAATAGCTCTCTGAGCAATACAAATAATTATATATATAATATACCATTTATAGTTATAAATTGTGTGTAGCATGTTTTTACAACCCTCTGGGAAGTGATAGCTTGAGGCCAGTGCAACCTAAAGATCAAAATGAAATTAAAGGCCCTTGTCTTTGATGGAGGATTGATGCTTTGTAACCCATTCTTAGTGAGTTAGATCAAGTTAGCTTGGGAGGGGGGTGGGAATTTAGCCTGTGAAACCATGCTGTTGTTTGGTCCTTAGATGCAAAGGCAGGTAAAAGGGCCAGGAGCAGGTGACACCCAGCAGGAGGAATGGGAGCTCCTGCTGTTCTCTCTGATTCTAGACCCTGGCTCTCTCAGCCTGCAGCAGACATTGTACAGCTGCCTTCTAATTCCTTGGCTCTGCGACCTCCTTTAGTGCATCCTTTTGTGAGGAGAGAGCATGGCGTTAAGATCCAGCCTTACTTTGCTGAGACCATAAAGTGCCATCGACTCAAGTGCGGTGTGAAGGCCTAGTCCTGGGCAGCCCTCCACAGCGATGCACTGCCAGCCCTCTAAGACTTGTCTTTACTATGACTGATTTCAAGTGAATAAATCCGTATGTTCTGAAAGAAATCTCCAAGTTGGTTCAGGCATAAATTTCAATGAAATGAAATAGGAGGTTATGGTTCATGACCTGTGTAAACTCTGTTAATGTCTTTTATTCTGTGTTGAAAATCCGTGCACCCATAAGGAGGTCTCCTAGTACCATGGGAATGGCTAACAAGGCCCGAGAACTGTGTTATTTGGCTTTGTCATTTGTTCATTCACTCTCTCATTCATTCACTCACTTACAAATATTTCTTGAGTATCAGCTAAGTACCAAGCACTGGGCTTGATGCTAGAGACATAGAGGTGAAGGAAAGATGCAATCTCGGTCTCATGGAGCTTAAAGTGCTGGAGATAGACAATAAAAAAAATTACACAAATAATTACAAAGCTGTGGTATAGCATTATGCAGTCTGGAGAAAAGAGGATAGCTATATTGCATCTTTTACTCTTTCATCCAGTTTTATTTTTATTATGTAGATATAACTCTAGACTATGTTAAGAAATGGGTGCAGCCCATATTATTAAATATTCACGAGGCAGCAGCTACACCACCTTACCTCTTAACTTGGTTTCCCTAATCCTGGTGTGATTGTTTTGCATTAACAAGAAAACAAATAAAAAATAAAACATACAAACTTGTGAAAAAGATGGCTGTTCATGGTAAAATCTAACAAGAATTTTTTTCCTTGGATTCATGATCTGTAGGGAACTAGCAAAAATCTCATCCCTATAGTTTCTAACCCATATGGTAGCAACACAAAGAGAAAGAGCAAAGCAATTAATTGGGAACTGTACACCTTTTATCAAACTAGAGTAGAAATGGACCTCTGAACATTCAGCCAAAGCACAAACACAAGTTTACTGCTGCGAAATTTTGATCCTTTTCTGTGTTCTTGATGCATGTTGATCCTGGGTGATAGAACTTGCCTGAGGAATTGTTTTTTCAATTTTATGGTATACTGTTGGGCGGAAATTAATTAAGCACATAATTTAGCATATTACCATTTCACAGTTGGAGGGCACTGACCTCTTAAAATCATTTGCATTTCGCCTCCTGGGAGAGTGCAGCAAATGCAGTCAGTCCATTTGCACCCACCTCTGGGCAGGGTCAGCCTTATGGTGTGAATCTGAGCAGGCAGCTGAGAGTTGGGAGAGGGGCAAAAGAGAGGCTCCCCCAAAATGGTCCTCTGATTTCCAAAACTCTGGAGGATAGGGCCACCTGAAAGCATTCATGGCTCCTGTTACACTACACTGGGTTGGAAATGCCTTGAGAATGGAGTATGGTTTGGGCAGCAAAGAGGAGGGAAAGAATATTCACACACGGATGGAATTCTCTGGTTTATGGGCTTTGCCTGGCTATGGGACCACAGTATCTCCTGTCCTGTGGTCAGGACTATAGAGCCTTTTATTCCAATGTGGACAGGGGAGACACAACTTCTTGGAGTCCTCTCTCCACCTCCCTCATATTACACCTTTTACATGCAAAGGCATAAATAGCATCCAGCGGATAACACGTTTGATTACACTTACTGCCTGTGAATATTCTACTACTTATATAAGACACGTAACTTGCAAAGTAAAATATCTTTTCAAAGATATTTCTGAAACACCCCTATGGACTTTTAATGGCAGGTAATAGCCTCCTTTTCCTTACTCTCAGAGACTTCTAGATCTAACTCTGCTAATGTGGCCAAACCAGAATGAAAACTGGAATGTTGGATCTCAGTTTAGGGCTTTCTGTCAACTCACAAAATCTCTGCAAAAATCTGATATTGTATCTTCTCCAGTTGAAATGTTTTAAAAGACAGAAAAGATCAATAAGAATTTCAGGGGGAATTTCAGGGGTTTTCAATTCCAGAACCTATGTGGTGCCAAGTTTACTCTGCAAGTGAATCCTAATTGCTCTCATTTATTGATAGCACTGATTTTGTGCTAGCTTTCCCTTCCCATCACATTTCATATGTATTGCCTTCCTAGAACTGTCCTTGCTTATGTATTTGCTTATTAGTTTACAGTTTGCCCTCTCCAGCCCCACCCTCATCTCTCATTTCTAAACTATGTGTGTAAACTCTGTAAGGCCAGGAACTTTATCTGTTTTCTTCAATTCTATAAGCCCTAGTACCAAGGACCAGGACCGAGCCTTACACACAGTAGGATCGTAATAGATATAGATAATTTAAAAAAGTAATCATAGTATGTATGTTGTTATACAACTTGCTTTGCTACTTTAGTATAGCTTAGAGATATTTTCATGTTAGTGCATTTTGATTTATGGGTAGTATTCCATAGTAAGGAATTCAGATCATAATTATTCTCTTTTTTCTACAATATGCCAGTATTTGTATAGAGTAGATCATTTGAGACAGAATACTGGGACAAAGTGTTTGTATCTACATTTTATATTTTAATATATATTGCCAAATTGGCCCCTGAAAAAGCTATGCTAATTTACACTTTACTTCCACCAGTAGTAAACCAGAGGATGCATTTCCCCACACATTTGCATATGCTTCATATTTTCAACATTTAATTTTTGCTAATCTAATGGGGGTAAGTAGAATCTTATTGCATTCTTATTTTTATTTCTTTTATTACTAGTGAGATTAAATTTGTTTTCATATGTTAATTGGCCACTTGTGTTTCTTCTTTACTTTTCCTATTCATATCATTTCCTCATTTAAACAATGAGTTGTCTTTTTTATTGATTTGTAGGGGTTATCTCTATATAATGGATACAGATCATTTGTCTGTTATACATACTGCTTATATCTCTTAGTCTATTATATGTCTTTTAATTTTGTTTATAATGTATTCTGTCGCAAGTTAATACTTTTTATAGTCAAGGCTGTTCATATTTTCTTTTATGTCTCTTGGCTTTATGTCTTGCCTATATTTTCTTCTAATACACAGTTTTGAAATATTCAGCTTTATAGTTCATCTGTAATTTTGCATATGGTATGATATAAGAATCTGAATTTTTAGCTCAAATGAAGAGCCAATTGCCCAGCAACATTTATTGACTTTTCTATTAACATCCCTGCTCTTTCTAATATATAAATTCCCACATAAATGTGGGTCTATTTCTGGACACACTATTGTATTTTATATTTATTTATTTGTTAATCCTGTGCCAATTCCATGATATTTTAATTATTATGGTTTTAATATTTGGTAAGGAATGTTTTCTTTTATTGTTTTTTTTTCAGAAATTTTTGAATCCACTGCAAGTGAAAATATAAATTACTACCATCTGGGACTTGGACCTTTAATAAGGATGAATCATTGATTACTTTTCAGTATTGTCTAGGTTTAATGGCTTATTTAAAATATTTGGTCTTTGAGTTAATTTTGATAATTCATTTGTCCTATAAAACCATCCACAAAATACGTTTTTTTAAAATAAGCAATTTAAACTAGTGGGAACACTAAATATATTTTTAATAGTATAAAGTTGAATATGGTTTTCTCTTGTAACTGTTTCATACCCCTAATGTTGTTTATTTAAGGTTCCAGATTTCTTTGCATATCACTGTTTCTTGGATTTCATATGCATCTTCCTCAAGCTTGGATTCAGTTTTCATTTTTGGGAGCATATCTTTAAGTAATTATTTCAGAGGAAATCTGTGGAATGCAAACGTTCTTAGTCTTTATATGACTGAAATATACATTTTTTCCTTTCTCCCTCTGTCTCTTTCTCTCTTCATGCTCACACTTATATAGAAATCTATGTTCAAACTAAATTTCTCTAAGAACTTGAATGCCATTGTTCTCTTATTGTCTGTCTATACCTAAGGATGTTTTGAATGTAGCCTGTTTATAGTTCTCTGAAAAAGTTTTAGGATGTTACCTTTAAACTTTTAAGTTCTGAAAAGACTCCTAAATGTCTAGATATGGGGTCTTTCATATTAATTTTTCTAGGCATTTGATTGGCATTTACAATTTATTTTGTCCAATTTTTTATTTTGAAAAATATATAGATTATATGTTTTATGCATAAAATTATATATAATTTTTTGATGAACCATTTAAGAGTAAGTTGCAGACATTACCGACACTTTATCCTAAATAGTTTAGTGTATATCTGTTAAAGAATAAAGATGTTTTCCTATGTAACCTTAAAACAATTATCACACCAAATTTTTTTTAACTTTGCTTAAATATGATTCAATACAATTTAATACAATACTATTATTTAGTATGCAGTCTATAGTCAAATTTCTCCAATTGTTCCTCCTTTATAGGAAGGATCCATTTCAGGACAATGCATTCCATTTATTTGTGATGTTTCTTTATTCTCATTTAATCTAGAACAGCATCCTTGCCTATTTTTGTCTTTCATGTGATGGATATTTTTGAATGAAGAGTCCGGGCCAGTTGTTTTATATAATGTCTTTCCATTTGGATTTGTCTGATTGTTCCCACATGCCTAGATTCAGAGTAAACATTTTTGGCAAGAATATTATAGAAGTGATATTGTGTCCTTAGCTCATCACGTCAGAAAGCATGAGTCAGTTTGTTCCGTTATCAATGATGCTAAGTATTACTGATTGGTTAAGGCGGTTTCTGCCAGCTTTTACCATTGTAGATGAACCCTTTTCCCCTTGTTATTATTAGGTAAACTGTGAAGTGATTTATTGAGAGGGTATGATCTTTTTAATTTAAATATTTCTTTTTTTAGGATTGGGGAAAGTTTTTCTATTTTTCTTGATTATCTACTTCTTCCAGTTGTCTGTGTTCTTTCAGAATTTCTATTTCATACTGGAGTCTCTGGATCTATCTTTCACATTTCTTAACTATTCTCCATATTCCATATTTATCTTTTGGGCTGAATTCTAGGAGAATACTTTAACTTGATATTTCAGTTCACCATTTTAAGCCCTCAGTATTTCCACCATACTAATTGTGAAGAACTGTGAAGGGTTTGAGATTTTTACCCTACTTGCAAATTAGCCTGTTATAGTTTCATGGATACTGGAAGACATGACGTTCCTGGATCAGAGATATAGTTTATTACTCACAAAATAGCAGTATTAGCATTTGTGCTGAGTTTGTTTGTTTATTTGTTTTTGAGTCCTAATTGTCACAGGGAGATGCAAAAGGGTTAAATGATACCTGCGGGCTGTGCGATAGGAGAAGAAATCTGAGCTGTTTATAAGCATGTCTGCCCTTTGCTCCCGAAGGAAACATTTTCATTATACTGAATAGTAAGCACACCTTGTGCTGGAAGAAGACACTGTCTCTGTTTCCCAAGGCATTTGCTAAATAAACATCCTTGAAAAGATAGTGTAAAACATAGAGCAGTCAGTGCCTCACTTTGCAAGATGTACAGAATGCAAGAGACCAACAGAATTGTCTCCCAATACTAATTAACCCATCTATTGAATTTTCATTTGATTGATAACATTTTTATTTCCAACAAATTAGGGGGCTTCCTTTCCCTTGCAGACAATGACTGTTTTCAATCTCTTGGCATATATTGATTACATATATTTTAAATTTTTTCATCACTTTAAAATTTGTTCTCTAAGTATTAGTTGTTTGTTTATTGCATTTAGTATCTCCCTTTTATAGTGTTGGCTTTGCTTAAAAATAGGGTCATTCCCGGATGTCTATTCAGATTTGTCTTTGAGGCTCTCTGCTGGTCTGTCATTCTAATAACAGTGCCTTCCTTCTGGTGATTGTGGAGAAGGGGTGGGGTATGTGGCTGGATAATGTGTATCTAAAACACTTCTGGGTGCAAGAGTTTCCCATCTCTGTTGATAAGTTACCTCCATTGATCAGTTGTCTGTTTTGTGGTCCCATGCCTGTTCTGAGTTTCCTTAAACAGGAAACAGTTCTAAACGAACTCCTACTCCAGTGGGATATATTGGACAGTTTAATCTGTGAAAAAGCACTGTAGTCATGTGCTCACTTTATTTTTCTTCTGCAACTGTCCTTGTGGTGGCTCAGATTTATTTTACACTCTTTCCTGCTTTGCTGCCCAATCCTCACACCAGGTGTCCTCCTGGGGCAAGCACTGATGGTCTCTCTTGCTCAGTGTGGGGCAGCCCAGTTTTTCATGTATGCAATTCCAAATGTTAATTTCCCTGACAACAGTTCCAGAAATCTTTCCTGTGATTTATATTTGTTGACTCTGAGTTTGAAATATCTCTGGAATTAATCTTATTTTTGCAGAGATTTTCTCCTGTTTCTTCTTGAGTTCTTTATCTGCTATGCTTTATTCTGTTCATTTTTTTATACCAATCCAATCCCAATTGCTTTCCTGCTTTGAGAAATTCCTTAAAATTTCTGGTTTGTTGAAGTCATCCTTCCTTGTTTTTCAGGGTCGTGGGAGACTGTTCTGTGTTTGCCATCCTCTATTTTCTTTTCTTCCTACAATTAGAAGGGACCATGTGACAGAGTTATGACCAATGGACTCTGAGTGAGAGTGATATAAGCCTCTTCCAGACTGGCCCTTAAAAATCCTCCTGTAGAATGCCTCATGCTTTTCTTTCCCCTCCCTGTCCCCCGCTCCCAGCCATTGGATGGATACAGAGAAAGAAAAGAACAGCTGCCCACTCCACTCTAGCTTTGGTGTCACACTATGCCATCAGTGAATAATGAATTCTTATTGTTCTAATTCATTGAGATTTGATGCTGTCTCATACACCAGTTACCCTACCTTGACAATATAAGGATTAATATGGATTTATTCCTTTCATTATATGTTTTTCTGTTATTTCAATGGATTTTCAATAGGAAGGGAAATACACACATGAATTCAGTTCAACATCTCTGGATAAGCTTTTCCTCTAATTACACTCCCTCTTTTTTGACAAGAGATGCAGGATGAAAGCAATTCATTTACTTATTCAGTAATCATTAATTGAAACTTTGTTCTGCTCCAGGCACTGTGCTAATGCTAGGGATGCAATGGTGAACACACTCATGGTGATCAAAGTCTAGAGTGGACAACAGGAAAGAAACTAGGCAACAACCCCTCAATGTAACATGTGCCACAGATATGCTTGAAGGACACATTGAGTGGGCATCAGCCCAGCCTTGGAGGGTCAGGAAAAGCCTCCTGCAAGAAGTTAAATCTAAGTTATGACCCAAAGAAAGTATAGGGATGGGCCAAGTGAAAGGGATGGGCGTGGGATATGGAAGGATGGGTCATATGTCCCAGCCAGAGGGAAAAACTGGAAAGAACTTGCAAATTGAGGTTCCTCAAAGTAGTTCAAGATGCCTTGCATGTGGCAGGGCAGGGTATGGAGGGTAGGTGAGGGAGGGTTGCTGGTGAGGTAGGAAGCTGGAGAGGTTAGCAAGGTCAGTTCATGGATGTTCTCCTGAGCCACATTAAGGAGTCAGCAGAAGAGCCCTCCACAAACCTGGACAGTGGCCAATTTCAGTTCTTCATCCTCAGCTTCCCCTCTTTGACTGGTGGTCTTCACAATGGAGCACTTGTTCTCTAACCTCAGGTGGGCTCCCTGCCCTGTTCTTAGAAAAGGGGTCAACATGTGCTTTCACATGGTGACTTCAAGTCAATGCTTTGCCCAAGGGAGTAAATGTGCATTTAAAATGATTTATTATGAAATGAATTTTCTGTCCCCTGAAAAATCAATTTCAGGCCTCAGCGAACAAATATTTGCTCAGGAGGGGATGGGGGTGGCGGGGGGAAGAGAGCCCTTAGAGCACCTCGAAACCATACCAAGCTGGTTGCATCACTGTTTAGAACTAGGACATCAAAAACTTGGCCACTTTCCTTAGAGTCTTGCAAAGCTTTTTGCCTTCAGCTCCTTGGGGATTTCCACGTATTTTTAGCTTGTTTATGGATAATATAATAGGCATGCTTGAGGAAAAGTTAAGGGAAACCACCCATGAAGCACAAAACAGATTGGAAGGCTGGTTATTCTTACATTCGTGAGAAATGGTCGGTTGTTCAGGAGGAACAAAAGCACATCTGATCGTGGGGTAGAGTCAAGGGTGCAATAGAGCAGCTCAGCCTCAGGAGTCCTAGGCACTGGCACTGAAGGATTGGGCTGGGGGTCCATTATCACACCCACTCTAGACACCTCTTTCCTTCTCATCTCTTATTTCTCCCATCCTCTTTCTCCTCTGTTCATGTTTTCCTCTATTCTTTTTTTTCTTTCCCACTTCTGTTCCTTCTTGCTTCCTGCCTGTCTTCAGCCTGCCGGTGACAGTGGGAGGCACTGCCATAGACTATCTCTCTTTGGAGGTCCTTAGTTTGGTCTCTAGAGTCCAGCAAAGTCAATTTTATCCATTTGAGTATATTTCTCCAGGAACCAAAATAAAACAAACCAATCTTCTTTGAGCGAATGCTATATCTCTGCCCTATCACTTCCTTGATGGTGGGGACAAATTTCCTACGTCTTTTGTGGTCCTGAAACATTACCTGCTGTGACACTATGCACAGCGCAAGCTTTCGGGACAGTTTTCACCCTGACTGAATTTGAACAACAAAATGAAAATGGCTTACATCAGATACATGGGTGCTTATCCAAATAGCTATACTCACTCTTATGCATTTTCATAACTGGTAGGTGCTTTTTAACTCCCTGCACTGTGAAAAGGACTGGGGAAATGTAGGCTGTTTGTTAAGTAATCCACTTTTACTCTCTCGTGTTTCTAAAAAGCATGCAATTTAAATAGAAATAAGTTATATTAATTCAGTTAGTTGTTTACTCATATTAAAAAATAGTTTCAAAGGCTTTTCTACACTATAGTAAAAAGATATTCTTAGTGCCATAAGACACACGGGCAGAAGACAACTATACCATACATGGAACTCCATTTTTGCCCATACACTGGGAAATAAACATTTTCCAATTCAGAAGAGATACAGAACTGTCCTCCTCCACTGCCCTACATCCTTTTCTGGGCTCCTATGACATCCGTCACTGTCCCCAGAGTAGCAGCTTTTGTGGCGGCACCACCTGAGAAAGCAGAAGCACAGGGCCCCCTTGGAACACAGAAGTGCGGACCATGGAAGACACATTCGAAGAAGGTCCTTATGGGGCTTGGAATGCTCCATTTTCAGCCCCTAAAGTAGAGCAGAACAATGCACAGGGTGTATTTACTGTATAAATAATTAATTCCAACTTTTCCATAATGGGTGCCATGGCAAAATCATGCCCCTTTTGCATCACATGAATGCTTCATTTTATTTATTTATTTTTGCTACATAAGATGACTTCTTAGTCAGAATTACACTTCTTCACCCAATATAAAATATTCTGTAAATCATTAAATGATCTATGGTGTTAACATTCCCTCCAGTTTTAAAAGTAACTCTCTGAACTTAGTGTTATTTTGGTAAGAAAGTAAATACACAATGGATTTTAGCTATTAAGCATGGTTTTGAAGTGTGCTCACTAATGATTAATTAAGGCAAATCTATGGATAATATTCAGCCAACCTTGCTATTATCCTTCATTTCTCCATTTGATATGTTCTTCTGCCCTTCTCCAATGTAGCTTAGTGGGAATGGTCTAGTGCAGTGGAATGATCACAAACTTTGCAGTGGGATCAATGTGCTATGTGACCCTGAGCAACTTATCTCATTGAGCCTCAGGTTTTTCATCTATAAAATGGGGAAATATACTTGGGGATACAATGAGATAACACGTATAAAGCACCTGGCATGTAGAAGCTGCACAGTAAGTGGAAGCTATTACCATTGCTATTATTTTACTCCTCAGGTGACATCTACTTTTACTAAAAGTGACAAATATAGTGTCCTACTTACTGGTGTTTGAAGTCATGGAAATAGAGTAATAGAAAGTTTTAGATTACCCTTGGATTATAGACATTGATTATGTTTATATTCTTCAAACACTACAAGCCTGTTCTGGTCTTGGGCATCAAATACCAATGAGGTTATTTCCTTCTTGTCATTCAAGTCTCAGATTAAATGTTATCTCCTCAGAGAACTTTGACTGTCCATCTAAAATAGCCACCCAGTTACTTTCTATTACATCATCGACTCTATTTCAATTATCTGCATTGTACTTTTTAAGTACTTGGGATATTTAGAAAATGTGATTATTTCTGTTCTTTCTTCCTTTTTCCCCTCTCCTTCCCTCACTTTCACACTTTTATTTTCTCTGCACTAGAACATATACTTCATAAGGTCAGGAACCTCTTTAGCCTCAATCACTGAAGTTTCCCAGCACCTAAAACAGTGCCTTGCATATGATATGTGCTCAGTAAATATTTGTTCAAAGAATATATGCATGTTTCCACTCAGAATTTGAATCATAGTCTATTTTAAGATTTATTCTGCTTCATTTCTTCTAATGTACTGCTCTATGTACTTCTAATTTCTTCTAATGTACTGCTCTATTTTAGTATCAATTGCCTCATTACATTAGAAAATAAGGTCTTTACTTATTGCCATATTCTATTTCTGTCTTTATGTTACTTGTTTATTTTGTTTGGTGTGGATTATTTCCTTTACATTTCTTAATATGATGCTGAATACGCTGGAGTCTTTTTTTTTTTTTGAGACAGAGTCTTACTCTGTTGCCCTGGCCAGGGTGCCATGGTGTCAGCCTAACTCACAGCAACCTCAAACTCCTAGGCTCAAGCAATCCTTCTGCCTCAGCCTCCCGAGTAGCTGGGACTACAGGCATGTGCCACCATGCCTGGCTAATTTTTTCTATATATTTTTCAGTTGGCCAATTAATTTCTTTCTATTTTTAGTAGAGACGGGGTCTCGCTCTTGCTCAGGCTGGTTTCGAACTCCTGACCTTGAATGATCCTCCCGCCTCGGTCTCCCAGAGTGCTAGGATTACAGGCGTGAGCCACCGCGCCTGGCCTACGTTGGAGTCTTTACTGCTCATATTCTGTTCTTTGTCTTGAGTTCATCCTGTATTTTGCTGGATGGTGCTTCATTAGTTTCTCGTTCCTGCATCTTGAGCTCTCTGCTCCCAGCAGATTCTGAATTAAGATTTTCAACTTTTAACATTTTTCTCTATCCTTTTTATTTTGTGATTACATCTCCTCTGCATAGTCTTATCTCTGTATTTATCATGGTGGCACATTTTAGGGAAAGAACTCATCGTATCTTAGGAGGAGAAAGGGAGGATGGCATACCCCTGAAGGACCTGGGGACAGGATTTGTTGTAAGCTGTGGCAGAGAAGCAAGCTGCCTCAGTCAGAGAGGACAGAGCAGAGTGAGATGAGAACAAAGAAGGGCGAGTGCAGACGTGAAAGCGAGCTGGACTGGAGGGTTCTGTCATTCTCTGCTCCTTTCAGAATAGGAATGTTGCCTTAACTGACTGAATGAGGAAAGAAAGTGAGAGAGAAGAAAGTCATGGCCAAAACTGCAGGCTCATCCAATTCCCTTAGAAATCTGGCTCCACTTTTCTGTCAGCAACGTGAATGAAACCTGCAATCTCATTTCATCTTATGGTAGAAAACAGGCATTAATGGTCAATGTGACACATGGACTCAGTAATGGGAAAAGATTTCCTACCTAACCAACTGTGAAGAAGCGAGAACAGCTATTTTTCACTATAAACATAGAAATTAGACTTTGTCAAGTAATGCTTTCAATCTACAACTTAAAGTGTTAGAATATGGAACTATCGAATGACTAAAATTATTCCCATCTGTCATCTTCTTAAAACAAACACAGTTTTTCAGAGCCACTCTCTGATAGAATCCAATAGCCTTTATTAAATGTGGATTTTACCTCACCTGACTGTAATTTACCTTAATTTTGTTAGCCATGGAAAAGGAAAATCATTTTAGTAATGTTTTCTTCATTTCTTTAGCAATAGCATGATCTTGCAACGTATAAAAGATTTACAAGTAGATTGGAACGATGGACTTATGAGAGCAAAAATTCAGAAGCATGGTGCATGAAACGAGCATGAAGATCCATTGAAGATATTGTTAAGAACTTAAGATACTTATAATTTGCTTAACTGGGAGAGAAGGACAATGTTCATTACTGAATTCAAGCTCTCTGCAAGAGCTTTAAATTTATTTCAGGCTTATTTTTTCCAGAAATAAAATATATTCTTAACCCCTCTAATGACCTTGTATGCCCTTTCTCTCCAAAGAGTAAACTCATGCCATGACTGCTCAATACAGTAATGAAACTGAGATATATAATACTACCTGCACATCTGGTGGCAGCCAAGGAGATGGATAGACATAAAATAAATTAAATGTACAGATTACTGTGAAATAATTTGGTTTCAGTACTTAATTCCACTAAAAAATTGACCAGAGATTCTCAGATAGAGCCAAATTTATTGACTCAGTTGCAACCCCTTTCCTTTCCTTGATGGGAAAAAAATGCTAAAGAAAAGGAGAATGGTTAACCTTTTAGCACTCACACAGGGAGAAAAGAAATAAGCTTACCTAAAGGTTATTAAAATATCAATTTTTGTTATAGCATTAAAAGAAACAAACCAGACAGAGATTCTAGGCAGATAGAGATTTTGAGTGTTCCGGATCAGAATAGGAATCAATATTCCCCTAAGACTCTGGGGGACTATTTGATTTCTCAAGGGAAGGATTTAGTGAGGTCAGCCAGACAGGCTCATTCCCTAGCCCAAGGCCACCAGAGGTACCATTGTTTGGATAAAGAGTATATTATCTTGTAAAACTAGTGTGGCATGTTAAATCTTGGCAGACAGATTCCTTCTAGTGGATAAATGGTCCTTTTTTGCTAAAATATGAGATATATATAAAAATCATATAAATATAAATATTAATATCACATATATGTGTATATATCAATCATGGGGAAAGGAGACTGATTTCTTGATCTATGTTTCCCCTGCTGCCTCTACTACCTTGCCTGATATCTGGAATCAACTATACCTCAGTGCCTACTCACTGCTCACTTAGAGTTTATATGAATTTTTCCTTAATCACACTTCTTTACTCAATGCCTTGGGTCACATTAGCAAGCCTTCCTCCCCATCTCTTCCCCATTTCTTGTTTTCATGAGGATGAAGTGTTTGCCTTTCATTCCAATGCTATAGTAAGGTTTCTCAGGCTTGCTGACTCTTCTCTGTCTACTTTTATGAGTAGGGTCTCCAAGCTTTAAGTGCAAGACACATTATTTATCCAACTCTTCTCTTAAAATTTAATACTCTTGTGCTGTGGTCTGTGGACCTATTTCTTCCTGAACTCATTTCTGGCAGTCTGTGGTCCCTGGAGCCAAGTATCCTTAGTTTTTCCAACCAGGACCTCCCAAGGAGTCAGCAACAGATTTCATACACTTGTGTATGAGCTGGGGTTTCTGGGCACAGGCAGGTTACTCAACAGTTTCCAATGATATCAAAGAAAGAACAACAACAAGCAAAACCAGCTGTCATTTTCTATGCTATCCTGATGGTGGAAATATGAATTAGCACACAGTAACAAGCGAGGAGTAAACAAGCAAGGAGTCCAAAATAATAATATAGTTAATCCCTTAGGTGTAATGAATAAATTACTGGAGGGAATAAAGAAATAGAGAGGGTGTATCATATAAATACAGGACTGGAAAATTAAAAATGACTTCCTTAATGTAACAATCGTTCCCCTAAGAGCTAGTATTTTATTTGACATTCCAGAAATTTCTAGGAAATTTGTCTAGTGTATGTTTTCATGTATATATTTTCTAGTACTTTATTTAATGACATTTTCCCTTGTGCTTACTGCTAGCAACTTATCTCCATCGTCAGTATCGTTTTTTAATCTTACATATCTCTATTTTCTTTACTCTTAGATTAACTGAGAACTTCTCACCAATAAGAAGTCTCCTCCTCATTGCCTTAACTCTACTAGGACAAAGGTAACCACCCACAGGACATGCATTCCGGAAACACAGAGGCTTGCAAGGAGTGTATGGTATGTACATGCTTTCAAAAATAGTAAAGAATTATGGTTTGCTGATTACAGATGGTGGTCAGAAGGTTACAAATACATTCAGTTGAAGAAATGCCCCAATGAATTGCTCTTTTAATTTTTTTCCAGCAATAAAAGAAGTAACGTTAGAGAAGTTTCTTATCCAGTAGATCTGGGGTGGGGACCCAGAATTTGCATGTCTAACAAATGATTCAGATGCTGATGCTGCTAGTTCAGGGACTACACTTTGAGAACACTGCTTATTTCAGTGGTCATGTCAAGAGTTCGTGGAAGAAACATGCTGTATGAGCCATCATACAGCTCGCATTCATCAGAGGCACCTACCACTTCTGTATTTGCTTTTCATCAGCATGGGGGAAAGTACAAAGCGATGTTGAAAGCATGCACTTAGGGGAGTAGAGAGTAGCAAAGGAGAAAGGCGTGGTGTGGTAAGGGCTTGGAAGTTTTTCTTTTTATTCATATGTGGGGCATGGGGTGTAATTTAGTTTTTTGTTTCAAAAGGTAGAGCAGCAGTTCTCAATTCTCAGAATCACCAGGAGTGCCCACAGAGATTTGGATTCAGTAGACCCTTGGATAGGACCCAAAAGTCTGTATGTTTATCCAGCATCCTGGATAATTTTAAAGCAGATTTCCTAAGGATTACACTTTAAGTATTAAATATTAATGCTTTTAGAAGAAGAGAGAAATCTGAGTGAAGATTTAATCCTACTTGGGAGAGAAATCAAAGAGGCTATCAGGTATTTTCTTTTTAAGAGTTGTATGTACTAGCACTCTGGGAGGCCAAGGCGGGAGGATCGCTCAAGGTCAGGAGTTCGAAACCAGCCTGAGCAAGAGTGAGACCCCCGTCTCTACTAAAAATAGAAAGAAATTAATCGGCCAACTAAAAATATATAGAAAAAATTAGCCGGGCATGGTGGCACATGCCTGTAGTCCCAGCTACTAGGGAGGCTGAGGCAGGAGGATTGCTTGAGCCCAAAAGTTTGAGGTTGCTGTGAGCTAGGCTGACACCACGGCACTCACTCTAGCCTGGGCAACAGAGTGAGACTCTGTCTCAAATAAAAAAACAAAAAACAAAACAAACAAACAAACAAACAAAAAAACAAAGAGTTGTATGTAGAAGGTGAGGCAGTAGAACAAGCCACAGGGATTTATTTAGTTATTTTTTAAAAAGAAGCAGGGAAGGAAGCAGAGCAGAGACTGACAACGAAGCTGGGAGTCAGTGAAGACCAAATGAGCTGATCAGTTAAGGGGTGATATGATTTTCATTTGTGTGAAATGACCAACTACAACAAGGAAGCAATCTGGATGAGGAAATCCCTTTTAATTTTAAGCAGAGAGCTAGCTGAGAAGAGTTTTCCTTTCAAAAGTCAGTTGTGAGAAGATAAAAAGTAAGAGTGAATGGCAGAAAGACACCAGGTGGCATACCAAGGAGTTAGAGCTGAGTGGAAGTGAAGGTCACTGGGCATTAAGGACATGCCATAAGCAAGGAAGATTCCTGTGGCAACAAGGCATGTCTACTGCAGGTGTAGCCAATGCAGACCTAGGGAATGAAAATACCTCTACCCAATCTACTTAATCATTAAAAAGAATGAAAATATTACTCTGTATGTGTATTTGTGTGTGTATGTGTGTCAGAGAGAGAGAGAGAGACAGAGAGAGAGAGAGGTAAAGACATCAGGCCAATGACACCTGTTTGGATGTCATGAGTGTGTCTGAGTATTCAATTTTCTGGCATTACGAGTGTCAAGGAGCTAATCTCTCTTACATTAATATGGGATCCTTTGAAAGAATAGCCTTTAGAAGGTAAGAGGAGCAAGACATAATATTCAAATATCAAGAAAAATGTTCTGTCTCTGGAGCAACGTAGCATAATCTTGTTTTTAGCCCTGCTGTGTGCTTACATATATGTGTACACAAGACTTGATTTTTACAAGTACTTCATCATGTCCTTTAATTCCCCTCAAATTGCAATGCTTGTTTGATTTCAAATCTTTACTCGAACTGCTTCTTCACCTGAAACATCTTTCTTTTTCCTTCCCTAACAGAACTCTAGCTTCAGAACCCTAAGATTTTCCATGAGTATTCCTGAGTTCACTGACATTTTCTATCTCTGAATTTAAATCATAGGCAAGGAATGCTTTCTATGCACTCCCCTATTTTCCTGAGTTCAAGCATAAAAAGTTTATATGTGGGAGGTTCCCAATAAACTATCGTTTAATAAATTAATAAAGAAAAATATGGGTTGAATCCTCCAGTAATGAAAACTTTTGGCTTCTTCTCAAATGTCCATCCCATTCCACCCTCTCCCATCATGTAATAGCGACTGGTTTGCTGGGGTTGACTCCACCCCTAGCTCCAGGAATGGGCCTTGATTGCCTAAACCAATCAGTGGAATTCCATGCCTCATCGATGGTAATTGGTTCAGGCATAGACCTGGTCCAATCAGAATGAAGCTCAGGACTTTTGCTCTATAGTTAGGAGTTCTTAATGGACCTTGTGGTGTGCAAATATGATGACAGGAACTGTGGCAATCAGTTTGCTAATGTGGGGGAAGACAGCTTGAGGGTAAAGCTAATGCCCAAAATGCAAGGCATCACTTAGAATGGGAGTCATAAATCTGATCAAACCATGCTGAAGCTACCCTGGAGGCTATATAGTCATTTGAGCCAATATATTCCCTTTATGGTTTAAGACAGGGAATGAGATTATCTATTACTAATATGCCTTTCTCTTGATTTTAAATCTTTGGGACATAATATGTAATTTGTCTTCTTGAAACTTAGTTTATTTAGGAAAATAGCAGCACTCTTGAACAGCATTTGCTCCCCTGGTAAGAACGTTATGTATTTTTGCTGCTTATGCTGATTCTAATGAAAGTCATGTTCACAAGTGGTAAAATAATAAATATGATTGAGAGCTGTTTCTACCACAATTTCTGTTCAAAATAGTTAGTGTTCTTATGCACTTAGATAGTACTGATATGGACTTCTTATTCATTTATAAATCAAACATTTCCTGAACATTTAAATTCATTCTAATTGTGTAGAGATGGGCATTTAGCATACATAGGCACTATGCAAAAGATTAGTTTTTGTTGAACATTCCTCAGTGTTTCTGGCAACATACTGAATGTGGATACCTTTTCGATGAAACTGAAGAGACCCCAGCAGACATATGGATTTTAGCATCTCTGTCGTATACATTTCTAAGCAGCACTGCAGCTGGATGTAAAGTCGACAGATTTCTGGGTGTATCTCACCATCTTCTGGGCTGCAATGGAATGAAAGAGAAAAGCTGTGAACATTCTCCAGATTTCACTCAGCAGCCATTTGTCTCAGCTCTGAGAGGGGAAAATGCTCAATAAAGATTCCTTAAAGCCTTGATCCTAAAATATAGGACTTCCTGCTTTCAAACCAATGACCAATGTGACAGTTCTTACATAAGTGTCTTTCTGACTAACAGCTCTTAATTTTTTTCCCCTTCAGCAGCAGGCTTCTGCTGGGAGCTTAAAATCATAAATGCTTTACGTAATTGAAAATATCAGACATTTTCAATTTAGCTGTTGGAACAAATTTGCAAAATATATTTAAACCATAAGAATCTCCTAGGCTGCAAGAAGGGATTAAAAACCCTTGTTTTCAGGGAAACTAACAAGAGCTATTCAATTACCAGTTATAAGACAGCTCTTTAATATTAGGGCCCTAGCATAATATGATTAGAGAGCCAATTTACAAATTATTTTTATCAAGGTTTTTCGTCTTAGTCTGAAGGATATTCCTTTATTGTTTATTATGGCTAATTTACAAAAAGTCAAATGTTTTTAATGAAAAAATAAAAATTTTATGAAAAAAGAAATGCAATACATTTCTAATAATTATGCTTAACAATCTAAAGCTAAATAAACACTGAACTTATGCTCTAAAGTATATTCTAAAGTCTTTGAGTCTTTCTCTGTTAAATATAACAAACCACATAAACGTGAAAATGGTAAAACGTGGAGTAATCACTTTTGTTTTTTGATTAAGAGGAAAGAAATTAGTTGTTGAAAAAATAATATTCAATTTTATATGCAACTATTAAAACAATAGCATGTGTTGAATAAAACAAACTAAGAAAAGGGGTAAAGTTTAGAGATAAATTAGAAATGAAAGAGAGCCTAAAAGTGAACTCTGTCAGAAGTCCTAATGTGTTATCTTTACTTCTATCCCCATTCCTTTAAAATGCAATGAAATCTAATTAAATTATGTAGTATTTGGATTTGATTCTTTTGTAAAGTGGGTTGGTGGCAAAATGTCAGGGGTAATTATCAGACAAAAAAGAGTGGCTTCATTTTTAAGTTCTGGAATCACAGTAGAAAGAATTTGTACGTACACAGCACTTTACAGTGATAATTAGTTTTCATTTTCAACACTTCGTACATGAGCATATCTACCCATATGGCTTATATAACATAGGAAAATGCAAAATTCTTTGCCTCAGTATCAGTGACACCCGCACAGTCATCCTATGTCTTTTACTATGTCAGATGGAACAAAGTGCCTCATAAGAGCTCACATGCAAAATATGGCTTTATCTGAATGTTAAAAGACATTGCTTTTTCATTTGTGTCCCAAAGGTCCAGCCTTAAGTCAATATCAGAGGCAAGGGTATTTCTGGAGAAAGTCTCAGGTTTTCTTTCAGAGTTTCCTCCCACAGGTACCTTCCACCCTCAAGCTGTCCTCCTGTTACCTGGAGTTTCCCTCACCCCACTCCACCCTGCCACCTACCCACACACACACACCCTCTCATTAACTCACAGCATCTGACACCTTTCAAAATGTCTCTGATTGTGTCCCATTCTCTCGCAGCCCTGCTAGATTCTGAACAGACAACGGGCATTAGTGGTTCGTATAATAAAAAGTGATCTTGGCATATTAGCTACTAATACATTGATTTTCATAGAAAAATCTGAAGATAATGTCTTATTCCAAAGGCAGGCTAGAGGGAAAATATTTTAAGGCAGGCAGGTCTTTTTTGTGCTGCTTTATCATCCCAATACCAGCTGCCTATTTCACCTGCATATAACATTGGCCCTGGTGGCTCATGTGCAGATTTTTCAGAGTTTTATTTTATTTTTAACTGACACAGTGTAATTATACTTTTGACAGAGTTCAACTTTTAGGCTTTCTTTCATTTCTAACTTACCTCTAAATGTTACCCCTTTTCTTAGTTTGCTTTATTCAACACATGCTATTGTTTTAATAGTTGCATATAAAATTGAATAGTATTTTTTCAACAACTAATTTCTTTCCTTTTAATCAAAAAACAAAAGTGATTACTACATGGGGTATGTGTGATGTTTTGGTACATGTGGTTGTGTAATGATCCAATCAGAGTAACTAGCAAGTCCATCACCTCAAATATTTATCATTTCTTTGTGGTGAGACCATTCAGAATCCTCTCTTCTAGCTATTTTGAAATATAAAATACATTATTGTTAACTATAGTCACCCTACTGTGCAATAGAACACCAGAACTTATTCCTCCTATCTAACACTAACTTTGAAAAATATGGAATGCTTCATGAATTTGCATGCCATCCGTGTGCAGGGGCCATGCCAATCTTTGTATCATTTCAATTTAAGTGTATGTGCTGCCAAAGTGAATGCTCATATGCAGATTAAAAAAAAACCCTATAATAAATCTGCTATATGCATTGTACATTTTATGAGTGGGACAATTAACCAGTACTGTATCATTCCAAGCCATGGAGTATTCTTATTTTCAGAAGTACAAAATATGTCCCTAGTGGCTTAGTTCCAAAACTAAGCAAACTTCATATATAGATGACATTTTATGTAATTTAAACAAATGACTACCACATTAACATATTTTAAGAGCCACTATATTTTATTTATTATTTTACAGCTAGAAAGAGAGAGAGAGAGAAAGCAATGTATTAAGTGCTTCTGAGAAAATGCAAATCAAACAGATTAAAATGCCTAATTCAAAACATTTCTTTGGGTACTATCTCTCTAATGCTTCTGTAATCCATGGAGATTCTAGAAACTGTGGAGCCGTTGCACCCCTCATAAATATTATGGGAAGGAACTGAATAGGTGCTATTAGAAATACAGTCTGCCTAACAAAAATTAATTGATGCTAAAGTTGCATCATAGATTTTCTGGTTAAAAAACTCATACATACACTGATACATTATCCTTTAATATCTTGGAAAATTGAAGTATAGAGAAAAAAAGGACCTATTTAAAGAAAAGTGGAAAAGCTAAAGTATCTTTATGTTAGAGTTTCATGATGCCTAGACCAAATTACATTAACCGCAGGCCTTATACAATTTATTTCTTCCACTCGAGAGTTCTAAGATGTATTATTGTTACAGATTGCTAAAAGTTCATTGAAAGAAAAACTGTCAAATGAGTTCTAATATATTTACTGTTATAAGCAGTGGACTGGAATACATTTTTGAGAAGTATTAAGTACATTTAGGTTATTTTCAAAACAAATGAGGAAGAGCTGAAACACTGGAGA
Source organism: Cheirogaleus medius (assembly GCA_008086735.1). Lineage (NCBI taxonomy): Eukaryota > Metazoa > Chordata > Mammalia > Primates > Cheirogaleidae > Cheirogaleus > Cheirogaleus medius. Next base: position 13,408,866 of record VBSM01002608.1, on the reverse strand, counting down.
ATGGAGGAAAAGCCAAGAAAATAGCAATTTAAAAGCTTGAAACTTCCTAGGGATAAATTACAATACCGATGAAAACATTTACATTAAAATAAAATTGGACCTGTGGACTTCCTCCAAGAACTGAAAGCAATTTCACTTAGAGGTAACTTTGCCACATATTACTTCTGCTTTGTATAAATGATCCACTCTTACTAATCAAAGTTTAGGTTTATGAGAGTCATTCCGAGAGTGACTCATTTAATTCAGTCAAATACATTTTATGAGTTAGTGACTAGGTTGTGATTATTTATTTTCTCTATTAAGTATAAATAGCTTATCATTTTGATTAATTTCAAAACCATAGTATTAAAAGAAAAAACCTTAAAAATTAATTTCAACCAATTTCCAGTGATTTAGAGTTCAAGTTGAATCCAAAAACATTTACAATAATCACCAAATTATGAATCTGCTCAATTAACTCCTTAAAGGTGAGAATCAAGATTTAATGATTTAATCATATAGCTTAAGAAAGTTGAACTGCTGTAGGAGGACATAAAAACAGATATTGGCTAAGTCACCTCTTGATAATGGAACCTCTTTCTATTGTGAATGTTCTTATTTTGTAATTCAGAAAGTAATATGATGAAGACCTGCCAGAATGGCTAAAATTAAAAAGACCGCCATGTCATTATTTGGGGATATGTAAATGCTCAGCCATCAAGTATTAATAAATATCCACCACCTAGATTCTACAATTAACATGTTACAGAACTTGCTTTATCACGCACCTACCTGTCTGTTCATCCCTCTGCCCCGGCGGCAATCCACATTATTCTTCTGATGTTGCAGACATCAGTAAACTTTATCCCTAATCAATTCACCATGAGTATTGTTAACTGGAGCTCTGTCAAATGTTGGGGATGATGTGGATCAATGGAAGCTCTCATAGATTGTTGGTGGGAGTTTAAATGTTATACAACTCCTTTGAAAAAAATGTTCTGGAAGATTCTTATAAGACTAAACATACATCTAGCCTGTGACCTGGCAATTCCATTTCTAGGTATTTGGCCAGAAGAAATGAAAACATATTCACAAATAGATCTCTACAAGTGTGCTCATAGTATTTATTTAGAATAACCAAAAAAAGAAACAGCCTAGGTGTCTGTCAAGAGGAAAATGGTTGAGGAAATTAGTACATTCCTACAATACAGTGATACTCAACAATTAAAAGGAGCAAACTTCTTGTACTCAAAACAACCTGGATGAATAAAAAAAACATTATCTTAAAATCCTAACACAAGAGTAAACACTGTACGACTCCATTCATATGAAGCGCTAGAGCAGCAGTCCCCAACCTTTTTGGCATCAGGGATCGTTTTCATGGAAGACAATTTTTCCACGGACCAGGGAGGTGGGGGATGGTTTTGGGATGATTCAAGTGCATTACATTTATTGTGCACTTTATTTCTATTATTATTATTCCATTGTAATATATAATAAAAGAATTATACAACTTACCAGGTTGGGGACCCCTGCTCTAGAGCAAGTAAAACTAATTGACGGTGAAAAACATTAGAACAGTGGTGGGGAATTGACTGAGAAGGGGCATGAAGGAACTTTCTGGGAAGAGGAGAATAGTCTGTATCTAGATAGAGGTTTTAGTTACATGGGTGTGTCCATTTGGCAAAACTTATTGAATTGTACACTTAAGATTTGTGGATTTGATTTTACTTTAAGAAAATTTTACTTAAAAAATCATAAGCAAATATTGAACTCTAATGATATGCATGCTGAATTGTTTAGAAGTAAAGTTTACAGATGTCTGTAACTTTGGGAGAATAATATGGATTGCCGATTGGACAGCAGAATGAACAGGTAGATATGTAATGAAGCAAGTATCATAAAATGCTAATTGTGGAATCTGGGTGGTGGGTATTTATTTGATGGATGAGGATTTACATTTCCCCAGATAATTACATGGGATAACTTTAACAAAACAACTGGGAATCTTTATGACTGGTAAGGTCAAGGTCAGGAGTCAACACACTGGGGATTTGAGTTATGAAATATCTTGGCCCTGAATTTGTCTGCTCTTTTGCTGAGGTTGCCAGACTTTGGTGGTCTGTGCAGCTGCTAATAGCTTTTTAAAAGCCAGCAAAATGTTTGTTGTTTTGGTAGTCTGCTTCTAATGCAATGATTTATATATTTAGTTGAAGGCAGCAAGATACAATGAAAGGAAAATGAGTTCTGGAGTCGGAAAACTTAGATTTAAACATAGGCTTTGCCCCCTTAGGATTGTGATCTTAGGAAAACCACTTTAACTTCCCTGAGACTCAGTTTCTTCAGCTGTGATAGAGATAACAACCATGTGAAGTACCTCAAAGTTGCAGCATGGATCAGATGAGATCACGTGTGGGAAAACAGGTAAAGAATGTGAAGGATTATAAAATGCTGGCTGCAATTCATCTTAGCACATCAAAGTTGTGTTCATTTAGCCTTATGCTTGCATAAAGTCTTTAGTTATAAAAATTACCTGCTATTCTATAACAGATTTTATTTTCTTACAGTTTCCAAATATGGACTTTTGTTAAATAAACATGCCATTGGGCTGAGAAAGAGAGGTATGACCCCACCGACAACCACTCGGCATTTTACAGATTTTAGTGATGCCAGATGAACACCTGGGGTTAGTCAGCTAGCAGAGAGGGAAACCACGACTCCTGTCACAGCACATATATCCAAGTTTCTCTTTTCAGAATCCATTCTGTTGTTGGCCATTAAGCCAAATGGCAAGGAAAGACTCAGGAAGCCAAACAGGTTGAGGGAAGGGCATGGTATCCTTTACTTTATTTCTCAGAGCAAATAGGTAGGAAGGAAAGGGATTAAATGACTAACCCAAGGAGAGTGGTCTCCGGGTTACCTTTTCAAATATCCCCACTGGCTCCTCTCGGATGGATTTCAATTACAAAGATACACGCTAATTCTGTGCCAACTTCAGTGACAGCTTCAGAGCCCAGCCTTCATATGATTTCAGTCAGGGAGATTTCTCAAGGTGGTCCCATAAGATCAGTGGATAGTTAGGGGTTAGGAAGGGCACACGTATGCGTGTGTGTTTGTGTGACCCAGTTATCATTTTACATTTCAAATTCTTAAAGGTAATTACCAAGAATTCTCTCCAAGCTCATAAACACAGAACAGATGCTAGGCACCTACTATCTGACTACGTATTTTACACCAAATAAGCACAGCAATAAAAAGAGGAGCCCAGTTAATCAGGAGAATACAAACAAGACATTTTCAAGGTACCTATACGTATACTAGTTAAGTGTCCCTACTGCCTCCATTTTTTATCATAATCGTGCTCCAGGAAGTTTTTTATAAAACTTGTGCTTTAGGTGGAAACCTCTTGTATTTTCTTCACAGAGAGTCTTAGCAAGTTTAGTTCCCCCAGGAGCCTTTGAAGAATCATTGCAGTAATTCCCCTCACTTCACAGCGTGTTGTTTCGTGGGAACATATGGCTGGCTCTGTGACTTCCTCACCACTGAACATGAGTTGGGATCAAACTCTGCCCCGGAGCTATTTAGGTTCAGTCAGAAATAAAACGACTTTTAGCAGCACAAGGAAACCTGAAGTGAAACTGGATTGTTTTTTGGTGGCGACTTTGGGTACCTTTATGTAAATCAACGGGGCTCAGAGGGGCCAGCACCTCTTATGATTTCGGGTGACATTCTGGTGTCCATCTCCCTGTTGTGTTTGGTTTGCCCTCTGCCAAGACTTTTGCTATTTCCCCATGACCCAGTCGGGAGAGTTGGTAAATAATGGGTAGCATTACCAAACTCCTTATTCTTTTCTTCCATTTAAAAAGTAAAAACTATATTTAAACACTTAAAAAAGAAAATCAATAGCCATCAGTTTCCTGACATTGCCACGCTCATAATGAAAGAAGACTAAAAATATATATTACTATTAAATTATAAATCATCTTTTATTTATCTTAAATGTTACTGTATACTGCAATAGTGGGGAGAGCTGGGAATTGGTGGTGACATCTGTGGTGATTCTGAAGGGGCCTTTTGGGCAATTTCCAGGGCATTAGAAGTTGAAGGAGTTAATGGGCTGCATATCGTGACTTCTTGTTTTTGTTATAGGAGTATCACTTCTAAAAGGTATACTTATTGGCCAGGAGAAAGTACCATGTACAAGGCAACATTTCTTTAATCTTCAAAATAAAAATGTCTTTATTATTCTGTCTTGCTCTCTTTTTCCAACCTCCTACCCTTTTTGGTGTGAAAATCTGTTGGCCTCTCCATTTTCCCCTCTGATTATCTCTTAATGTCTTTTCTTTTCTTTTCTTTTTTTCCTTTTTGTGAGACAGGATCTCATTCTGTATCCAGGGTTAGAGTGCAGTGGCATGATCATAGCTCACTGCAACCTCAAACTCCTGGGCTCAAGCAATCCTCCTGCCTCAGCCTCCTGCACAGCTGGGACTACAGGTATGCGCCACCACGCCTGGCTAATTTTTATATTTTTTGTAGAGACAGGGTCTCACTCTTGCTCAGACTGGTCTGAAACTCCTGACCTCAAGCTATCCTCCTGCCTTGGCCTCCCAGAGTGCTAGAATTACAAGTGTAAGCCACCACACCCAGCCTTTAATATCCTCTTTATGGTCCCTGGTTAGGAATCATATGGGGGTCTGCAAACAGCTCCTTAGGTCCTGATCTTACCGAGTCTGGTGTTTCTTAGAGCTAGCAGAGACAGCTCTGTGGCTAATGGAGTCTGACTGCTGGATTCTGAAATCTCTGCTGGGATGAAAACCAATACAATACCATTGATTACATGGTTAGGACAGCCCTTCCCCACTGAATATAATTAGGATCAGTTTATTAAAAACTATAGGTATACATACAGATATAGATATGTATATATATTTATTTGCAAACTTACATATACAAATAATATATATAACTTTTTAATAGGATCAGTTTATTTTCAAAGATATTTATTTATATCTATATATTATTTTAAAAGGTATATATTTAAAGAAATATATGCATGTTTCCACATTTAACCTGAAAAAATAGTTTTGTACCTAAAATCAAGGTTTTCAACTTCTGATGCTTACTGTTTTCACTTGATAGCAATGATCTTCAATGGTTAATTATCATTTAATTATTATTTTTTACACCAGAAAGAATTCAACTCAGTAATTTTCATTATATCCAAAGTCTGGGTCATTCATTGCAGTATGCATTTAATTTCTACATTTATCTCCTAGAAATTTAGGGCTCAAAACATAAACTGTTGGTTTACCTGAATAGTATTTAGCTCTTCTTTCTTAATTATGTAATTAAGTTAAGTGATGCTGTATTTCTCTTCAGTAAAGCTCAGGCTTCATCAGTGTTGCCAAAAATAATGACACAGCTTTAAAACAACCCGAGGTAACTAGGCTGACCAAATTTAACTCATTCAATGAATCCAAAAGAGACTTTTGATAAAAAAGAAATTATTTCATCATCTCATTTAGCTGTAATAGCACAAAATATTGACTAATACTTTAATAGTTAATTATGACAGATAGGTTGGATGGTTATAGACTAGCCAGTTGTTAACTCCATTGTGGTTGCCAGAGCCAATGGCCTCCTCTTACACGAAAGAGACTGTTTATCTGGAGTGAGGGTTCATGGGTGACAAAAGACCATGAAGGCCCTAAAATATGGACCACACAGGACTGAAATCCCATGTTTTACACCCACAAAAGGATTAAACCAGAAAGGTTCCTTGAGGAGGGTTTTGGAAGAGGATATAAAGGCAGCAGCTGTTTACCATATCATAATAATAACAGCAAATACAGGGAGCTAGCTCTCCAGTTCATGCTTTAGTTTATGTGAACAATTCAGAGAAGAGTTAGAACATTTTTTTTCTTTCTTTTTTTGTTTTTTTTAGCATTTGCAGTCTCCTCTTGCAGCTTCAGACTCCTACCCCACACTAAAGGTTCTGTAAATAATATATCTAATAGGATTCTGTGGTGTTATTGTGTCTTTCCGTTGGCATGAAGTGATAATTTCCAATTTTTGCATAACTGTCAAAAGATGATACTTCATGCCAATATGGAAATGTGCATTTCTAGACAGATGTAAGAGCTATTTTCTACAAAAAGGCAAATGCTTTATGCAAACAGAAGAGGCTATTATCTATATACATGGAAATACCATATTCCATCATGATTTTCTTCATCTGACTATAAACCCTTTGTGGGAAAAAAGTTGATCTTATATAGCTTTATAATTCCCTACACTTATTCTCCAAAATAGTGCCTATGTGGTGTGAGGAGTCAGAGGCTGAGGTCACAGCAATGGCTCTGCCATCATCAGCTCCATTTCACCATTAGAGACTGGTTTCTTAAGAGTTTCTTTTCTTGGAGCCCTCTTTTTTTTTTTTTTAAACTACTTTATAAAAGTAAGGCATATTAACAGACATTTTATTCAGATAAATAAAAAGAGGAAAAGATGACTTATCCTGATACCAGAGGTAACCATTGGTAACCTTTTGTTATATCTCCTTCCAGATTAAAAAACATAAATATATAAATATGCACATATACGAGAGAGAGAGAGAGAGAGAGTGAGAGCGCCCATGCAAGTGAGCAGTACATAGTATATATATTACTTTGGAATCTACTTTTTTACCTAACAACATATCACCTATTAGCTTAACCTTTCTAAGTTACTTAACCCTTCTGAATCTTAGTTTTCTTAGCTATAAAATGAGCATGATGATGCCTATCTGATAGTGTCGTTATGATAAATGAAATTATCCATGTAAGGCTCAGTACATAATAAGCTCTCCAGTGTGATTATGCATGGAAAAGGATGAATGCATCCAGATGCCTGCCCAAGTTTCTCTTTCTTCTTTTTTAATTTATCTTGTTTCTGCAGACTTCCTCTGTGGTCACAAGTCTCTTTTTTACTTGATGCAGAGATTGCACACTGGAGGCATGTGGTCCAAAGATGCCCATAAACTTGTTTTGCTTGGCTGACAGTGGTCAATCTTTTGTTTTTGAAATCACATAACTAACTGGATTGTCAGAAAATGACAACACCAGCCTTGCTCTCTGGGATGGCAGTGCTCAGCTAGTGCTGAGGAGCAGCTGCCCTGGTAGAGAAGCAGAAGCTCTCCAGTTCTTGTAAGACCCCCCACCCACCCTGCTTCACGTATTTGCTGTATTAGTGTGGTTCCTGCTGCACCTGAATTTGCTAGTGCTGGGTTAGAGCCCAACAAATTAGGATATATAACCAATGCCCTACGAAAGGAACTCTCCCAACAACCACATTTTAGGAGGCAAGATTGCAGGCAGTAAGTGCTTGCATCAATTTAAGTGGAGTAGAATTTCCCAGATAGGAGCAAGATGGCCGAATAGAAACCTCCAGGATCATCCCTCCACACTAACACCTAATTCAACAACTATCCACGCAAGCAAGCACCTTCAGAAGAACCACAAATCAGGTGAGTGATCATACTACCTGGTTTTAACATTATATCAAAGAAAGAGGCCCTAAGGAGGGCAGAAAAGGCAGTCTTGCCTTGTGTACACCACCCCTCCCCTATCCTCCTGCAGTGCTGCACCAGCTGCCCTGTGGAGAGAGAATCTGTGTGCCCAGGGGAAAGTGAGGTGATTGTGGGGCTTTGCTTTGAAACTCAGGGCTGCCCTGGCACAGGGAAACACAACACAGGGCAGAATTCTGCCACTGCCCACAGAGAGAGAATTTTGACCAGCCTGGCCAAAGGGAAATCCTCTACCCCGAAGCTCAAATTCCAGCTAGCCCCACCACCAGCAGAAAAAGAACAGCCTGGGGCCTGGACTAAATTTGTAAGGCAGTTGAGTCACAAGGGCTACAGTCCTTGAGCAGTTCTTGTGGCAGTGCTAGGATGGAGCCAGTGGACTGGGGGTGCACATTACCCAGTGAGACACCAGCAGCTGTGGCCAAGCTAGTACTTGTGTCACCCCCTCCCCCAACTATGGCAGCACAGCTCAGGAAGAGTCTTCTTCCACTTGAGGAAAGGAAAAGGAAGAGCTCAGAGGACTTTGTTTTGCAACTTGGGTATGAGCTAAGCCACAGTAAAATAATGAAAAGGAAATAGTGAAAAGCCCAGGACTCAATGGCTTCACTGCTGAATTCTACCAAGCATTCAAAGGAGAACTAATACCAATCCCACTTAAACTATTCCAAAAAATCAAGGAGGAAGGGATACTCTCAAACTTATTCTATGAGGCCTGTATCACCCTGATACCAAAACCAGATAAAGACACAACAACAAAATAAAACTATAGGCCAATATCTCTCATGGACATAAATGTAAAAACCCTCAACAAAATACTAGCAAACCAAATTCAACAACACATTAAAAAGATTATTCATCATGATCAAGTGGGATTCATCCCAGGGATTCAAGGATGGTTCAACATATGCAAATCAATCAATGTGATACATCATATCAACAGAAAGAAGGACAAAAACCATGTGATCATTTTAATTGATGCTGAAAAAAAGCATTCGATAAAATTCAACATCCCCTCATGATAAAAACTCTCAAAAAACTGGTTATAGAAGGAACTTACTTCAACACAATAACGGCCATATATAACAGAGTCACAGCTAGTATCATAGTGAATGGGGAAGCACAGAAAGCCTTTCCTCTAAGGTCTGGATAAGACAAGGATGCCCATTCTCACCACTGTTATTCAACATAGTACTGGAAGTTCTAGCTAGAGCAACCAGACAAGAGAAAGAAATAAAGGGCATGCACACTGGAAAGGAAGAAGGCAAATTATCCTTGTTTGCAGATGACATGATCTTATATCTAGAGAAACCTAAAGACTCCACAGAAAAACTATTAGTACTGATAAACATATTCAGTAAAGTTGCAGGATACAAAATCAACCTACAAAAGTCAGTCACATTTGTATATGTCAACAGTAAACAATCTGATAAAGAAACCAAGAAAAGGCCAGGCATGGTGGCTCACGCCTGTAATCCTAGCACTCTGGGGGGCCGAGACGGGTGTATTGTTTGAATTCAGGAGTTTGAGACCAGCCTGAGCAAGAGCGAGACCCCGTCTCTACTAAAAATAGAAAAAAATTAATTGGCCAACTAAAAATATATAAAAAAATTAGCCAGCCATGGTGGCACATGCCTGTAGTCCCAGCTACTCAGGAGGCTGAGGCAGGAGGATTGCTTGAGCCCAGGAGTTTGAGGTTGCTATGAGCGAGGCTGATGCCATGGCACTCTAGTCCAGGCAACAGAGTGAGACTCTGTCTAAAAAAAAAAAAAAAAGAAACCAAGAAAATAATCCCATTTACAATAGCTACAAGTAAAATACCTAGAAATAAACTTATCCAAAGAAGTGAAAGATCTCTATAATGAAAACTATAAAACTTTGATGAAAGAAGTTGAAGAGGACACAAAAAAACAAAAGATATTCCATGCTTATGGATTGGAAGAATCAATATTGTTAAAATGTCCATACTAGCTAAAGAAATCTACAGATTCAATGCAATCCCCAACAAAATACCAATGGCATTCTTCACAGAAATAGAATAAATAATCCTAAAATTTATATGGAACAACAAAAGACCCAGAATAGCCAAAGCCATCCTGACCAAAAAGAACAAAATTGGAGCAATCATATTACATGACTTAAAATTATACTACAGAACTGTAGTAACCCAAATAGCATGGCACTGACATAAAAACAGACATATAGATCAATGGAACAGAATGGAGAATTCAGAAATAAATCTGCACATCTACAGTTAACTAATCTTTGGCAAAGTTGCCAAGAACATACAGTAGGGAAAGGACAGTCTCTTCAATAAATGGTTCTGGGAAAACTGGATATCTGTAATGCAGAAGAATGAAACTAGACCCTTATCTCTTGCCATATACAAAAATGAAATCAAAGTGGATTAAAGACTTATATCTAAGACTGGAAACTATGAAACGACTAAAAAGAAAACATTGGGGAAATGCTGCAGGACATTGATCTGGGCAAGGATTTCTTAAGTAATACCCCTAAAGCACAGGCAACCAAAGCAAAATTGGACAAATGGGGTCATATCAAGCTAAAAATCTTCTGCACAGCAAAGGATACAATCAACAAAGTGAAGAGACAACCCAAAGGATGGGAAAAAATATTTGCAAACTATCCATCTGACAAGGGATTAATAACTGGAATATATAAGGAGCTCTAACAACTCAAGAAAATATCAAATAATCCAATTAAAAATGAATAGACATTTCTTAAAAGATATACAAATGGCCAACAGGTATATGAAAAAATGCTCAACATCATTAGTCATCAGAGACATGCAAATCAAAACTACAATGAGATATCATCTCACCCCAGTTAAAATGGCTTTTGTCCAAAAGACAGGTAATAACAAATGCTGGAGAGGATGTGGAGAAAGGGGAACCCTTGTACATTGTTGGTGGGAATGTAAATTAGTGTACTTACTATGGAGAACAGTATGGAGTTTCCTCAAAAACATAAAACTAGAATTACCATTTACCCAGAAATCCCATTGCTTAGTATATATCCCAAGGATGGGAATTCGGTATATGGAAAAGATATCTGCACTCCTATGTTTATTGCAGCTCTATTCACAATAGCAGAGATTTGGAATCAACCTAAGTATCCATCAATAGATGAATGGATAAAGAAATTGTGGTATATACACACAATGGAATATTATATAGACACAAAAAATAATGAAATCCTGTCAATTGAAACAACATGGATGGAACTGGAGAACATTATGTTAAGTCAAGCCAAGCACAGAAAGACAAATCTTTCATGTTCTCACTCATACATGGGAGCTACATATTTAAAACAATTGATCTCATGGAGACAGAGAGTACAATGATGGTTACCAGAGGCTGGGAAAGGTAGCAGGGAACAGGGCAAAAAATGGGGATGGTTAATGGGTACAAAAATATAGTTAGATAGTTAGAATGAACAATATTTGATAGCACAACAAGGTGACTATAATCGACAGTAAGTTAGGGTATACTTTAAAATAACTAAAAGAAGAATTTGTAATGTTTCTATCACAAAGAAATGATAAATGTCTAAGATGATGGATATCCCAATTACCCTAATTTGATTAATTCACATTGTATGCCTGTATCAAAACATAATATGTACCCTATACAGATATACAACTGTTATGTACCCATAATAATTAGAACCAAAAAAATTTAAAACATAAAGTATATGAAGAAAAAAAGAATTTCCAAGATTAAAAAATCTTTTTTGATATGAAACATAAAATTAGAGACTTAAAAATGGTTACTACTTGAGAGAATATACAAAGTTCATCATAATCTGTACTCTCTTAATAAACTGTGAATTATAACTGAAAGTAATTATTAAAAAGCTTTGAAAGCTCTTGAAAATCAAGAGTCCGAATCATGAAATAAGCCACATTATTTGGAAAATAACAAAATAAGCCTTCTGATCTTATTCCAAGAAGCAAAAATTCAATATTTATCACTTAACCAAAAATTACATTAAAGAAAACAAACAAAGATCCTTGAAACTATCTAATTGTCTTCAATAGTTCTAAAAATAGAACTTTGAAAATATTAATGCTCCCACGGTGGTGGTTACTAAATTGACTGCCTTGTTAGTGGGCAGACCGAGGTAGAACAAACAAGTGCCAGGGTCATATATGGGACTGAATTAAGAATGGGTTAGTGTTGTGGACTTAATGACACTGTGAAGTTATTTCTAGGCTATTCACTTTAAAATTGCCATTTCAATCTTGACTAACTTAATTCTCCATTTTAAAGTTGAAAGATCATGGAGTTAACTGACTCAAATAATGAATGATGCTAACACTAAGACAACAATGAAGCTGATGTTTCAGTACCCTTTGGGTGAAGTGTATTGACAGACTGCTCTGTGAGGGAAAAATGAGATGCAAACACACAATCACAAACAAAAGAAGTGTAGAGATGTTTGGGCCAAAATGACAGAGCCTGTCAGGTCCTGTAATCAAAGTTAATTTCACCTTGTAAGATGTCAAAGAAGCCCTACAGACATGTTTTTGAAATTCTAAAATTCTCTTTTAGATTCAAAATAAACACACTTGGAAGAAGGTAAAGGTATTGTGTATTAGCTTGCTAGGGCTGCCATAACAAATTACCACAAACTGGATGGCTCAAACAACAGAAATGTATTCTCTCACAGTTCTAGAGGCTGGAAGCCCAAGATCAAGATGTTGGCAGGGTTGGTTCCTATTGAGAGCTGGAAGGAAGAAACTTCCATGCCTGCCCCCTCGCTTCTGGTAGTTTGCAGACAATCACTAGAGCTCCTTGGCTTTCATCTACACAGGCCTTCCCATGTGTAGATATGCCCACGTTGCCCTTTCTTATGAAGACATCAGTCATATTGAATTAGGGGCCCACCCTAGTCCAGTATGACCTCATCTTAACTAATTACGTCTGTGATGACCTTATTTGGAAATAAGGTCACCTTCCAAATAAGGGTTAGGACTTCAACATATAAATTCTGGGGAGACACAATTCAACGTGAAAGCATTGCTACTTGAAAAAGTAGTTGATGAATTTAAGAAACCCTACCAGGTTGTCCAGGCCACAAGTATAAATGGGTTCAAGAATGGATTCTTAAATGAGAGATCTATATCTGTAATACACTACTAGGGGTCACTAGGCTTTTGAAGAGCTTACCCCACTTTCCTTTTCACCTCTTAGAAGTAATCAAGGAATCTATTGTCCTAGATTTGACATGTACCAGTGCTAGGCTTCCAAAGTAACTTTTCTTCAGAATCCAGAGAGAGAGAGGGCCACATAAGAAAGGGAGAGAAGGAGGAAGGAGCGATGGGGGAGATAGGAAGGGAGTGTGAGAGGGTCCGGTAATACTTTTCGGAAATTTATTTTCTGTTAGATACGACTCCTTAGATTACAATATCTCTGAGAGCAGGAAGTTTTATTCATTATCTCTATTTCCCCAGCACCTAGCATATTGCCTGGCTCATTGAAGGCTCTCTATCCCTGTTTGTGGAAATGAATTAAATTGAACTCAAGGCTGACACTGTGGAAGATGTCCAGCCCTGCTCAACAGCCAGTCCACCTGGCATCACCGTTGGAAACTGTGCTGGGCTGGATGGACCATGGATTTCAGACCATGTGGTACATGCAGTGCTTTCAAAGGGGCAAGGCTAGTGGCTTCAGAGTGTTCAAGTAGGTGAGGGAAAGCAACTATAGGCAGAGGAGAGTCTAGTCAACAACTGCAGTGGTTCACACTTTCTCAAAAGGAGGAAAGAATATTATAATAACATAAAGGCCATCTTCCGGCCTCCACATGCAGCATAAGTGATTGGGAGTCAAATAACCCCCCATAATTAAGAATTATATCTTAATGCCATTATTTATAACTGTGTGACCTTGGGGACATATTTCTTCTCAGAGCCTCAAATACTAAATCAAGATAGTAATACCTACTTCAGAGCATTATGGAAAAGATTTAAGTGAAGTTATATATGGGAACTATATGGTCATAACAAGTACAAATGCATAGAAGACGTGTTTCAGGGTGGCATTTCTGCATATTATGCCTAGATATTCTTATATCTTTGTTGCAGGCTTTCTTCTATATTATTGATTCAAATAGTATCTACTGAGTTCCTGCTATTCACACAAGGGTAATTTTGGAAAAAAAGTGCATTACCTTTTCTGGAGTCCTTTCTTTAGAATTTATGAAAACTTCCATTATTATCCTTTGGTGTTTTTATTTGTTGATAACATATTACAAAGTCTTCTTTAAGATGAACTGATTTTTCTAAACAGTGATAGAAAACTTGCAGTCCTTTATACCTTCTTTGATGTAGCATCCTTTTACTGCCAGCATGTTTTCAACTAAATGGTTCCACCGTGGAGATCTACATATAATTTTTTCTTTCTTTCTTAATGATGAAGTATAATGTACCAGTAGGTGCAACAGAATGAAAGGACCCTGCATATCTGCCAATGGTGAGCTCAAGAACAGAAATAGCTCTTCAGGCAGACAGACATATGGGCAGGAGGAGATCGGGATTAGCAAATGTTTAGGTCAGTCTCTCCAATAGAGGCATCACTTTTGATTTTCAAAGCAGCATAAATTATGTAAGATCATTAGCCTTTAGCAAGAGGAAAAAAAAAAAAAAGGTTGGTGAGCTTCACCGACAAAGGACTTGAAGGTAGGAACATGCTTTTATTATTTCTTGGCATTCAATTCAGAATTAGCAAAATATAATATAATAACGTTTATTGGGAGTTTACTATGTGCCAGACACCATGCTAAGCATTTACATCCCATTTAATTCTCATAATGAGTCTATGAGTTAGTTGCTATACTTATCTTCAATTTACAGATGGAAGGAAATAAAGCTTAAGAGAGGTTATGAAACTTGCTGAAGGTCACACGAAGAGTAAACATGGTGGTAGTACTCGAATCCACACTTATTATGCTTTTAACTGCTACATAACCTCGCTAGGATGGAGAGCTCAGGAACTGAACTATATTTACAGGTTTGTTCATTCTTCCCATGCATAGTTATTGAGAGCATACTTTTTGCAAAATATTGTGCTAGAAATAAAATAGTCATTTTTTTGACTTTTTTTTTATTGAGTCCCTAAATTATTGTGGCTTAAAAGTTGGCCCTACTCCTACCTAGGTCCTTCATTTTCCCATTTATAATAAGTGCACAGGGATATTTTCTGCCTAGCTCAGAGGAACACACAACACACAGGAAGCATAAGTGTCTAGCACAGGATGACCACCAGGCTAGTGCAAGCTGGTGTATGTGGGGGTGTAGGGAAAACTGCCAAAGAGAACAGGGTGCTCCACCCCCAGGCATCCCTTTATCTAAACGAAGCAATAAGAATGGAGAAAGGATTTGGCAGGGACTGGGCATGGAACCCTCTTTCTAGCTTTCTCTGCTGTTCTCTGCACACGCAAAAATTAATGAATTGAGGGGCAAACGGGAAAGTAAAGTGGCACTGATGCTATTCATGGGCCATCATAATTCTCCCTTTCCTCAAGGAGAGACAAGAATCCAGGATGCCATGCAGAGACTCCTTCTTAGCACTTTACTGGGATGTGAGACTTCTCTGCATAAGAGGAGAAATGAGTACTGAAAATTATTTGCAAAGCATTTTAGAAGTGAGTAGATGTACTAATGCAAATATATGACGTTGTTAGTGACTAATGGCTTAGTTGGATTTACACCATAAGAATTTTACATTATATTAAATACTTAGATAAGTGGTCTTCGAAGTTTTTATATCATGCAATCCTATGAATAAAAGATTGAACATGCACTCCTAGTATACAATATACATTTGTTGATAAATTATATATATATACAGTGATACTGACTAGCAGATCTTTTTAAATGTGCAAAAATAGAATTTAGAAAAAGAGAATATGAGGCCAGGTGCAGTGGCTCACGCCTGTAATCCTAGCACTCTGGGAGGCTGAAGAAGGAGGATCGCTTGAGCTTAGGAGTTCGAGACCAGCCTGAGCAAGAGTGAGACCCTCTACAAAACATAGAAAAATTAGCTGAGCGTCATGGCACGCACCTGCACCTGTACTCTCAGTTACTCAGGAGGCTGAGGCAGGAGGATCACTTGAGCCTAGGAGTTTGAGGTTGCTGTGACCTAGGCTGATGCCACGGCACTCTAGCCAGGGCAACAGAGCAAGACTCTATCTTAAAAAAAAAAAAAAAAAAGAAAAGAAAAAGAAGAGGAGAATATGAAATGCGAAGTTATTATATTTTCTTTCAGATCATCTTGCATACTTCAGTTTGAAGCCCACAGACTCAGCTTGGAGGTTCTCAAACTTTAATGTGCACCGGAATCACCTGCAGAGCTTGTTAAACCACAGAACGCCGGTTGGCTCTATCCCCAGTGTTTCCAATTCAGTGGATCTGGGGTGGGGCTGGATAATTTGATTTCTATTAAGTTCCCAGCTGATCCAGGAGCCATACTTTGAGAACTACCCAGTTAGTCTATTACAAACATACTTGGTGAACACACCATAATAAATTTGTTTTTAAATGCTAGATTGAGACAGAGTATGATAAAGTTAAAGTTTGATATCATAAGTAGGAATTTCATGGTTTGAGTTATTTGCATGAAATAGCCAGTGTGACAATAGCCTTATCAAATGATGAACATCTTATATAACATGGCTTAATTTACACAGATTAGAATTCAGGTATATCAAATAATAATGTCTGAAACATGATAAATTACTTTCAGTTATCTTTACCCATTCAGTTCTTCTTTAAAATGGTTGTTTTCCCAGGCTTTCGCCCAACTAGTTTGAGGAGGGCCTTTCATTATATTTCTGATTGACACTTTATTTCTTTTTAAAATCCCATCTCTATGTTTGATTTTGTAAATACCACATAAATGCACATGTATGTCAATGGAACAACATAGTGTCAAAATAAATTTAATCGTTGGAAGAAGGTTCAGCATCTGGCAAAATTATTGCATTGGTAAAGTTTGTTTTGCCTTCTTTCACCTCTTCCATTAGAACTTCCTTTCTCCCTCTTCTTCCTACTTTTCTTTCAGTCCTCCTTCCTCTCACTCCCTTCACCATTCCTTTGTCCTGTTCTGCTTTTATTTTCTGTCCATTAAAATCAGCTAAGATGTTAGGCTAAAATAAGATTTGCTAGCAAAAATATTTACGTTTAAAAAAAGAATTATTTTAAATGTAAATTACCCAGCTCCCAGCATCCAAAGGAAAGATATAATAATGTTGGCATACCAGTGGTAAGGTTGATATTTAAAGAAGATGACCCTATAGAGTGTCCCCAAATCATAACACACAGCCATGGAGCTAATTCCATTAACCAAAAGAGTAGCGTCAGTAAACATCCACGCATATTCCAAGAGAACACATGGAGAGAAAAATGTTTTCAGATGCCATTCAGGGTACACTTCAGAGAAATCTTAGTAAGTAGATCCAAACCCACACCTCAGCTCAAACTTAAGCAGATGGAAGACCATGGGAGGCTCCAGGACCACAGTGATATGGCATCCCGCACGACAGGCACCCCTGAGAAGCTGAGCATTGCTTGGCAGATTATTCAGGGGCGCCTCCTAGAGAGTGTGCATTCAGGTTGCAAATCATATTTGGTTTGCACTCCAGGTTTCACTAGGCAAGGTTTTATCCTAATATTAAAATGTCTTGTTTAAAAAGTTTTGCTTCATTTTGGCCTTCTTTCTTGTCCTCGAACTCATGTCACAATGGTCTTAATATCAACTGACATCATATTGCAAATCGAAGGAAATGCAGCGATACCCACTTTGCAAATTAGCCTATGAATTAACAAAGAGCCTTAAGTGGTGAGATGACTGGAAAGGGGCAATGTTTCAGGGAAGGGCAAAGGCAAGACAAGACAACAAACTCAGAGGCTTTCTGCCTCCTCTCTAAACAAATCAGTTATTTGGAAGCAACCGGGAAAAGGAGAGGATACACAAAGGCACATTCCTGCTCACACTACTAAAATTCCAGAGACCCAGGACAGACACCCAATGTGCCTACAGCTGACAAAAATCACTTGAAGGATGTCAGGCTGCAGCATCAGCTGGGGCCTGCAGTCTCAGTGAAAAGGTATAAAGACAGCTCCTGTCTGTCTTTGTTCAAGGTAAAAATCCTGGCTGTGCTGTCTGAACCTGCTGCAGAGAGCACTTGTACCAGGGGTAGGAAACATTATTCAGCAGAGAGTAGCAGGGAAATTGGAAAAGTTGGTCCAGGAAGGAAATGGACAAAAAATAGTAAGAAGCCTGGCTGACAATATAGCAGAAGGAAAGGACCAATGGGGGACAAATCTGCTCAGGTATGTCAGGGGAGCTTAACTACATTTCACCAGTGGAAGTTTACATGTGCTGGCTGCTAATGCGAATACAGCTCATTCTTTCCCAAAGATTTAGGTGGGCTGCAATTAATTTCTTTTTAATGTTTACACTATGATTTCTTTTTTTTAAACAATGCAGTTCCACTTTTGAAGAATGTCATTTCTTCTCCATGTTGACTACTTCAAAGTCCAAGTACCAGTGTGTATTTAAGCTACATTTCCAAAATATGAGTAAGTGAAGTCTCCAAGCGATGCACACAAATTCATTTCCCTCTACTGTGAATTATGAAAAGCACTCTCCTTTGTAATTTAAACATGTTGTCTAATTACAGATACAAATCTTGAAATGTCTTTCTTCTCTCATAATTCTATCCTTGCTTTTACACACACACACACACACACACACAGATTTTTTTTTTTTAGGTCAAGCACACAGCGTTCTACCAGAAAGGAATAATGTCAAATAAAAATAATAGCAGGGATAAAGAAAAATAATCACTCAGTCTACAAGGAGCCGAGAGGAAGACTTAGAAAACAAAGAATAAGAAGTCTTCGGGCAATTTTCCCAAACCTCAAGCAAAATTATATTTGTTTTGCTCTTTGAAGATGAGAAAATAGTATGGCAACATTAAATCATTTTTAGATGAAAAATAAATTATCCCAAATCCCACTATCTTAATGTATCTATTGTAATAACAAATTTTCCAACCTTTAAGCATCTAGATATTTTCTCTTACTCAATTAAAATCATTGTAGGCCAATTTTGTGGGTTTTTTTGTTTTTGTTTTTTTACTTATCACTACACCATAAATATTTTCCCATTTTAAATAATTTCAACATGGTAATATGGAAAAAAACATAATAGGAAACTCACAGAAAAGGAAAGGGTAATACATACATTAAAAATACTCAACCTCATTAGGAATGAGAAAAATGCAAATTTACTTCCATGAGATATATCATTTAATACCTATTAGATTAGAAAAATAAAAGTATGAAAATACTAACTGTTTAGAGGCGATAAAGCAATGTACCCATTGACAGGGAAGGTAAATTGATACAACCATTGGGGAACATTCGAAGTATCAAGGAGAATGGAAGTTGTACATATTCAACAACCCATCATTTCTACTCCTACATCTATCCTTCAGAGCAGCACTGTTCAATAGAATTTCCTGCAATCATGGAAGTATTCTCCTGTGCTGAGCAATATGGTAGCCAATAGCTTTATGTGGCTATTGAGCATTTGGAATGGGCTAGTGTGACTGAGAAACTGAATGTTTAATTTTAATTATGTAAATTTAAATTTCAATGCCTCTAGCAATATAATGTGTACCAATTTTACCACAGAATTATCATAACTGAATGTTTTCATTTTTTGACATTTTGCTAATTTACAATGTGTAAAATTCTATTTCTGGTTTTATCATGAGCTTTTTCAACTGTTAACAGAGTTGAATATCCTTCCTTGTGTTTGTTTATTTCAATTGCCTGACCATACTCTTTGTCCATTGTTAGCTAATGTCTTTTCTATAAATCCCAGGTAATCTTTTCCTTTTTTCCTGGCAATAGTTCCTACTAATTTTCTTTACTCTTTAATTTCTTTCTAATTTATATCCCCTAGAACTTCAGTACAATTTCTTCCATTGCATTTTTCAGTAAGCATTAAAATACGTCTGCATTTTTACTTACGGTTTCTTGTTTGAAGGTTAAAACAACTTAAGATAAACAGGTTCAACTATATAAAAACTAAACTACTATTGAAACAAAACAAAATACTTTTGTTAAAACAGACAAATATATTTGTCTAAAATGTGAAGAGCTCATTTAGTTCATAAGGAAACAATCAACTGAAAGGTGCAACAAGGTGTATTTCTCATTTACTGAGTCTCTGTCATTTGTGAAATGTTTTATTCCATTGTCACCTAGCTTCTATTTTTGTTGTAGAGAAATTTGCTTCCAGTTTAATTGTAGTTCCTCTGTAGGTAGTTTCTTTTCTCCCTTGTTGCTTTTAAGACTTTCCTTTGTCCTTAGTGTTTTGTAATATCATTCCATTCTCTATTTACTTTCCCTGAAATTCTTATTAGAAATATGTTGGATCTTCTCATTCTAGTCATGTATTCTTAACCTCTTTAAATATTTTCTATATCTTTATCTTTCTCTGTTGCATTCTGACAATTTTCCTCAGATCCATCTTCCAGTTCACTCTTTTAAGCTGCGTACAATACATCCATTAGATTTTAATTTTAATGATCATATTTTCTAATTTCTAGGATTTATTTTAGTTCTTTCCCAAGAATGCTTGGTCTTTTTACATATTCTCTTTTGTCTCATGTTTCAATTCTTCTCTTGTGTCTTTAATAATTTAAGACATATTTATTTTAAGTCATTATCAGGTAATGGTATTAACTAAAGCTCTTGGAGGGTTAAATCTTGATGTTTATTTTCTATGCTCACTCTTACCTTTGCTAGATTCTTTCCCAATGTGTTTTATAATTTTAGCTTGTGATCTCATATTCATCAGGACTTTAGATTCCTGAGATGTATGACTTTTGGACTACAATGACAGTGTAGTTATGATTTCTTAGGAGGCCAAGTCAAGCAAACTTGGCCAAGTTATCTTCTTGTCCTGGTGAAACATTTTCCCTAGACTACCTTTTCACTAAGCATGAAGCCTTTTGAAGATCCTGGTTTGAATCAGAATGTTAACAGGAAACGAATATGATTTGAGAAGCATCTATATACATAGGTATTGATTACAAAGGTGTGGGTGGCAAATGGAAACCACAAGAAACTTGAGGTTGACTGCGTGGTGCTGTTACCACCCCCAGGCCTTAAAGGATGAGAGGAGGAAGATGTTCCTGGAATCTGAAAAAAGAAAGAGTTGTATAACACAGGTCTCCTTGGGTAGAACAGTGACCTATGGTTACGGGACACAGCCAGTTTAAAGGAACCTCATAGGGAGGGAAACAGGAGAATAGATAGCCTGAAATCACTCTGCTCTGACCTCCAATGTCCTTCTAGGGTTCTGCATTGACTAAGCCCAGCTGGAAGCCAGAGGATAAGGGAGCCCAGTAATACAGGCTGGAGAGGAACAAAGAGTGGATCTGAAGGGCCAAAGAGCAGACATTCAGCAAATGACTTTATGTAAGTATCTCAGTTCTAATTCCTGTCCCCATATGGCCCTCCAACTGCAAGCCCTTTGTTAATGGAGTCAGCAAACTTGCTCAGTGAAGCCTTAGCATCAGTCCGTGCTGCTTTCCACCCCACTTTTTAGTCCCTCTTCATTTTTGACCCTGGGGATTTCTCTTCCTTTCCTGTGAGTGAGCTCAGTTATACATTTAGAAGGGTATTCCATACATTTTACACAACTTATCTATTTTATATATGTTATGGCCATCTAATCAAATGCATTGCCAGAAACAGAAGACACAAGTTATCTCACGCAATCTTACACTACGAACATTTTAAAGATGAAGAAACTGAGACTGTGTTAATTCTCAGTGATCAAAGAACTATTAACGCTGGGATTAGAACTCTTACTGTAAGGTCCAGGCTTTTTCTATTATACTACACTAACCATTGGGAGCAAATATCCTATCAGTAGAGTGGTGGCTGCCATTTTGAAATAAAGAAGGAAGATAGAAAAGAAGAAAGGAGGGAAGTCCTACAGATTCCAGTAATGCTAAGTCACCTGCAAGATCAACTGTAAAGCTCCAAAATAAAAGATAAATAGGTAAAAATACAATAATTCTAAAGATTCATTAATAAGGACTGACATTATAGATAATAGGTTGCAGCTATGATAATAGGTTGCAGCTATGAATCTGACATTGCTTCTTCCATGGAAGACATCATTAAGGGAGGAAAAAAGCAAAATCCTGATAACTGATTTTCTTTTGACCAATGCAAGACTATGAAACAAAAATATCCTGATTTCAGATTGTCAGAGTATTTACAACTGTACTATGTCACTTCAAAACAGAACCCAAAGCCTCTAAATCAATAAAGTGGCCAACAGACACCACAGAAAGAAAATAACAACATTTAAAAGCCCAGAAAACCATATCTAAGTTCAGACCCACGTGCTAGGAGTTGATGACAGAGAGAAGAAATTCTAATTCCGTATTAGGTTGAATCAGGTCAGAAAATTGTTTCATGAACAGAGGCAATCAAAAATGAAGATATTTCAGCATATTATGGGGGTACAAATATTACGGTTATGTATATTGCCCATGAAAAAAAAGAAAGAAAGTAGCCAGACAACTAAAAATAGAAAAAATTCACCAGGCATAGGGGAGCATGCCTGTAGTCCCAGCTACTCGGGAGGCTGAAGCAGGAGGATCGCTTG
>VBSM01002608.1:13345748-13376995 GCA_008086735.1 Cheirogaleus medius | reverse complement strand
TAGTACATATAAGAAATGAGAAGCTGGTAAACATGGTATATCAGAACAGAGAGGATAGATTATTTTTGTTAAATAGTGCTGTGAAAATTTGTTAATATTTGGAAATTAATGGATTCCTATCACAGATTATATACTAGAACAAAAAATAAAAGGAAGGGAAATCCTTTAAAAAACTAGAACAGAAAATGTATGAAACTATTACTGATTTTTACTTAGGGATGCTCTTTCTAGGCAAATAAATAAATTAATTAAATAAATCAAAAGAAGAACCAGTAGAGAAAGGACTGGTAGACAAAACACAAACTGAGGAAATATATTTGCAATACATTTGACAGAGGAAGATTTGGCATATTAAGTGTTAATAATCACTGAAAAAACATTAATGCTACCATAGGAAAAGGGCAAAAGTGATCAGTAATTGCCAAATGTAGAAATATAAAATGTCAATGAACATAAGTATACTACATTACTAATCAATGAAACTCAAAATAAATTCTTTTAAAATGAAATAGAATTACTGTGTATTACATTGGCTGTACTTAAGAATGATGAGAATATCCTATGATAATGACCAGGATCCTGGAAGGCAGTCACTGTCATCTCCACTGCTGGTGGGAAGTGAATATAGCAGCCATGAAGGAGAGAACTTTCTGTGGGGGTACAGGAGCTCACTGCCTATAGCTGCTGCACCTTTGGGACCCACCAAAGTGTTCATGCCAATGCCAAGCTCTCCAGAGCTGCCAGCGAATGACCAAGCATGGTGAGACCACTAGAACCGAGCCACTTCTGTTGAATGCTCAACTCCCCTGCAGGTAGCCTTTGCTCAGGGGCTGCCATGGGCCTGGCTGAGCCTTTTTCAGTGCTGCACTGCTTTTTGCACTTGGGATCTCACCCTCCTTCCTTCCTTCTCTTCTTTCGCAAGTGTCAGTCCTGCTGAAAGCTCCCCCATCCTATTACTGCTCCCTCTCCCCTTTATCCTTCACAAGTGCTCCCTCCAACAAATATTTTGCATTTCTTTTCCTAGAGTACCTGAACTGAAGAAAATAAATTAGTATAATCTTTTTGGAGGTCAATACTCTTTGACCTGCATTATACTTTTAGAAATTTATATTAAGGAAAGAAGCAAAACTATTCGTAACATTTTACGTAGGATTATTTGACAGTGTTATTTATAATTGAAAAAAGTGAAAATAAATTAGTGATAAAAGATTGGACACATTATTATATTCTATAATATACTATATATGGTCTTAAGTTTAAAGATATGGGAAGTTACTTATACTATTAAGTGAAATATTGAGGCATTAGTCATTCTAAGGTTATGATTCCTCTCTCTTTTCAGTCTCTCTTTCCCACTTCTCCCAATGTCCCCATTGCAGCTGCTTGCAGGCATTTAACACAGAGTTTATCCTGTGGTTCTTTATGTACCAGGCTTTGAATAGCATAATGGAAAGCTTATAGCAGCATAGAAGAGCAAGCAGAGATAGTCTTCATGTGACAGTCTCTTTCATGGATCCTCAATAAAAGTCAAGAGCCTAATACTAAAATCATATATCTGTGAAGATATTTCCATCATAATCAAGAGCAAAATGGTCTGTGATGTAGCTTTCTAGGGTTCTGTCTTGATCCAGGGATAGAACTTTGGGAAACTTATATTCCTAGGCCATTTCTCTTGAATATTAATTATTTTAGCCAAGCTTCTTGGAAGAGGTAAAGCTTGGAGAGTCCAAAATGAACATTCCTAGCTGGTACAGCAGAAACTCTCTTAGCCAGTGTCACTGAGACTGATAATTGGGTGGTTAATAAGTCAGCTATCACTATATATCTTAAACTGTTATTTTAAACTGAGACACATAATTGTACATTCACCTACAGTCTTCTGGTGGTAGACTAAGGTCTTCTCTTTGAGTATGGATCCATTGATTGGAGTTCTTCATCTCACAAAACAACACCCATAATACATCATCATCTCCAATTTCCAGTTTCAATTTCTTTAAAGTACAGCAAGATCTTAAAGATCCTTATATGCAGAAGTACAGAATCCTTCTAGAATTTTATGATTATTTTTCACAGCCTTTTACAGTTATCTTGTCCACACCAAATTTGATAGCAATTTTTTTCTTATTAGTGTACCAAATTAGTTTTTATACTAACAGCTCTCTTTTTACTATCATAGTTCATTGAATTACCTAATCAAAATTATAGTTTACACGGGTTTGAAAACCAACATAACTGATTCTTGATTAAGTACACAACTCAACTGGTGGGGCCGAAGTCCATGGCTGGTACTAGAAGTAGTTTGCTAACCAGGGCATTAGTCAGTAGGTTTTACAGAGGGAATAGAGAGTTTCCCTTAATTCAGTGACTCAGGTAAGTGTAGGTCAGTTAAAAGGATACCTATAGTACCTGAAATGTAGGTATTCAGTGTTATTGATTCGCAGACAGCATGTATGCTTTATAGACATTTTGTTTTGAAAAATAAAGTACGTGAGATGCACACAAACCTGAATTGCAGGAATATGTACAAATAGATAAAGACTGCATCTTACAACAAGAACTACTACTATTATTACTAAAGGCATTTGGTTTTTTATTGCAAATGTGCGTGGCAATAAACACCAGAAAGAACATAATATAATGGCCCTAGTTAACATAATTTCTTTTTCTTCATGCCCCCTTCATCTGGGATATCTGTTGCCCACGGGTTTCTCTGGTCTCTTTCAGAGTTTCCGATATGCTCTCTACTTCCTCAACATGTTCTATATCTTCGTGCTCCCAGATGAAGTTCACCCACAGAAATCAGAAATATTTTCCTTTTACTGCTATGGCTACAGGCATCTGTCTTCAAACTCAGCCCTGCCCCAAGATCATGAGCTACTTTTTGGCTGTTCCTTGATGTTTAATGAGGATATTACCTATTCAAAGAGACTTTCAGACTCCAATTATGAAAGCCCTGCTATGCAGGGCACAACGATTGTATTTTGACTTTGAGAGTTACAAATTATCCTTCTCTACAAAATACAGACTTAAATTGGCATTTGTAGAGTAATTTACTTCAATGACAATTGTACTCCCAAGGGCTTGTCTACATGGACACCCAGATAACTAAGTCTTTTTGAGACTTTTTTGTTTTATCCATTTTGATTTCCAAGACTCTCTTCTAAAAAAGTAGATTTTTGTCTTTTCCAAAACTGTTATTAAGCTATTCCTCTGACAGTAACTGGCCAAAGACATTCAGTTGCTTCTTCTAAAAGGTATTGGCAGGACTATTTAATCTCCATAAAGGAAGATGTGTGTCTTCCTGTCTGCTCTGCAAGGAAAGTGAAAATCTAGTTCAGCCAAAAGCCATATGAATTTATTCAGATTTTAATTTGAAATGATTAGGAATATGAGGAAGCCTTACTTTGTGCTATTTAAGATTGAAGCTCTTTCAGTTGGATAGCCTTTCCTGTCATTTAATAATAAATCTTTCTTAACTATAGCCATTTTGCTCTTTGATTATGATGGTTACCTGGAGAGGTAAGGCTGGCAGGAAGCATCTTTCCAGCAGTTATTCATGCTTGGGGTGAGAGCAGAGCCAGTCCTACCCTAAGCATTCATTCAAGTTTCATGTGACTACTATGTCAACCAGGGGGTGCACTGAATATATGACATTCGAGCTGAGATCAGGAATCTAACGTATCCCCTTTGCTATGACAAGAAAAATGTGTCCATTGTAATAGACATTTTGTTTTGATTTGATCTGTCTATTCTGAGGTCAAATCAGGATAGGGAATAAATACATCCTGATTAATAGGGGAATAAATATATCCTGGGAATAAATATATCCTGATTTGACCTGTCTATTCTGAAGTCAAATCAGGATAGGGAATAAATACATACTTCCAAGAACAGCAAAACTTCTTAGTAGGTGGGTCAGTAGCCGTTGTGTCTACTTCCTCATGTCTCACTGTCTCTTCAACACTCTGATCTGCACTTCTGTCTTCGGTGCTCCTCTGCTGCTCATATCAAGGTCACCAAGAACCTCTATCCTCATCTTATTGCATATTTCAGCAGCATTTGGCACAAGTGTCACACCTTCCCATCTTGAGACAGCTTTTCTCTTGATTTCCAGGGCTCTATCATGCTACATCCCAGGTCCCTCCTCAGTCTCCTTTTCTGGATCTTTCTCTGCTTCCTAAACTTTAAGAGTACCTCAGTGCTCAGTCCTTAGCTCTCTTCTGTTTTCGATCTACATTATCTCCCTGAATGAATTCATTCAGTCCCAAAGTTTTAAATGCCACCTTCATGCCAATGCCTTCCAAATTTAAATTTACAGCCCTGACCTTTCCTCTGAGCTCCAGACTTATCCTAATGGACATTAGCTTCTAATGGATATTAATGGATGCCTAAAGGAATTGCCAAATTATTATGTTCAAATGCAGCTTTTGATTTTTGCTCTCTCGTCCCCCAAAGGGTGCCTCACCTAGACCTCCCTGTTTCGTAATGTGGCACCACCATCAGGTCGGTTGCTCAGGCCAAAACGAAGGCCTTGTTTTTGATTCTTCCCTTTCCCTCATCCCCCTCACTTCCCCTCCAACCCTCAACCCGTCTGCAAGTCCTGCTGGCCTTACTTCTAAAACAAAACTTCTAAAATAAGCCACTATCACCTGAGCAACTGAGTCCTCTCTTGCCCTGTATGGTCTTTTCTTACACATTGTAAAAACATAACTCTCATCCTCCAGTGACTTTTCACAGCATTTTAAATCAAATCCACTTTTCCCAGTGACCTAGCAAGGCCCTTCCAGGCTGGTTGCTCACTCCGTCCTGCCCTTGTCTTGTCCTGCTCTCCCGCCTCTCACCACACTCCAGTCTGTCAGGTTCTGGAAGTGGCCAGGTTTGTTCCTGCCTCAGGGTCTTCTGCTCACTCCTTCTGCCTGGCATGCTCTGCCCCAGATCTTTGCTTGGCCAGCTCCTTTTACTGGCCCGGTCTCACCTCAGATGTCTCCCCTGGCTACCTAAATCAGCTGCCCTTGTCTTTTCCTCTGCCCCCAGACTCGGCACACTTGCTCTCTTGTTGTCCTTTTATGTTGCTGTCTTTGTGCACTTTCCACTTTTGTAATTATCTGGTTTGTTTATTTGTTATTTATTTATCATCTGTCTCCTCTGAATTTCATGAGGGCAAATCACGTCTGCTTTATTTTCTGGGGTACCTCTCCGCCACCCCGTGCCTGGTACAATAGTGAGTGCGCGATAAATCTTTGTTGAATGAATAATTTGCAGCTTAGAAATAGACATGGGGAGATTGGATTAACTGCCAAATTTCTAGCAGAGTTTTACTTCAATGTGTCTAAATACAAAGTGGCATAAAGCTCTGAATGTGTATGAAATTGTTCTTAAAATCCAGGTCTCTTGTAGGTACATAAGTTCATTTATTGAAGAAAAACTATCAGGTGATGGTTTTTATGTTTAATCCTCATCCTGCCACTTTCTAGGGCAGTGGTTTTCAAGGTTGCTTGTCCCTTGGAAGCCCCTGTGGAGCTTGGGCCCTGCCCTCAGAGATGCTCACGTAATTGACGTGGGTTGTAGCCTGAGCATCAGTTTTAAAAACTTTCCAGCTGATTCTAATATGCAGCCAAAGTTAAGAATGCCTGTTCTAGGGGATATTTTTGGAACTCATGAAATACGCCTTCCAAAGCTCATGGAATCTGGAAAATAGAGCCATTTATCTGAAAACCTACGATTAGAGGTTTCCACAGATCCTTAGTCATTAATCCAGCCAGGGTTGAAAAGGCCTAACTCATCCTGGTTGAGTTTCAGTATCACCAACCACATCAGTCTCTCTAAAGCTGAGAAGGCTTGGTACAGCCAGATAGCAACAAGTGTGGTGTTATTTCAGAAGCAACGAGAAGAGAAGTGATTGCAGATGGGGCGTGATGGTCTACTCAAGAGGAAAGAAATGGCGGGGCTGCATATGTGGTTCAATCGAGAAACTGGTATGGTTCTCACCTGGGCCAGATCCACAGATGGAAGCGTTCTCAGAATTAGCATCCAGAGGAAGCGAGTTTGGCTGGTAACAACAGCCTTGTACGAGCAGTAGCTCTGGGAAATGAAGGCACAAGAGTGGCAGTCCAGATTTCAATCAGCGTGTGTATATAGATGAAACCGTGAGGTAAGAGGGCCAGAGGCACAGAGCCAAGAACAATATTGGAGGGGGCAGTGTGGGAACATCAGGGATTCAGGCTGCAGCGTGGGCTGACTCAGCAGTGGGTATAGACCAAGCACCCTGCTACCCAAGTACACTAGAGCAGAATGGACTGGAAAGGGTGATGTGGGGGATGGGGGACACCAGGCTTCCCAAAGAATGTGGGCTGGGGCTCATGTCATTTTATTTGGGTACTAAGTGTAACAGTAGCCCCCAGGAATTGAAGAATTTAGAGAAACTTTGTTTCATTATTTATAGAGGCATTTGAGCAGCTGATGCTTTTACTTTCTCTGTGAAGTAGGAGACTAGATCATCATTCTTTTTACTTATTGTTTTTAAATGGAAATGGCCTTTCAAATACCTAAAAAAGCAATCATAGATGCTCCTACAGTCAACTTCCAGAAACAAAAGGTTATTATTTTGACACTTGAAAAGGTATTTACACAATTTCTCCTAAGAATAAATGCTCTTTCTAAAGCCCATTCTGCCTCGTTATGCTTTTCAGATTAAGCCTCATTGTTCTCGGGAGCTCTTTCTGTTTGACTTTATGAAAACAGACACGGAGCTGCTACAACCCAGGTACAGCTCCAGGAAAAATATTACAACAAATTGTGGTGTTTGCACTGTTTAGAAAAAGATTTAAGCAACGATAACATTAATTCATTGTTCAGCTCTTGCCATATATGGCTCCAGTTCAGTTTTCATCACCTAAATTAGTCTAACTTTATAAATCTGTTTTTGGTGAGCTCCTTCCTTTTCATTTTCTGAAAAACAGTGAGCATGCCAAAAAGATTTATGAAACAAAATCGTTCAAGACCTAAGATTCTCTCTAAAAATAGCACTTCTTGATAGGCAATGAGCAATTTTTATTCTTTAGTTTGTGCTTGTGTGCACATTGCAAAAGAGAGAGAGACAACTCTAGCAGGTAGGAAACTAAAGGGTAGAGCAGGTGAACTTCCAAGATGATGACAAATTTTAACACTGTCTAACATATTAGTAAATCTGCTATGCCAACATTATTAATAAAGGGGTTCTCTAAATCACCTAAATCCCCGAAAAATTAGATTACTGCTAATTCTTGTATAGTAACATACACTCAAAATTATGCAAGGACAAGCACACCACACACATGCACAAACAAGAAATTTTTATCAGGATCTATGAATTTTTATCTTCGTATTCCCAGAACCAGGTACTAAAAATCTCAGTGCCTAGCACACAGAAAAGTGCAAAATAAATGTAGGCTGAACAAGCAAATGAATGAACAAATGAACAAGGAGCATGTTTCCAGACTCTGGCCTAGAGTAGCTGTGACCCTATTGCATGGGGTGACTTCTTCATGCACAGGAGCTGGATTGGAAAACTAGTGAGAGTGTAATCCCACAGACCTTCTAATTTGAGAGGTGACAAATAACAAACTCCCCACGTGCAGAGTTTTGTTTTCTTCTCATGTGCAAATTGACTGATGTCTCCAATGACTTTATGTTATTAACCACCCATTTTTTTAAATTAAAAGAATGAAGAAAGTATTCTTCTTTCTATAACAGCTTGTCATTTTCCTTGGAAGCCTTCCTTATGAGATTTTCTAATGCTGCAGAAAAATAGAAGAATATAGATATATCTTTTTAAACCAGTGTTGTTCTGCAGGAGACATTTCTTTGGCTAACATTCAACCCTTCTTCCTGTTGAGAGATTCCCCATTATTGATTGTGTTGAGGGTTCACAATGTCCACTATGGAAAGTGAAATGAGGAGAGCCTCTCTCCCCCTATCCCTGCAGCCAGAATGCTGCTCCTGACTAAGTTCCTACCAGAGCTTTGAAGCTGGAGCATGCATGTACTTTCATGTGCTTCACAGACAAAAGTGAAACCCAAGAGGAAGGGATGCTTAGGGTTCATCTGGGGTAGTAGCATCTATCAGTGACATTGGCTAGGATGACAACCTGGCCAGCCCGTTTCTGCTACGTAGCCTGGGCACTCTCCTTGGTTTGTGTTCATTTTCCCAGCTCTTTCCTCCTGTTCCCCCATTTAATTGTATGATCCCTACATAACCTTAAAATAAATCCTCTTATTTGCTTAATATATCTACAGCTAGCTGCTCTTGCTTGCAAAAAAAAAATACCCTTATTGACACATCTCCTCAATTACTGATCAATAACAGTGCTAAGCCTATTCCTGGAAGTTATCAATAAAATGAAAGGAAAAAGCAAAAAATTATAAATTATCTAATAAATTTGAACCACATTTAGACACATTTGTGTTTTTCCAGTTGTGGCACAGTGGAAAGTCTAGGGCCTTTGAATCAGGAGGATATAAGTTCAAGCACTGACCCTACTATTTATTATACGACCTTGGGCGAGATACTTAATCTCTGTGAGCCTTCATTTCCTCACCTCTAACACAAGAATAAAAATATCACACAGGTATGTTCCAAGGACAATGTGAGATTATTTTTATCATGAAAGCACTTTTAAATCTTGAAGCTATTTTTATCATTCCAGGCTAACAAAATCTCTTCTATATAATCTCATTTTGCACACACTCCACATCCATTATATATTTCCTCGTTTCTTTTTCAGATAGAGCCTGGGAGATGAAATACTTTGGCTTCAGATTCTAGTTTTAAAAAGGACCTTATGTCATTACTTCCAGTGTAAGCAAGAAAGCTTAAACTATGTTGAAAAGTTGAATAGATGACTTTGCTTCTCAATTCAGAAGCTGAGTTTATATTTGATCCAACTATCTGACTCTCCTACTGATAGGCACGTGCACAGAGAGCAGTTCAGGCGACAGCTCTTTGCCTGGTGATCCTTCAAAGCTGCCATCCAAACACTTTGGCTTCTATCTAAAATTAATGTGGGTGAAACATGTTTTCCTGGTTTATTGATGTCACTTAGTATAAAGTCCTGCCCACGGAGGCTCTTAAGTAGCCATAAAAGGAAATTTTCTGTTGTGTGACGCAGGCATGCAGCTAAAGGAAGGTTGTGAAAACTGAGGCAGAGATGCAGAAAATGGGAGGAAGCACATTGCTGGCACAGCCAGAATTGTCTGAAATCTGGTCATTAGTCTTGGATGAAAGAGGAAGGGAGACATCCCTTTTGGGGGGCTATGCTTGTTCAAGTGGATCCCTTGTCTATGCCAGTGGTTCTTAAACTTGTCTGCACATCAGAAGCTCATGGGGTATTAAACTTCTGGAGCCCAGGCCATGTCCCAGACCAAGTAAATCTGAATCTCAGAGGGCGGGACCCAGGTACTAGCATTTTTTGAAGCTCCACAGGTGATTTGAATGGGCATCACAAATTTGGGAACCACTGGTCTATGTTGTTCTCATAACCTGTTCATTACAGTAAAGCCTGTGAATGGAAACAATCCATATCTGAGAATTTATTTTTCCTCATTTCTCTACCCAATTCTGGTTCTCTTGAACCTTAAGCCTGACAACAAAGTCAAGATACATTCATTATATTAGGTGCATATACTGTGTTGTTTTGAAAACATTTCTAAAGGCCTAATCGCTTTTATAACAGAAAAATATTTGGCTTAAACCCAAAGTCATTTTCTAGTGTAATTGTCTTTATCAGGAGCTCATCATTTCTCTAAGGCATTCTTTCTGAAATGAAATATTCTATTCTTAGTGTCAGACCTCAGAGGTACTATTTTTGAACAATTGAAATAATATATTTTTTTAGTACTGAAATGACAAAAAAATTCATTTTTCTAATCAAAATATACTCTCCCAAACTATTATTATTCACACCCTAAATTGTTAAAGTTATAAATTACAAGTTTGTACAATTCTCTTTTTCTGGATTACAATGAAAGTTATCAGTGCAAGTATTTTTGTTAAGGAATACTGGAATATGCGGCAATAATGATAGCTGGCCCGAACTGAACACTTATGATGTGTTCAATGTTTTGTTTAGTGCTTTACTTACATCAGTTTATTTGCAACTTGCACAGCAACCCCGTGAAGTTGATGCCATTATTTTCCTCACTTTTTCAAGGGTGGAAACTGAGGTTTGCAGGTGATAATTCTTTGAGGTTTGTTAGGTAGCTGCTATGTCATATGTGAGTGGAAATTTATTGAGCCTAAAATGTGTGCCTAAATGTGTCCTAATCCCTTTCATTGATATCTCTCATTTTATCTTCATAACTACCAACAGACCAGGCAAAAAATATGACAGGATGTTTTAGGAAAGAAAAACAGATCAAGAGCCTTCTCTCCTGGCTCCCTGGCCTCCTGACCTTCTCACTCCTGCTTCCTCTCTCATTCTCGCCAATGAAACGAGGGCAGCCCCGCCAGGATCCAGAACAAGTACTGCAGGAGAAATGCCTTCTCTCTCCCTAAATCTTCAGTTTCCAAATCAGGCAGATGAAGAAGTCTAAGGTTAGTATATTTTTGTAGGTAACCTAGAGGACAGGCAAAGCAGCAAGTTTTTGCATATAATTGCCTAATAAATCCAAAAGCTAAAACTTTCCAAGCAGATATAACTGCTTTTGAGATTTTCCACAATTGAAGTTAAGACTGCTATTCAAGGCTTGACATGCATGAGTAGACTTTTCCCCTTAATATTTAATACAGAGTATTTAGGAAAAAACATGTAAAAAGAAGAAAATGAAAGTCACTTATCAAGAAAGGGAAATTTGTAAAGATTTTGGTATGTATCCTTGCAATTATATACATCTTTACATAATTTTTTCATTTTGTTTTAAAAATGAGGTTATAGAATAAAACAGTTTTATAATCTGTTATTTCACTTACCATCATTTTAAATGTTTGCATTATATTCTAGCACCTGGGTATACATTATTTACTTAATACTCTATTGGGTATTTAGATGATTTCTCTTTTTTTTTTCACTGTTATAAGCAATGCTGTAATGTACATACAAAATTTTGCAACCTGAAGGAAACTTAGAAATGATATGAAAATTATAGCCCAGAGCGATCAGGGAATTGATCAAAATTACCCATTTGAAAAGCTTGGCAGAAACTCTAAATGGGATCTTCTGATTGCCGGTGCGGGCCTCTTTCCTCTATACCAGTGGCACTCAACCCCTACTGCAGGTTCTCAAATCACCTGCAGAGATTTAAAAAAAAAAAAAAAATTGTGTCCTCACCTCACCCCAGACATTTTGATTTAATTGATCTGGAGTGGGGCCCAGGTATCAGTATTTTTAAAAACTCCCCTGAGGGCTTTTGTGTGCTGCAGGGTTAAGAACTACTGCCCTACACCAGCCGGCTGCTGGAATCCAGACAGGTGTCCTGGGACCCTCTCGGCATTAGCATCTGCAAGTTAAAGAGAGAATGGTTTAATAGAACCACTCAAAATATCCTACAATTATTCTTTCTTGAGCTAACCACACCTGAGTAAGTTACTCTGGCAACTTTCTAGTCAATTTTCGTGGGGTATTTGATCTTGAAAGAGAAGTTTCAAGTGTGTATTTGGAAGAATACATTGGTAGACAAGTGTATATTTCAGTAACTGCTCAGGTTTTAGAGAGCTCTGAATGTTTGCTTTAGAGCTGGTACAAGGCAAGGGCTGGAGGGCAAAGGTGGAGCAGAAGCTTGAGGGAAATTGGAGTGGCTCAGGCTTTTCCCACTAGTACTCACAGCTACAGAGCCAGTTAGCATGAGCTGGCAGATCTCAACGACTCTGAACCCCCAGTGGCTTGGCTGTAGCCAGCCTCTTCAGCCATCTTCAGGAACGCTAAGGTTATATTTCTATAAAATACTGGTAGGTGTCTAAATAGTCCCATTAGTTGCTCACCAGCATGGTAAGGTGGCCTAAGCATCTCCTGCCCCAGGCCCCACTGTCCTACAGAGGTGTCAATCAGACTAGAACATGGCTGTCACTGCCCTTGCATCTTTCTTGTTGCAGTGGAGTTAGAAATCGATTGTACCCCGAGGCTAGGGAAAATGGAGCTCACCCACCACTTTTCCAGGCCAGAGACTGCAAGTTAGAAAGAAACTGCTTGCTGTGTCTCCTATTTATTTGGAGAAGTGTCTGGAGTCCAAGTTAATTGGACAGCAAGGCTGTAGGGTTTAGTGATTCAGTGTTCAATTCGTACCCACAGGTTCCATCCCAGGGCGCTGGTTGGGAAGAGTTTAGGGGCCACATTCTACCCAGAGCACTACTCTCTCAGAAACCATAGCAAAGTGCTAGATCCCTTCTCCCTTATGGTGGGTTTGCTCCTGGGGACTCCCTGCTGTCCCGACAGTGATCTGGATTCACCAGATCTGCATACTCATCAGAACGCCAACTGAAGGTAAATGAGAGAATAAAATTGGAGGAGAATAGTGTCCCTTTACAAGAGAGAGAAGAATCTGCTTGGTCTCAGCTCTGTTTACTCAGAAATTCCTTAGACAAATAACGGGGTGACTGGAGAGGGGAACCTGCGGTGTAGTGGCCAAGGCTGTGGGCTACAAGTCAGGAGAACTGGCTTCTCATTCCAACTCTGTTGTTCCCAGGCTGTGTGGCTGAGCTAGTCACCTCACCTCTCAGAGCTTCAGTCTCTTCATATGTAAAATAGGGATAATAATTCCCAGTTCACAGAAATGTAGAAAGGATTAAATGACATACTATTTATGGGCACACTTTGCATCCTCTAGCTGCAGTCCCCAACCCTTTTAGCACCAGGGACCAGTTTCATGGGAGACAATTTTCCATGGACTGGGGATGGTAGGGTGGGGTGTCGTGGGTGTGGGGAGTGTGGTGCAGGGCTCAGGCGGTGAAATGGCCCATTTCCTAACAGGTCATGGGACCAGTAATGGGCTGAGCCTCGAGTGTTGGGGATCCCAGCTCTAAAACATTGGAATGTCCATAGCGATAGTGGTTTCTATTTATTCAGTAAAGGGTAAGTGTGCCTCTCAGGGCCTCTAAGATTCTAAGAAATTAAAGACTTGTACAGCACCCTTTTAGTTCTAAAATTGAAGGCCCCCAAACCCCTGCAATGGGAGGGAGGGTGAAGGGACTTCATGAGAACATCTGGGAAGGAGTACGGCCCCAGTAGCTGTTCTTTCAGTTGTTTACTTGGCTTGGACTGCCGAGCTAGGGGGCGATGCTCTCATGTCCAGGACACCTCCTTTATCTCTTGCTGTTTTGCCATCCCATCCCCACCTCCAACACCAGTGTTTGCATCCATGGATATGCTTGGGGGCATTTCTTTTATCCCTAGAAGAGGGAGGAAGTAGACCCAAGAAGGAGGCAGAGGACTCTGGCGAGTTGAATGGGGTCTGTTTACCACCTGGACCCTAGAATAAACTCAGACTTCTCTGGGAGATGGAGTAGAGACAGAAGCTGCAAGAAATACATCAAGAGCTTGTAAGCAGAGCTTTTTCAAGCCTCAGCTGACCAAGTACAGCATAGTTGGCAAGGAGGTCATTCTCCCTCTTTAGCATGGAACCCAGCAGCACTCTGGGGACTAGGAGAGTTTTCAGAGCACCCCAAGACAGCAGGACAGAGAAAGGAGGGTAGAAGTTGCTGTGCAATGCCTGTGGTTACACACTGCTTGGTGGGCTCATGTGTAATACCTCTTTGGGCACTAATAGAATAATAAACAATAATAAACATTTTTAAAGAACCTGAAAGCTTACTACTGGGGGCCCTACTCACCTCAAAAACCCCAGATATAATTGCATTAGCAATATAATACTGATGTTTAAAGTGTTGATGCTAAATCTGTAACTAGAAGAAGCAATCAAG
Source organism: Cheirogaleus medius (assembly GCA_008086735.1). NCBI lineage: Eukaryota > Metazoa > Chordata > Mammalia > Primates > Cheirogaleidae > Cheirogaleus > Cheirogaleus medius. Next base: position 13,363,108 of record VBSM01002608.1, on the reverse strand, counting down.
AAAATGTTAGATTATCACAGAATTCCTGGATCTTAGAGTTTTCATGAACTTATAGGTCAGTCACTTGATCTAGCTTCCCTGCAAATGCACAAATTGCTTCTCTATACATTTTTTTCCCTCTGTAGGTAACATCTATGCCTTGCCAGCCCTAAACCCCTTCACCTTAGTGTCATTTCACCTGACTACTTTATAGGAGCAGGGAGGGGAAAGTAGAGGGAAGGGCAAGAGAAGAATAGACGATCCACTGGGCTATACTGAACCACGAGTCTGAAAACAGGGAAAAATCAAGTACTGGAAAGGAAATGTTTGCTGTAGGTTCTGCAGTTGTAAGCAGAAAAGACTGACCATAGAATAAACACTCTGCTAGGAATTCAGAAATAGCTATCTAGAAATGGCCATAATTCTTTTGTGTAGATTGACATTTTGTATACAGAGTTCTCTTTCAGTTAAATCCTACCAGCTATTAAGCCATATAAATAACAAGAAATCAGGTTAAGAAATTTCTTCCCCCTTAGGATCTCAATTAGATAAAGTAAAATATGTATGCCCGGTATTTAGCATGCATGCGGACCTCAGACTCTATTCTGTACCTGATAGGCTATTTATCTTGATCAAAATAAGATTAATGGCTCCTGTTTGATGCAAGAGAGTACTATGTGGGTTATATGATAATTTGCATGCATCTTCTTGGCAAAATAGAGGGTCTTTCAAGCAGCTTGACTTCAGAACAAATGTACAAATATTATCATTTCTTATGTTCAATTCCAGAAATGTTTAACATGTTCCTAAGGCTAATTAAATAGGTTTGGGCTTCACTAACTAATAATTCAAAGCCAAACTATATTTCCCTTTTTTTCTATATTTGGCAGGGTTTTTTTTTTTTTTTAATGAGGTGACAGGTATTGACAAGTTTTAACACTCCATAGTATGCCATTCTGAAAGCAATAAAGAAATTAAGAAGGTGATAAAGGTCACAGTTACTAATATAAACTCAAAGTGATAAAACAGCCAGGCGCTTCTCTCATTATTCACATCCAACTCTGCAAATATTCTGAGTGAACAAGCAGGTGATAATTAACAGAGGTAGACAACAATGGCTGAGGGCCACTTTTTCTGTTGGCCAACATATAAACATCGTGATATTTCACACGCAAATGTGAATTCATGGATTCTTTTAAGAAAGAAAAAAGTCCCCCCAAAATGGCACATTTGGCCCATATTTCCCCATGGGAATCAACAGTCAGTGAAGCCTGGCTGGCAGCCTCTTGCTTCAGATCTACTTGGCACCACCCCACCTTGTCCACTTCACTTTTTCACTCTGCCTACCTGGGCCCCTGTTGGACCTGAGTTTGGAGACCTTGAATTGCACACTGCCTCCAAACACTGGCCCTTTGAGTGCAGGGGACCCCTTATTTTCCTTCAGCTTTGTTCCTTTATCCCTTGGCCATACCCACTCCTTAGTCAGCATGGTTCCCAAATAACCAATTCACCCTCCTTCCCCATTTTCTTTCCTCTTTTCCAGCTGAATCATTTTCTTTCCCTGCCTCTTTCCCCCTCACATCCCACAGAATTTCCTTTTCAGAAGTTGGAGAATGCCTTTTAGAATGCTGAAGCGTGAAGCAAGACTTTCCCAGAATGAACTGTGATCACATTTCTTTTGGAAAGATTACATCTAAACGGATATCTGAACTCGCTTCACATTTTCACATTAGATCTACAATGGCATCTGTACAATAACCTAATACTGAAATTTAGAAAATAATTTAAACTACTCTGAGTCAGAACAGACTTGGTAGCTTAAAACATATTTCATCCTCCAAAAACAAAAGATTGAATCTATGAATATAAAAACAGTTGATATGGCTTGTTTTATGGAAGGAACATTTGCTGAGTGATTCTGCATTATGGAGCATGCTGTGGCCTAAAATAATCTGAGCAGTTTCCTTATTATTCAACGATGATACAGTACTCAAACAGATGCAGCTATTCGAGCTCAAACTTCAGATAGTAAGAAAATGTGGCTTATGGTGGAAAAATGTTCATGGGAGTCACCCAGTTTGGAAGATACAGCAATCTCCTTGAAATTGCATTCTTCCCCCTGTAGCTAGGTGAGGGTTGAATGATGTTCTGACTCCTGACCATGTGCTGACCGGCAGGGGCTACTTCAACTCTCCCTTCTTGCTGTGTACAAAGACTTCTCAGATGTCCACAGGGGACCTCCCCATGGCTACACTCTTTGAAAATGATGAATTCTGGGGCTTTTGGCCATCTGCTGTGGTCAAGGGAACTGACCAAGCTGTGGAGAGACCTTCCATTCACCCTTCAGTAGAGTGAGATTTTCTTTCTCCCACAGAGGGGACAGCTGTACTCACCCAAACTAGACATTCCCAAATCACAGTCACAGAAAGATTCTGACCTCGTCTAGCTCACTAGAGGACGAAGAGTCTGTTGTGGTCCTTGTAGGGAAAGTCTTTCCACACTGGCCACTATCTTTGAGTAGGACCCAGGTGAGAATTATCACAACACCAAAATAAATAGATTTTTGTAAAAGTGGATAAAATGCTAATGAGAACAGGAATAAGAGTATTAAGGTGATTGATCTTGACTTGCCTTCCAGTTACTCATTTCTTACTCCAAGGAAAATTATCCATCCCTCACCTACCTTTTGTTACAGTAGGATAGGGCATTCAGGAATAGAATACGTTATTTTTTTTTAAACAGAAATAATGACAAAAAACCGAAAGTGTGGTGACAATTCAAGAAACATTAAGTGCTTATTATACATCAGGGACCATTTTAAGAATAAATTTCTACCTAAACTATATCAGAAATATTTGGGTGAGCATAAAGGAGGATGATTTCTTTTTTAAGACAAATAGAAATGTTCACGGTAATGGAAAAATAGGAATATGACATTGAAGATCAAAAATCAGAAGTTATCTGTTTACTGATAATGAATATCTGAGAGAGGAAAAAAAATCCATCAGGTTCACATATTTCCTTAGCTCAGTGAGTGGATGGCAAGAATGAAAATAAGAATTCCCAGCCAAAATGAACACTTCAAAATTAGACCCTCTAAGGGAATAAAAGAGTCTAAACCTCAGAGCCTGAAGCTCTAACAATCAGTCATTTTGGCTGAAAACTAGAAATCCCATGAGGGAGGCAATTTAGATAATTACCGTTATGATTTTAAACTCCATTTGCTGGGAGAGCAGGAGCTCTTGTGGGTTTATTGACAAGGGATTTCAGTATTTTAAGAAGTAGTGTTTTTAAGGTTGGTCTGATAATCTCACCCAATCTCATTTTCTATGAGTTCTCCCCATCTTTTCACCTAGCCTCAATGTTACTTTCTTATGAGTGCTCCTGTCACCCAGTGGGAAGCTCCTGTCTCTCTTTTGAATCTCTCCAGCACTTGGTACCCTTCCCCACCCTCACCTCCTATTCTCATTGGTGTCTTGGAGTGGAGCTGAGTGGCCAAGGTCATTGTGGTGATGGGGTGTCCTGCTCCTGCTAGAATGTCCTCCTCTGGGAAAAAGTAGGTCAGTTCTTGAAACACCCAGCTTTCAGTCCACCCAGACCTCAGTCAAAGTCTGATTCCACAGTGTCATGTCTGGGACTTGCACAATCACATAACCAAGAAAGAAGGAGCCTGAGGACGGAGGAATTTGAGTAGATATGATATAAGGAAAGAAAGTCTGAAAAATTCGGGGTCTAGGGAAAAGTGCTGAGGCCTCAAGAATGTAGAGCCAAGATCCATTTATGATTGATTGAGGGCTTCCGCAAGGCCATAATTTTGTTATTTTTTCCTTCCTGCCTCTTTTCCTCTTCTCGGTAGCTGAGGAAACCTTAAAAACCCTCAAATCGGCTGTGTGCTGGCTGAAGAGATCCTTGTTCTGAAGTGTGTCCAGGGGAGGAGAGAGACTGTGAGTAGAAATAATAGTTTGTGGCAGTAGAAGCAAAGGAAAGTCAGTCCTGGGACCAGTCCAAGAAAGAAAGGGTCTGTCTGAGGAAACAGCCCAGTGTGGTAGGAAGAATAAAGACTTTGGCACCAGAGACCAGTGTTCCAACCCCAGCCCCACCGAGTATCTTGACCAAATACCTCAACTTTTCAGAATCCCAGTTTACTACAGAATGGAGACTTAAAAAATACCTAATGTTTTGAGTGCTCTGGAAAGCTCCCAAGTGAGCCTCACCTAGAATCCGGATAGCCCTGGAGCCTCATTTGCTCTGGATAGGATCACCATCTTGGAACCACAGGGAAAAGTCAAAAGAATAGCGAGAATCTCAGTCTGGCATTCTTGAACTGGTGAAATAATCTCAGCTCCCATCCACCTACATAGTTGGCTCTATGATGAGGCCACTCTATGAACAGGCTACTCTCTGTTATTTGCAGGTAAATGCACTTCTCGGTCAACATGACAGCTTTTAAAAATGTTATCCCTTTGGGTTGTAGGTAAATATTATTTCAGATGAACTCATTTAACAATGAAGTAATTAATATGGGCAAAGGGTACAGCACATAGGTTCTTAACACCTACTATTTGTTTCCCCTTGGTTCAGGACAGATACAAAAAGTATATCCTGAGGTTCACTTATGGCAGGAGGCCCAAGGCTATACAAATAAAAAAGAGAAAGTTTATTGCTGCTATTTGTTCTTCGAAGCTCAGCCCAAGGCATCATCCCCTTTATGAAGTCTTTTTCCCTGGCTACACCACTCAAACACAGCTGCTTGCTGCCTCCTTTATGCCTCTCCTCTGTCCTCTGCCCATTTCTGTCACAGCATGGATCACATTGTTCTGCAATGATTCGGTGACATGTCTATGTCTACACAGATGCAAGGTGAGAAGCTCCTCAACAGCAAGGGCTGTGTTTATTCATCTTCATACTCTGGAGCCTGGCCCATCATAAGTGTCTGATGTTTAATGAATCAATGAAGGAACAAATGAACTAAGAAGGAAATGGGCAGAAAAGAGGGGTAGATGCTGATGGATCCACCTTTGACTTCTTTCTCCCACTCCAGCACCCCTTTCCTCACTTCTCACATCCAAGCTCCCTACTTTTCCTAACTCCCTGGTCTTTCTAGAGATCCTGTCCTAGGCCTCAGGAAATATCACTTTGGCTCATAGATTAGGAAATTTTGTTCTCACTAGGCAGCTGGTATGGAGGGAGATGTATATAAATCAGATCATAAAACTTACAGCCAGAGAAGCCACATGACATGATTCTGGCCAATGAGACATTCATGCAAGTTGCGGTGTAAGGCTTCTGAGAAAGTCCTTTACAAAGGGACACACTTAATTGGATTGTCTTTCCTCTCTGCTCTTCCTACTTTCCTGGGATATGGACACCATTTCTGGAGCTGCAGCAGCAATCCTGAGACCTTGAGGAAAAGGCCTGTTTGCTCAAACAGACCCATTCTTTCTTGGACTGGTCCCAAGACTGGCTTTCCTTCCCCTCTACTGCCACAGACTATCATTTCTACTCATAGTCTCTCTCCTCCCCTGGACACACTTCAGAACAAGGATCTCTTCAGCCAGCACACAGCCGATTTGAGAGTTTTTAAGGTTTCCTCAGCTTCTAAGAAGAGAACTACAGAAATCTCAGTCGTGATATTCTTGAATCATGACCTGATGCTTGCCCACCCCCTACCCCTGGGTGTTTAATTATATGAGAAAAGTTAACTCTCATGTGTTTAAGTCCCTGATCTCTGGCCTGTGTTACCTGCAGCCAAAGCCAATGCCAAACTAATAATCTAGCCTTCATTCTGTTCCTCAGACACGCCAGGTTGGGTTCACTCTTAGGACCTGTACACTTGCTGTTGCCTCTGCCTGAAAAGCTTTTCTCTCAAATCATCACATGGCTGGTCCCTTCTCAAAGTCAGATGTCAAGTTAGCATGTCACCTTCTCAGAGGGTCTTTCTGATCACCCTAACTAAAAATAACTACCCACACTGTACACATCATTCTTTAATAATGTCATCCTGTTTCATTTTCTCCACTGTGGTTATCGCCATCTGAAATGCTCTCTCTTGCTTGTTTCTTCTGTCACCCCACCCCCACTCCAACACACACATCAGGGATGCAAGTGCCTTCTCTCTATTTTACTCAGAGCTGTTCTAGCTCCAGTATCTATGAATAGGTTCCCAAAAAGAAAGATGACTTTGGGAGTTGTACATGAATATATTTGTTCACAGATAATACTGTCATATATGTTGAAAAGGTTTATAATTTTGTGAATTATGGGTTAAATACTGTTTATGACCTAACTACCATATATAACATTGTTTATATGGGATAATGAGTTTCAAGTTCAATTTCCCTTAATGAGCTCATTATAATCTTGACCATAGATCATCTTGCAGTTTATGCCCATATCCAGAAAACTCTCCCTGTCTCCCGAATTGTGCAGCTGCTTCCCGACCTTTTATTCATAACAGCTCATCAGATTTTAACTCCTTGATGAATTTTTTTTTTGCTTTATTTGCAGAATATTTAAAAAATTTTTAAAAGAGTCCCACTCAATCTCAGGTAGATTTTTTAAAAAATTGGCTTCTTGAGCGTCACTACCTATAATTCCTTGCGGGCCCTATCTCATTTCACATCCTGTCTTGTGAAAATTATACTCAAGTCCTTTCAAAGGCACCTCTCCTAACTTCTTTCCCTCCCAAGTGGTTTCTGAACTTCATATGTTTTCCATGGGTGAGTTTAAAAGCAGCAACATCTTTTTCTTAATCCTTTTGGGACCCTTCCCTCTATTCCAGTTTTCAGTGTGAGGAGTATGAAAGATTATGATGAGACTACAAGTAAGACCTTGACATTTAGGAGAGTAAATCATTTCTTTTACTGGCTAACGAGTATGTCTTTACATGTAGAAACCATATACATAGACAAATAGGATAGGGTCATCTTGTTATACACATCTAGAGAACAAAAAGTAGAGCAGTTTAAGGAAGTAGAGAGTTTAAAAGTTAGGTGGTAAAAGATAAGTCCAGAAAGATAGGTTGGGTAGCATGACAGAGATCGTGGGTTGTTTTTCAATATCCATTCTCAGCCTTTCCCTTAGTAATGAAGTCTGCATTTTATTTAAGGAGGCAATGAGAAAAAAAATATATCCCCTAGGCTTGCTTGCAGTTAGGTGTGACCATGTGATACAGTCTGGAAGAGGTTTTGTTTGGAACTGCTTAACGAGATCTGACCTCACTGGGCAGGGTGGCCTTTTGCCCTTCCTCCTCTCTTCCTTTTTCTAGCTTGTACCTGGACTGATGCTGAGCTCCTGCACTAATCTTGCATCATTAAGCGAGTTGAGGATGGAAGCCACAACTTAAGGACAGGTGACAGAACCATGGTTTCATGGAGCCACCACCCCAGTTCTGACCTGCCCATTCTAGGGCTTTTGTTCCAGGAAAGAATAAACCCTGGTGTCTTTAAGCAACTGCTACTTTGAATTTTTTGTTAAATGTAGCCAAATACAAACCTTTCTGATACAGATGCTCACTTGGGAAGCTTTTAAAAATATCCCAATACCCAGGCTGTGTCCCAAACCAATTAAATCAGAAACTCTAGGGACGGAACTCAAGCACCAGCACATTTTTAGGCTTCCCAGGTGATTCCCTTGTGCGGCCCAGGTTGAGAATCACTGTTTTAGGCCGATAGGCCCATTTTTTTTGCATATTCAAGAATCTCTCAAGGGACACAATGGTGCTTATTAAAAATGTGGATTTCCAGGCCTCACGCCCCCAGAGGTTTTGGTTCTTTAGGTCTGAGGGTACCCCAGCCAGGTGATTCTGATATGGGCAGGCTATTTGAAGAAACATTGCTTTAGGCAGTAGAGAATCTTTGGAAGTTTTAAAGTAAAGAAGTGACAAGATCAGAGGAGTGTTTTAGGAGGATTAATCTGGATCTAGTGAATAAATTGAAGAGGAGAGGTGAGATATTGAAGGCAAGGAGACCAACTGGGAGGCTCTAAAATAGCTGATGGCCTGAGGGGATACATTCGGTGAACTAAGAGGGTGGACACATAAATGGGAAAAAACCCAGGAGACACAATAGAAACTGAAAAAGATGAAACACTGCAGACCTGATTACCAACGGATAGGGTACAGGGTGGGAGGACTTCAAGGTATTCTCAGTGACTGAAGAATACACGGGGGGTTTAACTTCTCCTGGGTTAATATGTATTTCCCCCTTTTGCTCCAACTCCATCAGATTGGTGTACATTATTAATTTACTCTGTATCTACAGCTGCAAATGTTAAATTGATTTTTGTTAACCTGATTGTATCTAGAGTCTCCCATTAGGTCAGAAACATTTATTTGCTAAATCAGTTCTATTTAAAGGCTCAAATGCTTTATCCTAATAAGAGTCGATTTCACAAATAAGTTTAGTATTTATATGTGTGTGTGTATGTATATATATGCATGTATATAGGCAAGCAATTACATGTTTTTCATGAGATCTTACTCTTTTTCTTTAGTCATGTCTTGTAAAGCAAAGGAAATCAAGAAACAGGCAGTATAGTTATTGCTCTGGAGCTGTGCTTTGTATAAATATCTTTCTGGGATGAGAAGGTTAAAGAATAGTTCTAAAAACTGTTCTCAATGGTAAATGATTATTTAACTATTCAATATAAAGCCACCAAGCAGAAAGATGTTATGGTGATATTTTATTAAATAACCTAAAGTAAACATAATTACTTTATGAGTGATTCTAAAATACACACTGCCTGCTGATCTGTTGTAATAATGAACAGATTATTTCTATGCCTCAGAAATTGATCATAGGTATGCTCAAGTCCTCTGCTATTTAAAAACCAACATATTGGTTATAGAGTTATAAAACAGAAAATAATAACAGTTAAATATAATAAAAATGTCATAAGACATAAACTAATCTAATCTCTCAATTCTTACTAAAGTCTATATCAAGGCACAGTTTCTTTTAACAATAGATTTTAAAATACCCAGTAAACTTAATGAACAAACAAGACACATATATCATCACTGAGCTTGCTACTTAGGGTGCAAAGATGAATGAAACACAGCATTGCTCTCTTGCACTTCAGAGTATAAATATTAAAGTGACAATGAATTTTCCAAAAGTTCATTTTAGATTGAATTTTCTCTCTAATTAAAACATCTGTTGAGAAGACTCTAACGAGGTGAAAGTCATTAAATCTGTTCAAAACATGAAAAGGCTAAACTTCAACAGGCAATGGGAAAACACTTGTCTAAATTCTATATCACATTTAGTCTACTTGCTAATAATAGCACCCTTTTTTAATCTGGTGCTAGTCAGAACCTTGTCACTTGCTCCAGCATATGCATATGGTCCTTAAGTACCAGTATCAGTACCACTGAGGGACCACCACCTGCTCAATTCTCCCATGCACATCAGGGAAAGAGAGTGCCCCATGTGGATTGTCAGATACCTCATCTACTCTCCCCAGTATTCTCTCCTGCAGTTGGAATTTTGTTCCACTTTCAGATACTGGCAATTAAATTGGTTAGAATAAATTGCTAACTATGTTGGAGACTCAGTACCTTTGTGGGCAATCCATTTCATACAGAAAACATTCTATTTCATGGTCACAAACTCCACCCCTAATAGGAGCTAAAATCTTGCAAATGATTAACCACTGGACCCTGGGACATCAATGTGTGAAAATGTAGAGAGTGTTACAGCTCTTTTAGAATTTGTCCAGCAGGTTTTCTGGTTTTCACTGGAAACCCCTCCCCAAATAAAAAGAAAAAAAAAAAAAGGAAAGTATAGAGAGGGTACAGTTCTAGACAAAACTCCATCTTCACTGCCCACCTCCACTTTGGACAAAACAACCCAAAGTATACATTTTACTGCAGGTGGGCCAAGGGAATTTGTTATGGTTTGAATTATACCCCCTCCAAATTCACATGTGAAAGTCGTAACCCCCAGTACCTCAGAATGTGACCTTTTTTGGAAATAGGGTCATTGCACATATAACTAGTAAAGCTAGGGTGAGGTCATACTGGAGTAGCATGGGCCTCTAATCCAGTATGACTGGTGTCCTTGCAAAAAGGGGAAATTTGGACATGGACACACAAACAAGGAAAATGCCATGTGAAGCTGAAGGCAGAGATGCTTCACCACGCCAAGAACACAAAAGATTGTCAGCAAACCACTAGGAGCTAGGGGAGAGGCAGGGAGCAGATTCTCCCTCACAGCCCTCAGAGGGAACCAACTCTGCTGACGCCTTGATCTTAGACTTCAGCCTCCAGAACTATGAGACAGTACATTTTTGTTGTTTAAGCCACGCAGTTTGTGGTACTTTGTGATGACAGCCCTAGAAAACTAATACAGAATTGTTCTTTCACTGTTATCTTTATGGATAGTATATTCTTTTGGCATAGACATAATTGGCTTTCACTATTTGACTAGTGAAAGTTAAAAATTTTAAAGCACAACACCTGTAATAGGGAGGAAAAATAAAGCACAGAGCGGGCAGCCTGACTTGTCTGCCAGCCACAGGTCTCTTGTCCTGACAGCAGAGGCGGTCCCTGCTCACGTAATACCTCCCCCATCACGTGAGAGCTGCTTCCGTGATCTCCTAGCTCTTCTAACACACTCGACCCTCACGCGACATTGCTGCCGTCTCAGCCAAAGTATTGACTAAGCTGTGATTCTCTATTCTCCCTCCCCTCACTCTTCCACCTCCCAACTTCCTAGCAAACAGAACAAGAATATGGACAAACAACCACCTAGAGTAGGACTGGGAAAACAGAGCAAAAAAATTAAATAGAAATTAAACAAAGCTAAAAGCAACCCTTACAACCTGCCCCCTCTCCACTCCCCAAAGAAGGAGGATGAGGAGAGACAGAAGGACAGAGGCAACAAAAGGAAACATAGGCCTGCTGGTCAGGAAAACCATGGCTGGAGGCAAAAACCTGAAATCTGTGGTTATGAATCTCTAGGATGTACATCACATTGCTCCAGAGGGCCATTAGGAAATTTAGATTCTTCTTGTGAATGTACTATGCTCAGATTCCGCCATTATTTCTGGAATTCAATCATCAAACTTCCCTGATAGTGCTTATTTTTTCATAGCTCAAATCTGTAAACAAAGTCTACGTGATTCTACACTAATTAACAATGAATACTGAAATAATGAAGCCAGGAGACTCAGAAGTCTTTCAGTTCAACCTCATTTAAGTGTGCAGGGAATTTAACAGACTTATCCAATATCACACAGCCTATACCAGAACTAGGCCAAAAGATTTTGTACATAGTATATGATTTGTGAAGAATCTAGGCTAATTTATACAAAGAAAATATTTCTAAACTTAACTACTCTTGAACCTTCACATCTCCATATCATTTTTAAGATTTTCAAAAACAGGCTTTTTGATAGCCATCTGGGAAACTTCAACCTGGAAAATTTCTCAGAACATAAGAAACCAAGGTCAACAAAAATTTATTCTAGCCAAAATATTTATGTAAAAAATATCTGATGGATTAATATCTTTTTAATATAAATATATGTTGATAATCTGAATTTTAAAATATCTTAATAATTATGCTAACACTAACCCCTTAATAATAGCATCTAATGTATTCTAGAGAATTTCCTAAGTACTTGATCTTCACAATACCATATGATTTGGTCCCATTATTTATTAACCCCATTTGGCCGATTGACAAACTGAGGCAGAGAGAGACAATATCTTTTCCCAATTCATACTACCTGTGAATAGCAGCACCGCCTATCTAGCTCCAAAGTCTACGCACTTAACCACTGTCCCAGACTGCCACTTCCCATATTCATATGCAGTCTGTGTATGAATTCGAACATGTGTCCTTAGGAAGTGGTCAAGCCAGGCTTTTATTCAGGTCTAATCTGATTTAGAGTCAATGCTCTTTCCCGTCACACTGCTGTCTCTCATGTTATTGTATTTAAACCTCATTTTTCCGATCTGGAGTAAACACTTCTACACTTTGACTTTATTCAGCAGTGTGAGAAAGATTCATTCCAACACGTACACCACAGAAGCAGCACAGGAAAGGGAATCTTTGCCACCAGCATACCAGCCATGGCATTCACTCTAGAAGATGCCGGAGGGTGTTAGCCCCTCTGAGTCATCCCTATCTTGTGTGCTGTGCTTCTCGCTCCTTGTTCTTAGGAGGTGGTGTGGCTGACGGGACAGGCACTAGACCAGGGAGCAGGAGACCCAGGTTCCAGTCTTAGAGCAGCCTCTGACTGGCAGAGTGCCAGGAGTGCCATCAGACAGGCTGGGCATGTGGTCCCTGCTTCACATACCTAGCTCGCTTAATCCTCTCGACTGCCTCACTATCAGGCATGACAACTAGTTTACAGATGAAGGAACTGTGATTCAGAGACTTAAAAGTAATTCCATCAAGGTCACTTATGATGATATTCAGCCCCAGTCTGACTCCAATATCTTCATGTGTATTCTACCAAGTTGCCTCCAAGGTCACTTAAATCCTCTGAATCTCAGACTCCTCAAATATAAAGTACCATGGAGCCCTGGGGATTCTTTGAAGGTGTCTCAGAAGTCATTTGGGAAAGGAAGTCCAAGCAGACAGGGCCTAGGCTTCTGCCTGCTCCTGATATGCACACGGACACACACACACACACACACGCCTGCCAGCAGTGCAGGGCAATGCCACTTTGACCTTCCTTATAAATATGGCTCTCTTCACTTAGATTGAAGGGAAGATTTGCTGCAAAAAAAAGTTTGGGGACCACTCTGACAAGTGATCTTTAAGACCCCTATTAGCTTTACTATCTAGGAGAAGATCAGAGTGGTAAAGGTATAATAACTTTGGTAAATGATGCCAGTCAGAGGAGACATTGGATTTACCTGGCTAGGTCTGACCAGCGACAGATATCCGATGCCTTTGAAAGAAAAGGCTGTGCCCAAACTCTGCTGATCTAAACACAATTTGAGAAAGTGTTTTGATTGTGTTGGTGAAGATGGCCTTCTTACCCAGGGCCGGTTAGTGAAGAACACAGTCCGAGTTTCCTTCTCTTGTGATCAACACCATTCCTTGAGGTTTTTAATTGGTCAGGGATGAAAGGGATGTAGCATTTGTGGCTCATTTGACTTAACTTATTGTTTTTTCTCTTCTTCTCTGTCTTGCCTCATTCCTTTTATCCTGTCCCCTTTCAAATCTCTCTCCCTGTTCTGGCCCCAAAGCCAGCTGGTAGACAAGGAAGAGTCGGTCTGAACTTATAAAAAATGAGTGAATTCACTTACTCCAAGTCCTGCCTTTCCCTCACCTGTGTCCCTACACAGAGCATTGGTGCTTAGATGATAGCTATGAGGCAGCATCTTGATGCATGCACAGACAGCTAAGTCTTATTTTTCTCTCATTCCTATAGCTCATACCCTTCAATAAAAGCTGCATGTATAGAAAAGAATAAAGCCAACAAAAAGATCAAGTGTTAATCATAGTGATGGTGATAATACCTTTTAAAAAAATTTATTGACGTATACTCTACATACCATAACATTCACTCATTTTTAGTGTGCAATTTGATTATTTTTAATAAATATACAGACTTCTACAACCATCACCACAGTCCAATTCTGGAACAATTTCCATCACCCCAAAATGATTCCTCGAGCTCCTCTGCAGTTGCTATCTGTTCCCACCTCCAGTTCCAGGCAACCACTAATCCCTTTCTGTCTCTATAGATATATATTTTCTGGGCATTTCATGTAAATGGAATCATATAATATGCGGTATTTTGTGACTAGCTTCTTTCAGTTAGCATACCCTTTTAAAAGTTCATTCATATTTTAGCACGTGTCAGTACTTTGTTCATTTTTACATGACATGTTTTTGAATGGAGGTGTTATATAGAGGAAAGAGCATGAATTTCAGAAGCAGTGCAAACATGAGGCTGAATCAAAGCTGTGTCACTTCTTAGCCATGTGACTTTGAGCAAGTTCCTTAATCTCTCTGAGACCTATTTGTAGATTAAGGATAATGATCCCTCCCTCAGAGAACTATTCTATGAAATAACTAGATTGTGATGGCACAGAGTGGGCACTTAAGAAATCCAGTCCTTCTCTCTAAATTCCCCCTTGCTTTTCTCATCTCTGCTCCAAACTTTAAAGTGAATCTGCCAGACTCCTTACCAGTCTTCACATCAAACTTGAAATGAGAACCCACATAACAAGCAGTATCAGAAACGGAATTCCGCCAAAGGGAATCACATCCTTCATTAATGGAGCCCAGATGGTGAGAAACTAAAGGGATTTCCTTCAATTATATTGCTGTCGTTTTTTATAAAGAACATTAAGCTGCATTTAATTATTATTTTAAGGGAGAAAGTGGGTCAAATTCTATCCTAGAACATTTTATGGAATTGGCCTTCCCTTTGCGAGGCTCTGAGAATATTTTAGTTTCCCATTAATTCTTATAAAACTGCTCCGTAACATCAACCCTCAGACAACACATGAGCAAGAAGCAAAGGGCTACAAACCCCCGAGTAAATAAAATCCATCTCAGGCCAGGTACAGTGGTAAACACCTGTAGTCCCAGCTACTCGGGTGGCTGAGATGGGAGGACTGCTTGAGCCCAGGAGTTCAAGACCAGCCTGGGCAAAACAGTGAGACCCCTGTCTCAAAAAAAAAAAGAAAAAAAAATCCACCTCAAATCCTCAAAATTCAACTTTTAGCCAATAATTTCAGACCCTTTCTTCCATGAACCTTTAGAAGAATCTGAATTTCATGTGTGTGGCAAAGTAGACTGAATTGAACTCCTTGATTAGAACATGTTCTCCTTTTGAGTTCCAATTTAAAGGGATCCTAAATATAATCCCACCCTACACTCTTGAACACAGTTTACAGAGATGCTACCCTTTAGCCCTGAGCATACAATTTCCTGTCCTAAACCTGCTTTTCCTTCTGAATTATTGTTTCTCTATACTTTTAAATTCACCACTACTCCCCTTCATGTGTCTTTATTGTTTTATTCTCCCCTATCTGGGATTTATCACGGCTGCATTTCTTCCCCAAACTCCTGAAGCACTTAATTCCCCTCCACTTCCCAGATTCTCTTCCTGTCGAGTGCAGTATAATAGTTAAAACAGAAAAGGATAAGGCTTCTCAATATTTACTAAATAAAGTAGGTTCGTAACATATTTTGTTTATCCCTCTCTTCAAGGAGACTAGTACAGTATCTTTTTCATGATATAAAATGCCTGTTGTGAAACACAAACTATTAAGAGAGGCAAAATATAGCTTTCTAATCTTTATATACCAGTAATAGTCACTATATATGTTATTGGCATTAAAGATGGCAAAGAGTGATTCTTTCAAATAGGTAAATAATATGCAATTCCTACATGTGATCAATCTGCAACATTATCAAGTGAATCTGACTAATTTGAACTATTGTTGCGATAAGGTCATACTCACACAGATAAACAGATAAAGGCTATATCCAGATTGAACCAAACAAATTAATGTATTTGTATAAGGATTTCTGTGTTTCCTTGCTCTAAGTACTTATCTTGAAAATAGGAACTGATAACAAAATCCATGTCTAACTTTTCTCCCAATATTAGGAGATCAAGAAGGAGTAGGTGGGGTCCCAGGAGAGAAGTTTTCACTCACTGTATGTTACCTAACATAGGTTTAGGAATCCATAAACATAATTTAAAAAATGGGTGGACAAAAGCAGTTTAGGTTTACCAAGATTTGTGAATTTCCCCAATCTGTAAAAAATTTTTCTTATGTTTAAACTTACCCTTCCATATCGCTACAGTGAAGAGAGTAATTTATATTCAAGACTTTATTTTAGGGATTTTATTTTAGGCAATATCATAGGAATTTATCTTGTGGTATAAATAGTAAATCTGGGATTTAGCAAAGATTTTCTCTCTACAGCACAGGCCTTTTGTTCAGCAGCAGATGACAAAATAATCTTGAGGCATGATGATTTAATTTCAGTTTGATGCCCAAACATCCCCCCAAATCTTAATCTCCAAATTCCGGTATATGGCCAGTATATTAGAAATTACTTTTTAAAAAATTCCTTAAAGATTCCAAATCATACATAAATCATATGTGTGTGTGTGTGTGTGTGTGTATACACACATGAATCTCACAGCCTTCAAATTGTGGTGTGGCCTATAGTTTGAGTATAGCTCTCTGGAGATACCGACCTCAAGGTGACTGGTTAAAATCTCAGATTTGGAGAGATCATCTCTGAGGCCTTGGCCACATAAAATTCTATCAGCATCCATGCATCATGTATAGGAATTAACCACATAATGCCAAGAGTCTCCTACCCTGAGATGGCAGCAAGTTTTTGGTGTGCCTGACGGGCCATTTCACAGCCTTTGGTTCTTGTCTTGTGCATTTCCGCCCTTAGTGAGGGGCAGCTGACTGAGACGTCCCCAATAGAAATGACCAACTCTCGGTACAGGGCCACTTGCGTGTTGAACTCTTGGACAAGCTGGAAAAGAAGCGAGTTTCTGTCACCAAACATTTATCATCAGAAAGTTTCCTATTTCGTTGTACATAAACAGGGGCCTTCACTGACCCCTGAGCCACCTCCGCAAATCTCCAACTCCCCAAATCTTTAGCCAAGGAACCTAGTAATTGTTTAAAGCTTACAGCACAAACGTGGCAAGTGTCTGTGTCCAAGGCATGTGTTTATTTTTCATCAGCAAGCCTGGTCAGGGAAGCTCTATTTCCAGACCTACATGCCCCCACCCATTCAGACTCAATTTCTGAAGAGCAAGAGCATATCTGGAGAGTGATCATGCCACTCCCAGGTCAACAGAGAATGATGCTGGGAACTCTCCCACAGACGCTCCCGTCTGCTACTGCTAGGATATGGATTTGAAGTTGCAGGGGCGGGGGTGGGGGTAGACCAACGGTGGGGTGAAATAGGCAAACCATTCACCTCCTGCCGGGCCACTGATCCTCTCCTGCTCTGGAGCCTGACTGGAAGACCAGCCACAGCCTCTCGCTGGAACCTTCTTCCCCTCCGCAGCGCCCCGTGCTCTCTGTTTTGGTTTGTTTGTTACTGTCTCCCCACAAAACAGCACCTCCACCTCCCCATTCCGTCCCTCCCTGGTGAGCGAGCCAGTTCATCCTGTCTTTCGCATCCACCATTCTTCTTCGAGGGGACCTAGGTACAACCTACAGCCGCTGATCCCCGAGACCCTTGCTGTGGCACTTCTCTCCGCAGGGCCATTACGACCCGGGTGTCACCCCGAATCTGGGGGACTGCAGATTTAAAAATAGTGCCTGTGCACGTGATCGGCATGGAGGAGCTGAGGGTGGGGGAGTGGCTGGCACTCATGCAAATGATTAACATACACGACTCCCCCCATCCCCTCTCAAAATA
>VBSM01002608.1:13327265-13345648 GCA_008086735.1 Cheirogaleus medius | reverse complement strand
AGCGGGGGCTTGCTGATCTGGAAGATCGAGGAGCGGGTGGACCGGCTGGGGCGCTTTTTGCGCCCATTCGGTGCAGAACTCATGCATACACATCCACCAAGCCGAAGCCGCTGGTGCAGTGCGCCCCGGCGCGGGCGGCCCGGTCGTTGCCCTGCGCGCCGCCGCCAAGCAGCCGGAGCCGGGACCCGAGGCGCGCGGTTCACAGGGTTGGGACTGGCTGCGCGGGTCGGTAACCTTCAGCTTGAAGGAGAGCCGGGGGAGCGCTGGCTGTGCCGTGCAGCATCGCTTCCACTAGCAGCGAGGAAGGGGCGCGATCAAGTTCTGCTCAGCAGCATTGCCGGCCCTGTCCCGGGAGCTGGGCGCTGGCGCGGGCTCGCACCGCTTTCCTCTCGGCATGGATCGCAAGGCTGGGCGAGAAGGAACGCGCCGCCCGGCGGTTCCGAGTTTCCATTCAGGTGGGGGAGCAGCTTTCAAAGCCTGCGCTGCAAGGTGGGGGGCGGAAAGGGGTGTCGCTCTTGCTTCAGTGTCTTCCCGCAGCGGTGCTCGGTTGGTCTTTCCCCTCCCTCCACTGTCGCCAGGCCTGGAAGGGCTGGCCGTCCCCGAAGCAGGCAATTGGCTCTAATCGGCTGCCTTGATCCCTCGTCTCTAGGGCTTGTCTGTTTGAAGATCCCAAATGAATCCGTGGTGGGACTGGCAGACGCAAGGAATCGGTCCGGCTGACGTTGTTAGCTGGCCCGCACATTGATAGGACGGGAATACTAATGTGATCCGTCCATACAATCTTCTTCTCCATCCACAGTTTATGCACTTATCCAATCAAATCCCTGGGAACATCAATTGCAATATTACTTCATCTGCTCTATTATTAGAAACGAAAAGTGTCATCAGAGTGGAGCACATTGCCACATGCTGGGACCTAAACACGAATTTCAATAAACCAATGTGGGCTTGAGGCCCTCACCATCTAAAACTGAGACTGTCTGGAGCCACAGGAAGGAGTGAGGTTTTTGCTTCAAAAAGGAGATCTCTTGATAACCTAAAAGGAAAGCTTTGTTTTGGTTGTTTTTGTTTTGTCTTGTTTTAAGGGGGGAAGGGGAGTTAGGTGAAATGCATAGAGGCATTCACTCAGACTGGCCCTCATGCCCATCCCATTCAACTAGTAAAGCTCTTGGTTTTGCATTTCAGGGTCTCAGGACATAGCTCTGAGAGTTTCCCAGTAGAGATTTGAACAAGTAAGCTCCAACAGCCCTTCCTGGGCACTCCAAATGACTCTCTTCTCCTTTATCAGATATCAGTAACCCAGAGGCCAAGGCAGGTGGGCCAGGAAAGTAGGAGGACGCTTGCATGAAAAGGGTAGGGGTGAGGTCCTCAGCCATTAAAGTTCACCCTCACCACTGACATCCTGCTGAGATACTTCTGGGAGGAAGAGGGAATGGTGTGGGTGTTTAATGCTCCGAGAATGCTTGTTCTCACGAATGGTTTGTTTGGAGGGGAGCAATAAAGTGGTCTGCCACAGGGGAACCAGTTATGTGTTGAAAAGCCTAATAAGAACAAATCAGAGGTTCCTGGTCAATCTGTTAAGGGAATATGAAGAGTACATAGAAACGGAGAGCTAAAAATAGCCAGGAAGGCTAATACCCTAAAGAGGGTGGCCCAATAACTTTTTTATAAGATAGGTAAACATAATGGGGTGCTGTAATAAGAGAGATGCTTGGTTTTTGTTCCCAGTTCCTGGTACAGAGCTCCTAAAACCCTTGGAAATTACCTGAGTGATAAGGATGATAGGAGTATCTTGTCACCACAAAGACCAAGCCTTGATTAGAAGTTTGGAACTTTCAGCCCCACTCTCAAATTTCTGGAGAAGGGAGAGGGGCTAGTGATTAAGTTAATCACCAGTGGCCAATTATTTACTCAATTATGCCTACATATATAAATCTCCATAGAAACCTCTAAACAATGATGGTGTTTGGGGAGCTTCTGGTTGGGGAAGACATCTAGGTGCTGGAAGGATGGCACACCCCTCCTCTATACATTGCCCTGTGTATCTCTTCCATCTGACTATTGCTAAGTTGTATGCTTTATAATAAACTGGTAATAGTAAGTAAAGATCTTTTCTGAATTCTGTGAGTCATTTTAGCAAATTTTCAAACCTGAGAGGGTGGTTGTAGGAACCCCCAAATTTGTAACCAAGTTGGACAGAAGAGTGGGTAACCTGGGGACCCCATGCTTATGACTGGTCTCTGAAGTAAGGGCAATCTTGTGGGACTGAGCCCTTAAACCTGTAAGTCTGATGCTAACTCCAGGTAGTTAGTGCCAGGAATGAACTGAATTGTAGGACACCTAGCTGATGGAAAAGACACCATGCATTTGGTTGGGGAGGGAAAAAAACACTAACAGGTGGATACCTGAATATACATTCAACTATTTTTACATAGTAATCCACAAAAGATTGAGAGTCAGTTTTCCCTATCAAAGACTGGGGAAGGGGGGATCAGCCCCTACTCCCAGATCTCTGTGTTCTGCTAGCTTTTAGTTGTTTAGATAGCCCAGAGACATGGATGAAAGGGCTCTCTTGTTGGCTGAATCTTTCCAAATATAAGAACTTAATCCTTAGCCGGCTTCCTGACTGTTCCTCTTTGCCTCGGTCTCAATTTTCTTTCTACTTCATATGCGTAGGAAGACAAAGAGGCTAAGGGATACATCAAGTGCCTGGGATTTGGTGAGTGGTGAGGATGGTGGGATGATGAGGAGAGAGGTAACAGGCTAAGGGGCTTTAAAGAAGGATGAGTAAAATGGTTTAAGTCCTGTGTTATAAACCTCTTTCATGACCACTAGCTTATCCTCACATCTTCTGCCCAACTTTCAAGAAAAGTCTGCTGTAGTCCATGGCTGGTGGTGCTTTGGAGAATTAAAGAAAAAGAGGCTGCCTTTTACATGTGTGGATGTGGATGTAGGGTGGAGAGAACAGGACACTGGAGATCAGTCTGCTGGAAATCTTTGGCCACTGCTCTATTGTTTCATCTCGTTTCCCTGCAGGGAAATAGCGACTTCCATCAGATTTGAGCATCTCAAAGCTCCTCAGTAGTAGGTTTCTACTCCAGCTACAACCATCTGGTTACTATCCACCCTCTTCTTCTGCCTAGAGACAATTTCAACAAATTAAAAGAAAAAAAGCAACACAATTGCACTGCCCTGTTTCTATGCCATATTTCTTGCAGAAGCTGGGAGTGGGGGCGGGGGGAGGAATAAAATAGGTCAAATGTAATGCTACATCTGAAGGACTATAGACTCAGAAACCTGCTGGGGGATTAAGCGGAAATTGTCATTTGTAGGTGCCCCTTGGCCTTCCCTGATACACGGCCCAAGCCATTTTCCTGAGAGGGGAGAAAAAGCATCAATCCCAGAGCTGTCTCTCCCAGTGACAAATGCTGTAATCAGAATAGCAGCAGGCAGGCTTAGTTCCCTCACCTTCCCCCACATTCGAAATGGCATGAATTTACATTCCTGAGGCTGTCTGACTGCCAAGTAGAAGGGTAAAGTGTAGTTGGAAATTTCAACAGCAAGGGCACATTTTCTGGATACTCAGACCCAATTTTGGTACATCCAGACAGTGGGTCCCCTACAGGTATATGGCTTTGACAAGAGTCACTTCCTAAATTCACTCCAATATTCTTCATATTGCTTCTATAAGGAACTACCGTAGGACCCCAAGACGATCACCTCAAACTTGGCCTCTCATGAGAGGTGAGCCTAAGTGGCAGGTTTCATCTGGGAATAAAGTTCAAGGAGGTGAAAAAAAAATAAAAAAGGGTCTTATCTGAGTGGGTCTGGGACAGAAGCAGAGAAAAATATCTTAAGATACTGGGTTCTAAAAGTTGGGGAGATCTGAAGGGCATGTTATTTCTGTTAGTGTCACAAGATAAGAAATTAAGTTATTGTGAATAATTTAGTGAATAAATTGTCTAATAAATGATTTATTTCCACTAAAAACAGGAAGGAATATGTTGGGAACATTTAGTTACTAATTTAACAAATATTTTTTAATGTTTTTATTAGGGGCAGTTCTAGGTATTGTTGGTCCTAAAGCTTATATAATTTTGGGACCCCTCTTTAAGAAACAGAATATAAAAACTTAAACACAAAATTAGATGTATGGTCTTAGATGTCCTATACAAGTGAGGCTCCCTGAAGTTTAGGCTTTATCACCTTCATAGTAACTTTGGTGTCTCTTATATGCATTATGGACATCTAGTGTTTTGCTTACTCAGTTTTTACTCCTTCTTTTCTGACAATAGGACCTTAAATTTCCTTTGAGAAATCAGTTCTCAATCACTTTTTGTCCACATGGCTCTGTGGGTAGGCATATGACTCAGGATTAGCCAATAAGAGTACTACATTCCAGTGGCCACAATAATTGGCTTCATAATGGGTATGGAATATAAGCTGAACCAGTGAACTTTAGCCTTGGAACTGTCAGGTTGAAACCTATGAAATTGCAATTATTCAACCATTTTTGACCTACATAAATGGCAATTTCATATATTTCAACCTAATATTTAGCTTTTTTCTTTCCATTGGGTTGGTAGGCTGGTAAGATGAAAGCCTGTTGTGGTGGCCACTTTTGTCATTCATGGTCAACAGACTGCTGGAGATCCAACCCAGGATCATAACAAAGAGATGGAAAAGCAATGATAATTCTTAATGATATTACTTAAGTCAAACTATACCTGCAATTTCAGTTAGGTGAACAAAAAATTTCCCTTTTAAATTAAATCAGTTTTATTTGGATTATTATCATTTGCAACCCAAAGAGTCCTGATTAATATGTAAAGAATCATTGTGCAAAAGTACAGGATACATCAAATAAATCCATCATCTAAAACTTATTGAATGTTTACTATGCACAAGGTACAGTGTTAATGACAAAAGATGATAAGAGTAAAGACATTCTTCTTATTTCTAGGGTACTTACACTTAAGGAGATAAAATATACAGACATGAAACTATGAGGATTGATAAAATATATAATAGTGTTACTTTCTGCTGTATTAAAATACTGTAGGAATTTAAAGATGAGTCAGTCTCTGTAGGCTAAGGTTATTAAAAAGGGCTATATGATATAGATGGAACCTGAGATAGATAATAAAGTATATGTAGGATCTCCCTGCAATTGCACTACTGGGTATCTACCCAAAGGAAAAGAAATCATCGTATCAAAAAGATACTTGCACTCATATGTTTATCACAGCACAATTCACAATCAGAAAGATATGGAGTCAACTTAAGTGCCCATCAATCAATGAGTGGATAAAGAAAATGTGATACACACACACACACACACACACACACACACCATGGAGTGCTACTTGGATCCTAAGTAAAGTAACTTAAGAACAGAAAAGTAAATGCCACATGTTCTCACTTATAAGTGGGAGTTAAACTATGGCTACACAAGGATACACAGAGTGGTATAATGGAAACTGGAGACTCAGAAAGGGGGAGTGTGAGAAGTGGGGAGGGATGAAAAATTACCTATTGGGTACAATGTACTATTTGGGTGATGGATACACTAAAGACCAAAACTTCACCACTATATAATATATACATGTAATAGAATTTAATTTGTACCCCATAAATCTATAAAAATTTAAAAAGAAAAAGAATTAAGTATATGTAGGATCTTGATAGAAGAGTGTGGGACAGCTTTTGAGGGGTTGGCTAATAGCAGGAGCAAAGGCATAAAGAGTCTGGCCTGAATTGAAGATAAGGAAGAGGCGAGGATGAAAGTATTGTGAGGCCGGGCGCGGTGGCTCATACCTGTAATCCTAGCACTCTGGGAGGCTGAGGGGGGCGGATCGCTCAAGGTCAGGAGTTAGAGACCAGCCTGAGCAAGAGCGAGACCCCGTCTCTACTAAAAAAAATAGAAATAAATTAATCGGCCAACTAAAATATATATATATATATATAAAAAAATGAGCCGGGCATGGTGGCACATGCCTGTAGTCCCAGCTACTTGGGAGGCTGAGGCAGAAGGATGGCTTGAGCCCAGGAGTTTGAGGTTGCTGTGACCTAGGCTGACGCCACGGCACTCTAGCCCGGGCAACAGAGTGAGACTCTGTCTCAAAAAAAAAGAAAAAAAAAGAAAAAGAAAGTATTGTGGGTAAGGTCATGAAAGTAGGATGAATGGTCTGGTTCCCTTGGTTTAGGAAAAAAAGAACAACAGTATGTGAGCAGCAGAGAAAAACCTAACAATTTTCTTTGGATGATAATAGTTTACATGATTTGAAGCCACATTGGGAAGTAGGTATACCAAAGGACTAATCTGATGTCTACAATTGACCTATATTTTTGCAGAAGTGGACTTGGGAGCAGAACTCCAGGGTTCTGAGGAATTGATGATGCAAATTGTGGGTGGAGTAGAAGTTAATGGTAGCTAAGAAGGGCATGGTTCACATTACTTACAGCTTTTAGAACAAAAAGAGGAGTTTGATGACTGTGGGGAAAAGAGGACCATTGCCATTTCTTAATTAAATGAATTAATAAGAGGCAAGTGATGTTTTAAGAAAATTAATTTGGCAGTGATGTGTAGAGTACATTGGAATAAGAAGATAGTGAAGCCATTTATTAAGCTACTAAGTACTCCAAGTAGAGGAAGAACCAGACAGTACTAAGGAGAATCAGGGAGAAATTCAAGAGAGTTTAAGGGTCAGAGCATTATCTCACAACAGGACTGACTAGACAAAAAATTCGAACTGTCTAAGGTAAAAAGCAGCAGGTATTTCAATCACCCATGGAAATAAGGAAATGCATTAACAATTATCTCTGAAATTTGCATCTAGCCCTGGCTCTATAGCCTTTCCTGCCTAATATGTACCCAGGGCATGTACCCATTAGTCAAACCCTCCAGCCTGCCTTGTCTATGAATTCTACTGACATCTCCTGCCCATCTGACTAGACTTCTTTCTAGCCAACCACAGCTCTGGCCTAACCCTAATCTGCACTGCACCACACCCAGACACTAGTCAGCCACTGCTTTGCTAACCCTATTTCCTTCTGCTGGCCTTTCACCAACCCTGTCTGCAGTGGCCACTCTTCCAGCAAAACTTGGTTCCTTTAAGGACACTTCTGGGCCTGCCAAGTATGCTGAAAAACATGTTGGAGGAACACTGCAGTGGACAGGGTGTATCTGCAGAACCAGTTCCTTAACTGTCCTTTGACCTGTCTGTGCCTGGGCTCATGTCTGGCCTTTCCATTTTCTACCTCTGATTCATTTTCTGCTTCCTCTTTGTGCTTACTCTCTGCCTTTAACAACCATGTGATTAATGTATACATATCTTTTCTTTATTTTAAAAAAATTGAATTGCAGATAAGGATAAAGTCCTTTGTGACCATCATCCCAGCCTCAGTCCTCTCCTGCCTCCCCAGAAATAATCCTTATCAGTTTGCTGTGTAGATCTTCTATTACACAATTGTATACTTATATCTTCATGAAAAAAATGTAGTATTTTGGTGTTATTTATGTATATGTTTTTATAGAAATGATAACATCATATGTCATTCTGCAACAGGCATTTTCTTTCTGCTTAACACTATGTCTTTGGAGAGGCTTCTCTATTAGTGGACATCTACCTCAATCTTGTACTTCTGCATGATATACTAGAATAATAGCTATATTAATAGTTTACTAAAAGATTCCCGAGTTGAGACATTTGAAACATAATTTCTCATGTTTTAATATCATTAACAAGGCTGCAATGAAATTCTTAAGCATGCCCTCTTCTTCATATGAGGGTATATACAGTATTTTATAAATATATATGAAGAAGTGAAATTGCTGAGTCATAGGGTATGTGCATTTACATATATGAGATACTCTGAATTTCTTTGCAACATGGTTGTATCCAATAACACGTATGCTGGCTATTTATGAAAGTACCTGTTTCCCTACACACTGGCCAGTTTGATATCATTAAACTTCTAAATTTGTTCCAGATTGATTTTTCTATTTCAACACTATATTCTTACATCTCAGCTTTCCAGTTACTCTTCCAAGGTTTCCATGGATTTAGTCCCTCTTAGCAGAGAATTTCTACAGACTGATATTTGGTAATGTTCCCATCTGTCCACATACACATCCACACACATTCATGTACTACCCTTCTACTCGTTACGGTCCTAAAACTCCTGCTCACATGAGTAACCCTGAGTGGGCACAGCCCATCTCTGAATGAGTTGGCTTCCAAATTGCTTACAATTAGGAAATACGGGTAGGGCAGGGATGAGAGAAAAGAGTACAAGATAAATTTGAATTTCTTAATCTGAGAAATTATAAAAATGAAGCTTTCCCTGAGAGAATGGAACAATTGTAAACATTAGACTAGGTAACAGGTTGGGGCTGGAGATGTAAATTTAGAAGTCAGAAGTAAAAAGTGGTCCATGAAGCCTTAAGAATAGATGCATTTCCAAGAAGGAATGGTATAGAGAGGGAAAAAAAGGCAGAGGATGAGGATGAAGTCTTCAGGCATGTCAGCAGATAAGAAGTGAGGTGAGGTGAAGAGACAGCAGAGATATGCAGAGGAGACTGCCAGAAAGACAGGGGAAGAATCCCCTGCGGTATCCCAGACCCAAAGGGCAGAGTCACTTCCAAGGCATGAGCTGCATGTCGCCCCAGAGGTATCAAGGAAGAAAAGGACTTGGCAAAGTACCTTTTGGCAAGAAGATGTCATTGTGGAAAGTTGTGCGTTTATAATAAATAGAAGAAGCAAAACCCAAACTAAAAGTGAGCAATGAGGATAAGGAGTGGAAGAAGCAGACAGGGACCACAAGTATGAGGTCAAGAAAGGAGACAGGAAAATAGGTAGTCACAAAATGGCAGGTTCTGATCAGTGTGTGTTTGTTTTATAAAAGGACATGTTTGAAAAAGAAGGAAAGAACCAGTAGATAAGAAAAGACAGACATTGCTTTCATGAAAAGACATAATTATAAGAAAAAAGGAGTTAGACGAGAGGAGAAAGAATGTGATCCAATGTACAAATGAATGGAAATCTACTGATTTTTTTACAAATGAGAAAGTGTCTTGGACAATCTTCCCAAGAGTCCTTAATAGGAATTCAGTGTTGTTGACCTCAGTCCAATACTGAAAATAAAATCTAGGCTTAAGTGTCCAGGTCCTTAGGATATGTTAATAAAATAATCTATTGAACAAACAAAGGGCTACAAAGTAACACCATCAGCCGGCAATGGGGATTGAGGCGTTAGAATTCTTGAGTTTTCAATTTAATTATTGAAATTCTGATGCATCAGAGGGTGGTAAGGGAAATTCAGTCTTCCCCTAGGGAGCCAGCTCAGAACCTGGCTTGTGTGTTTTTATTTCTGGGGCTGGTTCTGAAAGAAGATTCTATAACTCCTCTTGATAACCTGTTCTAGCATCCAACAAATCTTGCCGTCAGGGCATTCTTCTTTATGTATATTCTAAATTTCCCCCTGGAGCAATTTAATTCTATTTCCTTAGTGAATATAGGAAATAAATAGCATCTGTTGCCAGACTTGAAGTGAGACAGAGAAGTTAAAATAAAAATTGGGTTTCCAAAATGATAGTGTAGCTGTCTTTCACACTCTGACAGAAATGGGGAGAGAACTAGGTTGGGAGAGAGTGTCTCTTAACTCCAAGGTATAGAGGATCCTGGATTTTTCATCCCTAAAGGAACAGAGGAATAAGAGGGCCCTTTTAGGGGACTGAAAGATGGAGGTTTTAGTATCAAACTAATATGGATTTCCAGACCCTTCTGTTTGGCTCATTCTGTCCTCTCTCCATTTCTGTAGAAATTGGAAGGACTTATCTGATGTCTCTGTTCTGGCAGTCTGGCAGAAGTAGAGCGTGTCTGGCTTCCAGTTTGGCAGCACCTGCAGCTGCAGTCCCCCAGCTTTTTCAAAACTGCCAGTGCAGAGGCCACCTTCAGCTCTACTGATTTGTAACATGACCACATGTAAAATGAGGCCACTATCCTCTTTACTGTAACTCTTGTAGCCTTAAAGATTCATACCAAGTCACCGTTCAGGTTTTTTCCCTTCCAGGCAAAAGTAATTTGGTTTTTTCGCCCTTCCTCAAAGATGTGCACAATCATGTTTATTATTTCAAAATACTTGGAGCTAACCTCTCTAATAAGGTCTCCAAGAATAACCCAATTGAAGTAAAAGTAACTTTATCTTACCTTCATATTATATCTAACTAATCCATTGTCACTCTACTACTTTTAAAATTAAACCACTCTAATAAATCTATGTTTACTTCATGGTCTAAATAACAGACATAATTCTTACTTTATAACTTTATATGACAACATTAGTAAGGTAAAAGATTTAATAATAGGCTTTTAGAATAGGCCTAAAAAGATATAAAATAGATAAGACAGAAACAAGGATTGATTAATATAGAAATTTCAAAGGAAAGAGTTTGTTTTACCACTACTTGACTATTTTATTGTACATTTAAAGGAGCTAATAACTCCTCCTTTTTATAAATTTAATCTTTGTGGTTACTCCATACTTATAATTGCAGTAAAAATTATCAAAAAGTAGAGGAAGTATCTGAATCTGACACAGTCCAGGGATATATTGAGGAATCAGAAACTAATATTGAATGACTGATAAATAATTCTTCATTATAAGGTTAAAAGAACATTGATTACAATGAATTTATTGCAATGCTAAAAGGTATTTTAGTGTTATCCAATGCTATGGTTTAGATATGGTTTGTTTGCTCCCACCAAAGCTCATGCTGCAGTTGGATCCTCAGTGTGGCAGTGTTGGGAGGTGGGGCCTAATGAGAGGTGTTTTGGTCATGGGGGCGGATGCTTATCAATGGCTTAGTGCTGTTCTAGGAGTTGTGAGTGAGTTCTCACTCTCAGTGAGACTGGATTAGTTCTCTCTGGAATGGATTAGTTCCTATGAGAATGGGTTGTTATAAAACCAGGGGGGCCCTCAGGTTTTCCCCTCTTCTCACATGTTTGCTTCCCCTTTGACCTTTTCTGCCATGCTGTGATACTGCATGAAAGCCCCTCCCAGAAGCCAGGGCCATGCGCTTGAACTTCTCAGCCTGTAGAACTTTGAGCTAAATAAGCCTCTTTATAAACTATTCAGTCTCCAGCATTCTTTTGTAGCAATGCAAAATGGACTAAGACATATAATAAACTCAGATCATCATCATGAAAACTTTATTGAATGTCTGGTGTATTCAGTGCACCAGACAGTCTAAGAAATTGGGTAACAGAGTTTCTACCTTTACAGCTATACAAACAGCCACTCATATAAGATAGCAAATGCTAAATGTTATAATTCATGCTTGACTGTGAGCCACTATAAGGAAGAGGAAGAAAAGGGTCTAGACAGGACTGGGACAAGCAGAACTGACCTTCGGTGGAGAACTAATCCTCTACTATGCTATGTCCCAAGAGAAAAAATAAAATTGGCAGATTCATATTAGCATAAATATCTAAGGAGGTCTAACTTAGCAGAGATTTTTTGGGTTAACAAAACACAACTCATGTGGTTACCAGGGACTGGGTGTTGGGAAAGGGATGTTGGTCAAAGCATACAAAATTACAGTTAGATAGGAGGAATAAATTCAAGAGATCTATTGTACAACATAATTATTATCATTAATAATAATAACAGAGTACTGTATTATTGAAAATCACTAAGAGTAGATTTTAAGTGTTCTCATCACGAAAAATATAAGTATGTGAGGTAATACATATGCTAATTAGCTTGATTCACCATGTATAAATATTTCAAAACATCATGTTTTACATGATGAATATATAAAATATTTGCCAATTAAGAAAATAAATAAATTAGGGACAAGAAAAGAAAACATCAGAGAAAATTCAAATTGAAGAACATTCTGCAAAACCTCACTAATGCTCTTCAAAATAGTCATGGTCATAAAAAACAAGGAAAGACAGGAACTGGGAAAGACTAGAGGAAACTGAGAAGACATGATGACTAAATTCAATGTGGTATATTTGACTGGATCCTAGATCAGAAAAAGGACATTCATAGATCATCTATGAAATCTGGAGTGTGTACTTTGGTTAATAGTACTATACCAATATTAATTTCTTAGTTTTGACAAGTGTATCATAGTTATATACAAGGTTAACATTGGAGGAAGCTGGGCAAAGAGTTTACAGAAACTGTGCTATTTTTTTCTACTTTTCCATAAATCTAAAATTATTCTCAAATAAAAAATTTATTAAAAACATGACTTGTGTACCTACTATGTGCTGGTTTGTGGGGACACAAAGACAGATAAAACAGATCCCTGCCTAAGAGAAACTTACAGTAACAGAAGTAGAAGTGGCAAGCACTATATGTAGGGTGGCAGACTCATCTGTTACAGATGTTTGTTGGTAGCATCTCCCGTTTGACAGGGGAACAGAGAAACAGGCTAACAAGAGCTCAACAAGATTCTGAGGTCACAAAGAAGTGGGCTGAGATTTGGAGCTGGGCTCCATTTTCCAGAAGAAACTCGAAAAACTGAAGAAAAATGTAAAGCAGAAGTTCAGTGATATGGACCATACCAACACTCCTGGGAGCAGAGAAAGGCAGTAATTCATTGACCTCATTGGTACACAAACTCATCCATACCAGGTTTATGGCCTTAGATTTTCCAAGACTGGGTTTTGATCCGGGATTTCTTGCACACTGCACTATCTGCCTTAGACACAGGAGTGTATGGGAAGCTGGGAGCAGAGAGAGCTGAGTCAGCTTGTGGCACACACAGTGATTTATTTGATTATGGCTGGGGAATGGAGGTGTCCACATTTTGTTACTAAATGAGTAGTGGGCAAGAGTGCTGCAAAAGCTTAGAGGAGGGAGCCAGCACATTGCTGAAGTTGTAAAGAAAATTTTCAGGAAGAGATGAAATTTGATGTGGGTCTTGAAGAAAAGAGGTAGGACGTTGATAAGGAGAAAAGGATGGGGAAAGCATTCAAGGCAAGGGAATCAGTATCCACAAGAGGAGGGTTCAAATGTACATAGTATATATGGGGAATGACAAGTACATCAGCTTGGCTGGATCAGAGGGTATATAAAAGCAAATAATAATCAATAAGATTGGAAAAGTGAGTTGGAGCCAGATTATAACAGATCTTGAAATACCAGGCTAAATAATTTGGACTTCATCCTATAAACAATTGAGAAAATTGACTTTATTTTTTATTTTGCAGGTGAAAGTCTAGCAATACATTGAGAAGATTAATCTGGTATCAGTATGTAGATTGAATAAGGTAGAGATTAGAATGAGAGAGATTACCATAAAATAATGAAGCCCGGAATTCAAAAGTAGTGAAAAAGGAAAGGGGAGTTGTGAAACACATTACAAAGGAAGACTTAATAGGACTTGGACTGATGGGGAAGGGAGGTATGAAGACTATCTCCAGAGTTTCATATTTTGGTAACTGAATAATGGTGGGACCATTGTCTAAAACATCAAAATCCAGAGGAGAAGCTGGTTTGGTGGTCAAATAATTAGCTTGGATGCAGATGCGTTAAATTGAGGTAATAATGTAGGGAAGTAGTCCTGCAGATAATTATATATATCACATCTGAAATTCAGTGAAGAGACTATTATGGCTGAAGATTTATGTCTGAGAATCTTTCTGGTAGAAGTGAACGTTTAAGCCCTTAACTTAACAGATCATTCTCTAGCAGAATTTGTAGAACTCTGATTCTCAGCCCAGGCTGTGTGTCCTAACCACAGGTGCAGTGGGCAGCTGTTGTTTCTGCCTGTCTTCCCTCTTCGAGTAACAGAACCACCTCTTTTCATTTTAGGAGCTGCCTCTCTTCCTCTTTATATGATTCTGGCAGTGGGGAGAGGGGCAGTTACAGTTAGGGGATTCCACTTCCCACACCATAAAGGAGGGCCTGTAACCTAGTCTGGACAATCAAAATATCCATCCCCTAGATAATAGTGACTGGTCCAAAGGTAGGGACGAGACTCAGTATCCTTTTAATATTTAGCTTGTAGATCAAGGTAAAGAGGGCCTAACTATTTTCTTTGGAATCACTAGCTACAAAGATGGTGAGGACCAGAAGCTTGCTGTGGCCCTGTTTTCCACAATATAAAGAAAGCCTACCCCACAATAAACACAGCGGGAAGCAGAGGCAGCGTCCCAATGACATCATTTGGACCCTAGAACCAGACATTCCTGAATTTAGTCCTACCACATGTCTGCCACACATGGCTACTTTATTTATATGCCATCAAACCAAGCTGAGGGGCAGGCGACAGGGGAAGGAAGTGCACTGACAAAAGCTGCCCAACATCAATTGGATGAGTCATGTTGTTCATTTGGCTGTTTAGATCTTTGTGGCAAGGGGGTAGTGTTCTGTATCTTGATTGCAGTGGTAGTCACACAAAACTACATATGTGAAAAAATGACACAGATCCACACCCACACATTGTACCAATGTTGTTTTCCTGGTTTTGATATTATACTATGGTTACTAGATGTAACCATTGGGAGAAACTGGGTGAAGTACACAGAACCTCTCCGTAATATGTTTTCAACTTCCTGTGAATCTATAATTACTTCAAAATAAAAAGCTAAAAATATTTCTATTTATAAGAGATATATCTAAATGCAAACATAAAAAGGTTCAAAGTTTAAGAATGAGAAAATACATTTC
This sequence comes from Cheirogaleus medius, assembly GCA_008086735.1. NCBI lineage: Eukaryota > Metazoa > Chordata > Mammalia > Primates > Cheirogaleidae > Cheirogaleus > Cheirogaleus medius. Next base: position 13,330,957 of record VBSM01002608.1, on the reverse strand, counting down.
CTGCAAATAATAACCAAAATGACATTAATAGATATATTAATATCAGACAAAATAGACTTTAAAATAAGAGGCATTAATGTAAGATAATGAGAGTAAAGTAAAAACTTGAAATTACTACGGAGCTATCTAACAATATAACCTCAAAATATATAAAGCAAATATTTACTTAACTAAAAGGAGAAATAAACTCACCATAATAGTATATTTTTACATTCTTATCTCAATAATTAATAGATAAGCCTGTTAAAAAGTTCAGTAAGAATATAAATCTAAATAGGACAATAAATTGACACCTATCCAGGATCCACAACTATAGAATGCATACATTTAAGAATTATCAACCCCATGCAGGTGCATAAAGCAATTTTCAACAATTTTCAAAAGTCTGGAAATAGATTGCATTCTTTGACTACAATGCAGTTATGGTATAAGTCACAAACTAGAAATAATTAGAAAATTACATATGTTCAGAAAAAACACACTTCTAATAACTAATGTGTCAAATAACTCATAATGGAAATTTTCAAACATTTACACTGAATGCTAGGAAAATACTATATATCAAAACTTATTCAATGTGTCTGAAGTAGTAACTATAGGGTGATTTAGAGCCTTAAATGTTTATATAAGACCAGAAAAAGTACTAAATTAATAAACTAAGTATCTAAGTCAAGATGTTAGAAAAAGAATAGCAGGGGGGAAAGCCTCAAAGAAAATATTAGGAAGAAACAATAAAGATAAGAATAGTGATTAATGAAACGGTAAGCAAACTGACACTAGAAAGGATTAACAAGACAAAGTTGTTTTTTTTTGATGATTAGTACATTTGATAAATCTCTGGCAAACTTGAGAAGGCATATATAAACAATATTAGTTATTTTAAAAAGAGATCAGCACTACAGATATTGCAGACATAAAGAAGGCAGGAAGAAGATGTTATGAGCAATTTTATGCCAACACACTCTGAAATTAGATAACATGGAAAAATTCTTAAAAATTTTTTTGGCTTTTAAAAAAATTTATTTTAGAATATTGCGGAGGTACAAATGTTTTGGTTACATGGGTTGGTTTTGTACAGCTTGAGACAAAATTATAAGTCTGTCCATCATCCAGATTTACTTCTATCTGTGCACATGAGTACTGTTTGGTTAGTTTCAATTTAATAGTGAGTACATGTGGTGTTTGTTTTTTCCATTCTTTCGATACTTGACTTAGGGGAATGGTCTCCAGTTCCATCCAGATTGTTACAAAAGGTACTCATTCCTTTTTTATGGCTGAGTAGTACTCTGTGATTGATATATATATATATATATATTACATTTTATTAAGCCACTCATGTATTGATGGGCACTTAGGTTGATTCCCCATCTATGCTATTGTGAATTGTGCTGCAACAAACATTCAAGTGCAAGTAAAATTACTTTTTTCTTTTGGGTAAAACCCAGTAGTGGGATTGCTGGATCAAATGGTAGGTCTACTTTTAGTTTTTTGAGGGATCTCTGTACTATTTTCCATAGAGGTTATACTAGTTTGAATTCTCACCAACAGTGTTCCTTTCTCTCTGCATCCACACCAGCATCTATTGTTTTGGGACTTTTTGATGAAGGCCATTCTCACTGGGGTTAGGTGATATCTTATTGTGGTTTTGATTTGCATTTTCCAGATGATTAGTGACATTGAGCATTTTTTCATATGTTCATTGGCTGTTTGTCTACATTCTTTTGAAAAGCTTCTGTTCATGTCTTTTGCCTACTTTTAAATGGGATTGTTTGATTTTTTTCTTGCTGATTTGTTTGAATTCTTTATAGAATCTATATATTTAGAAAACCCCGAAGATTCCGCCAAGAGACTCCTGGAATTGATGAATAAATTCAGCATAGTTTCACATTACAAAATCAATGTATACAAATCAGTAGCATTCCTGTACACCAACAACAGTCATGTTGAGACTCAAATCAAAGACTCAATGCCTTTCACAATAGCTGCAACAAAAATAAAATACCTAGGAATATATTTAACCAAGGAGGTGAAAGACCTCTACAGAGAGAACTATGAAACACTGAGGAAGGAGAGTGCAGAGGATATAAACAAATGAAAAATCATACTGTTCTCATGGATTGGCAGAATTAACATTGTTAAAATGTCCATACTACCCAAAGTGATTTACAGATTCATTGCAATCCCTATCAAAATACTGATGTCATTTATTGCTGATCTGGAAAAACTAATTCTGTGCTTTGTCTGGAACCAGAAAAGAGCCTGAATAGCCAAAGCAACCTTAAGCAAAAAGAACAAATCTGGAGGCATCACTTTACCAGACTTTAAGCTACATTACAAGGCTATAGTAACCAAAACAGCATTGTAATGGCACAAAAATAGAGACATAGACCAATGGAACAGAACAGAGAACCCATATATAAAACCATCCACATACAGCCATCTGATCTTTGACAAAGCTGACAACAATATACACTGGGGAAAAGAATATCTATTCAGGAAATGGTACTGGGAAAATTGGATAGCCATATGCAGAAGAATGAAACAGCATCCATATCTCTCACCACTGACAAAAATTAATTAAGATGGATCACAGACTTAAACCAAAGACATGAAGCCATAAGAATTCTAGAAGAAAATGTTGGAAAAATTCTTCTAATATTGGCCTAGGCAAAGAATTTATGAAGAATACCCCAAAGGCAATTACAGCAACAAAAATAAATAAATGGGGCTTGATTAAATTAAAAAGCACCAGCACAGCAAAGGTAACCATCAACAGAGTGAATAGGCAATCTATAGAATGGGAGAAAATATTCATGTGCTATATGTCTGATAAAGGGCTAACAACCTTATTTCAAGAAATTAAGGTAAAATTCTCACAAAGAAAAATTATAAACCCCAGATGGCTTTACAGGCAAGTTTTATCAGACTGTTAAGGAAAAAATAATTTTAATCTTAAGCAAACTACTCCAGAATATAGATAAAGAAGAAATATTCCTGACTTAACTTGTAACACTAGCATAATTTTGACAAGAAAGGAAAATTATAGGTCAATCTCACTCCTTAATTTGTATACAAAAACCCTGAACAAAAATTAGTAATAAAAATTTATGTATGAAAATATTAATATAACATTACCAAATTGGGTTTATTCCTTGTATAAAAAGTTAATATAAGAAAATCAATCAATGTAAGTTTTCATTTTATCAGCATAAAGGAGAAAAATCATTCAATAGTTGTATCAGATAAATACATTGATGAAAATTGACAGCAAATCAATATGAACACTCTATAAGCAAGCTAGGAAATAGAAGCAAAATTACTAAACCTTATATATAAAGAGTATCTACCAAAAACTTAGAGCAGACATTATCCATAGTAGTGAAACACTCAAAACATTCTCATTGAGATTTGAAAAACTACAAGGGTACCTGCCATCACTACTTGCATTTGAACATTGAATTAAAGGTCCTAGCCAGCATGATAATATAAGAAGCAATAAAAGGACTAAGTATTGGAAAATAATATTCTATCTATATAGAAAGCCTAAAATTACAAATAAATTATTAAAGTTAAACAAAGTAAAACATGCTCATAGTTAAAAAATTAGAAGAAAATAATCATCTATAATCTTAACACTGATGGAATATTACTCAATTCTAAGAAACGACAGTGAATTAGCACCGTTTATGCCA
>VBSM01002608.1:13306477-13327165 GCA_008086735.1 Cheirogaleus medius | reverse complement strand
TATATGTAATCCTAAAAATATTTGTACCCCCATAATATAATGAAATAAAAAAAACACTGAGAAGTAACCAAAAGTAACATGTTGGTGTATTTTCTTTTAATCTTTTTTTCTATGTCTTTTAAAATGTATCTTTATTTTTTTACACACTTAAATTGTATTATATGTATGCAGTTTTGTAGTCTTGCTTTTCACTTTAGCCTTGTATTTTCCCTTGTCATTTAAAATGATTAAAAATGTCATTTTATTGCCTATATAATAAATTTTCTTGCATGGATGACAAAAATTATTTATTTTCCAAATAATGGAAATATTTAAGTAGTTTCCAAATGTTTTTATTGTAACTAATCTAGTGGCAAAAGTCTTTGTCTTCATTTTACAATATGTTCTTATGATATAGTCTTATAATGAGGTGAATGTCCTAAAACACTTAATAAATATTATTAAATTGCTCTCTGTGCTGTATCAAATTAATTAAATTGCAACCCTCAGATTTATAAATCTTCAACTCACTAAACAATAATTTGATATTATCATTTAAATTAAACTTGGCTATTGCAGAAATTAAGAATATACCATCCCCAAATATGCTGCCCTGTGATATTGACTATTTTGAATTAAAGGCACTTAAAAAAATAGCAGGTGCAATAAGATGCCTTTGACTTTTATTCAGTTTCTTAAAAGCAGGAGATGAAATTCCCATGTGCAAGATGTCCTCCCTATACCAAAAGAAAAATAACATTCTTATCATCAAGGATGGAAAGCTGAAGCCAAGGGAAATCTGTACAAACAAACCTTGTTAAACTCACCTTACCTTAGCCAAGGCTCCTTTGCTTTATCATATCTCACAACTTACTATTCTTTGTGCAATTCAGTGCAGTATATAAGTGATTGACTCTAACTGCTTTTTGGGTCTTCATTTCCTTATGAGGGTTCCCATGTCACATAAATGTATACTAAATAAATTTGTATACTTTTCTCCTATTAACGCTGTCAGAGGATAGAGCCTGAAGATGGCAGAGTATCTTGAAACTGGTGAGAGGATATCCCTAGAAATAAGGAGATTATAAGGTGGGCTCTCAAATATGAGTACAGTGTATAATGTCTGTCCAAATCTTTGGATGACTGCCAAATTATACAGGCACAGTGTACACACCAGGAGCCAGGCTAACACAGCATTAACCACAAGCCATAAGATTAGAACACATATATCAGTAGTTGTATAATGCAGAGAAGACAAAGTTTGAAATTTGAATACAAGCATGTGAAGTACCCAATAGAACAAAAGAACAATCTTCAGATACAGAGAAATTCTAAGTCACTACAACATATTATTATATAATGTTTAGTTTCCAACCAAATATTTAGACATGCAAAGAAACAGGAAAGTGGGAGTCAATAAAAAAGTAACTCCAAGTGAGACTGACCAGATGTTTACTTAGCAGAGACTAAGACTTCAAAGCAACTATTATATATTCATAGAATTTAAGAAAAATATGTTCAATGAACTAAAAATAAATGCTCTTCTTGGTCAAAATTTTTTGACAATTCTTGTCCTTTTCTGTTTCATATAAATTTTAGAATCAGCTTCTCAATTTCTGCAAAAGAATCTGCATGGATTTTAATAGAAATTGTGTTTAGAGAGAATTGACATCTTAATAATATTGAGTCTTCAAATCCATGAAAATGGAATATCTCTCCAGTTATTTAGAACTTCTCTAATTTTTCTAAACAGTGTTTTATAATTTTTGATGTACAAGTCAGCCCCATCTTTTGTTAAATTTATTCCTAAGTATTTTGTTCTTTTTGATGCTATTATGAATGGCATTGTTTTCTAAATTTCATTTTCAGATTGGTCATTGGTAACATAAAGAAATAGACTGATTTTTGTGAATTGATCTTGTATCCTGTGATTTTGCTAAACTTCGTTAGTCAAATAGCTTGTTTTTTGCTTTTTAAAATAAACTTTTAATTTTAAAACAGTTTTAGATTTATATAATTATTGTAAGGACAGCACAGAGAGTTTCCATATACCCCATTCAAATAGTTTTTCCATATTTGGATACCTTAGAGTTTTTTACATACAGAATCATGTCATATGCAAATAAAGGCAGTTTTATTTCATTCTTTCCAATCTGGATGTCTTTTGTTTCTTTTTTCTTGCCTCATTGCACTGGCTAGAATATCTAATTTAATGCTGAATAGAGGTGGTAAGAGGGGACATGCCTTGCTCTTAATCTTAGGGGAAAATATTCAGACTCTCACCAGTAAGTACAATATTAAATGTAGGTTTTACAGAGATACCTTATCAGGTAGGAAATTTATTTCTATTTCTTATTTGTTGAGAATTTAATCATGAATGGCCACTGGATTTTGCCAAATGTTTTTCCTGTGTCTATTAAGGTGATCATGTGGCTTTTGTCATTTATTCTATTAATCTGGAATATTATATTAGTTATTTTCTTCCTTTCATTCTTTCTTCCCATGCTCCAATTCTCTTTTTCTTTTTCTTATAGTGTTTTCCAGGACCTCCAATAATATGTTAAACAGTGGTGATAGGGGTCAGCCTTGTCTTATTTCTGGTCTTATAGGGATCAAATATAAAGTTAGTTTAAAAATGTAAAATTTTGCTGTTGGTTCACCAAGCTAAAAAGTTCATTTTCCCTTAAATTATTATGAATTTTAATAATCAAGACCACTTAATTATTTTTTGTTATTCATGACTTTTGTTTTTGTTTTTAATTTTTTTAATTTCAGCATATTATGGGGGTACAAAAGTTTAGGTTACATGTATTGCCTTTGCCCTACCCAAGTCAGAGCTTCAAGTGTGTCCATCCCCCAGACAGTGCGCAGCACACCCATTATATGTGTATATACCCATCCCCACCTGCCCCCTGCCATCTGCCTGACACCTGATGAATGTTATTGCTATATGTGCACTTTTGTTGATCAGTTAATACCAATTTGATGGTGAGTACATGTGGTGCTTGTTTTTCTGTTCTTGTGATACTTCACTTAGTAGAATGGGTTACAGCTCTATCCAGGATAATACAAAAGGTGCTAGATCACCATTGTTTTTTGTGGTTGAGTAGAACTCCATGATATACATAAACCACATTTTCTTAATCCACTCATGTATTGACGGTCACTTGGGATGTTTCCACATCTTTGCAATTGTGAATTGTCCTGCTATAAACATTCTAGTACAGATGTCTTTTTTATAGAATGTCTTTTGTTCTTTTGGGTAGATGCCCAGTAATGGGATTGCTGGATCCAATGGTAGTTTACTTGTATCTCTTTGAGGTATCTCCATATTGCTTTCCATGGAGGTGGTACTAGTTTGCAGTCCCACCAGCAGTGTATGAGTGTTCCTATCTCTCCGCATCCATGCCAACATTTATTGTTTTGGGACTTTTTGATAAAGGCCTTTCTCACTGAAGATAAGTGATATCTCATTGTGGTTTTGATTTGCATTTCCATGATGATTAGAGATGTTGAGCATATTTTCATGTGTTTCTTGGCCATTAGTCTATCTTCTTTTGAAAAGTTTCTGTTCATGTCCTTTGCCCACTTTTTGGTAGGGTTGTTTGATTTTTTCTTGCTGATTTTTCTGAGTTCTATATAGATTCTAGTTATCAGCCCTTTATCGGATGTGTAGCATGTGAATATTTTCTCCCATTATATAGACTGTTTGCTCTCGTGGTAGTTTCCTTGGCTGTGCAGAAGCTTTTTAATTTGATCAGGTCCCATTTATTTATTTTTGTTGTTGCTGTGATTGCCTTGGGGTCTTCTTCATAAATTCTTTGCTTAGGCTAATGTCTATAAGAGTTTTTCCAACATTTTCTTCTAGAATTCTTATAGTTTCACACCTTAGGTTTAAGTCTTTATCCACTGTGAGTTGATTTTTGTTAGAGGTGAAAGGTGTGTATCCTCCTTCAGTCTTCTACATATGACTATCCAGTTTTCCCAGAACCATTAATTCAATAAGGATTCTTTTCCCCAGTGTATGTTTTTGTCTGCTTTGTCAAAGATCAGAAGGCTATATGACGATGGTTTTATATCTGGGTTCTCAGTCCTGTTCCATTGGTCTATGGCTCTGTTCTTGTGCCAGGAACATGTTTTTAGTTACTATAGCCTTGTACTATAGATTGAAGTCTGGTAAATTGATGCCTCCCAGTTTGTTCTTTTTGCTTAAGATTGCTTTTGCTATATGGGGTCTTCTCTGGTTCCATATGAAGTGTAGAATTATTTTTTCTAGATTTGTGAAAAATGATGTTGGTATTTTAATAGGGATTGCATTGAATCTGTAGATCATTTTAGGTAGTATAGACATTTTAACAATGTTGATTCTACTGACCCATGAGCATGGCATGGCTTTCCACCTCTTTATGTCCTCTGCTATTTCCTTCCTCAGTGTTTCATAGTTCTCCCTGTAGAGGTCTTTTATCTCCTTAGTTAAATGTATTCCTAAGTATTTTATTTTCTTCATTGCTATTATGCAGAGTATTGAGTCTTTGATTTGGTTCTCAGTTTGACTGTTGTTGGCATATAGGAATCCTGCTGATTTCTGTACCTTGATTTTGTAATCTGAGACTTTGCTGAATTTATCAATTCCAGTAGTCTCATCGCAGAATCTTTGGGGTTTTCTAGATATAAGATCATATCATCAGCTAAGAGCAATACTTTGACCTCTTCTGCCCCTATTTGGATGCCCTTGATTTCCTTCTCTTGTCTGATTGCTCTGGCTAGGACTTCCAGCACTATGTTGAATAGAAGCAGTGATAGAGGGCAACCTTGTCTGTTCCAGTTCTAAGTGGGAATGCTTTCAGTTTTTCCTTATTTGGTATGATGTTGGCTGTGGGTTTGTCATATATGGCTTGTATCATTCTCAGGTAATTCCCGTCTATGCCTATTTAGTTAAGCATTCTTATCATAAAAGGGTGTTGAATTTTGTCGAATGCTTTTTCTGTGTCTATTGAGAAGATCATATGGTCTTTGTTTTTGCTTCTATTTATGTGGTGAATTATATTTATAGATTTGCATATGTTGAACCATCTCTGCATCTCTGGGATGATGCCCACTTGGTCGTGATGGATTATTTTTTGATAAGCACCTGAATTCGGTTTGCTGGGATTTTGTCGAGAATTTTTGCATCTATATTCTTAAGGGATATTGGTCTGTAGTTTTCATTTTCTGTTGTATTCTTTCCTGGTTTTGGTATCACGGTGATGTTCACTTCATAAAACGTGTTAGGGAGGATTCTTTCCTTCTCAATGTTGTGCAGGATACGCACCAGTTCTTCTTTATAGGTCTGGTAAAATTTGGATGTGAAACCATGTGGTCTGGGACCTTTCTTTTTAGGAAGGTTTTTGCTGCTTCAATTTCGATACTTGATATTGGTCTGTTCAGGAATTTTATTTCTTCCTGTTTGAACCTAGGGAGGCTGTGTGTTTCTAAGAATCTTTCTATTTCCTTCACATTTTTAAGTTTATGTACACAGAGGTTTTCATAGTATTCATAGATGATATTTTGTATTTCTGTGGCATCACTGTAATTTCTCCTTTTTCAATCCTGATGGTACTTATTAGAGTCCCTTCTTTTCTGCTTCTCATTAATCTAGCAAGAGGCATGTCAATTTTGTTTATTTTTTCAAAGAACCAATTTTTTGTTTATTAATCTTCTGTATAATTTTTTTGTTATAAATTTCATTTAGTTCTGCTCTGATCTTTGTTATTTCTTTTCTTCTTCTATGTTTGGGGTCTGTTTGCTCATCCTTTCCTAGTTCTTTGAGATGATTCATTAGATTGTTTATTTGTGATCTTTCTGTTTTTGGGATATAGGCATTTATGGATATAAATTTTCCTCTCAGGGCTGCTTTAGCTGTGTCCCACAGATTTTGATAACTTGTGTCTCCTTTATTATTTAGTTCAAAGAATCATTTGATTTCCATCTTGATTTCCTACTTAACACAATAATCATTCAGTAGAAGGTTATTTAGTTTCCATTACTTTGTGTAGAGATGACAGTTTCTGTTGGAATTGATTTCTAGTTTATTCCACTGTGGTCTGAGAAGATGCATGGTTTAATTTCTATTTTCTTACATTTTTTGAGTAATGCTTTGTGGCCTAGGATATGGTCAGTCTTAGAGAATGTTCCGTGAACTGATGAGAAGAATGTATATTCCGTGGTTTTGGGGTAGAGTGTTCTGTAAATGTCTGTTAGGCCCATTTATTCTAGAGTTCTCTTTAAATCCATTGTTTCTTTGTTTATTTTCTATTTGGAGGATCTGCCCTGTTCTGTCAGAGGGGTGTTAAAGTCCCTAGCTATTATGGTGTTGCTGTTTATCATTTTGTTTAGATCAGGTAGGATTTGCTTTATGAATCTGGGTGTACCTAAGTTAGGTACATAAATATTTAGAATTGTTATGTCTTCTTGTTGAATTGTACCCTTCACCATTATATAGTGACCACCTTTATCTTTCATTACTTTTGTTGATTTAGAATCTAAGTTATCTGAGATCAGAACTGCCACACCAGCTTGCTTTTGGCTTCTGTTTGCTTGAAATATTATTTTCCATCCCTTCACCTTGAGTGTGACTGCATCCTCGTGGGTTAAAATATGTTTCCTGAACATAGCAAATACTTGGTTTGTGTATATTTATCCATTCGGGCAGCCTAGGTCTCTTTAGTGGGCAGTTCAAGGCATTCAAATTTATTGGAGAATTATAAGTGGAGCAGATTTCTGTTGATCTGGGTGAGTTGAACTTTGTTGCTTTGTTTTCTCTCTTGAGCCATTGTGGTATCTGGCCTTTGACCTTTAGCTTTTGGATGATTTTACATTGGTGAGTGTTTATTGTGCTGATCCATGTATACTACTGTTTTGAGTACTTCCTGGAGGGCAGGTCTTGTCTTGATGAATTCCCTCAGTTTTTGCTTGTCTGAGAAAGCCTTTATTTCTCCTTCACATATAAACCTTAGTTTTGCAGGGTACCAGATTCTGGGCTGGGCATTATTCTATTTGAGAAGAATGAGAATGGGGCCCCAGTCTCTTCTTGCTTGTAAGCTCTCAGTTGAGAAGTCTGGTGTTATTCTGATTGGTTTTCTTTTGTAGGTTACCTGCTTCTTTCATCTTACAGCTCGTAGGTGGGCCTCTTTGGTGGTTATTTTGGTTTGTCTGATCACTGTGTGTCATGGTGTCTTCCTATTTGCAATGAATCTCTCAGGAGTTCTTTGAGTTTCTTGTACCTGGATATCTAGATTTTTAGCAAGGCCTGGCAATTTTTCCTCTATTGTATCCTCAAATTGCTTGTCCAACCCTTGTGTATTTTCTTTCTCACCCTCAGGGATGCCTATGATTCTCACATTAGGCCTCTTCACATAATCCCACATTTCTTGTAGGCTTTGCTCTTTTATTTCTCTGCTCTATTTCTGTGACGGACTTATTTAATTAAAAGGTGTTATCTTCAATCCCTGAGATTCTATCTTCTGTTTGATCTACCCTGTTCTTGAGGTTTTCCCCTATGTTTTTTAATTCCTTGAATAAAATCTTTATTTCCAGAAGTTTTGTTTGATATTTCTTTATTATTTCAATTTCTTTAGTGAATTTTTCTTCCACTTCCTGGATTATTTTTATGTTTTTTTTGTGTTGGTTATCCATTTTCTATTACATATCATTGACTTTTCTTACAATCCATGTTTGAAATTCTTCTGTCATTTTAGTGCTTTGAATTTGGTTGATGTCCATTGCTAAAGAGCTGGTGTTCCCCTTTGGGGCTGTGCTTTCCATTTGCTTCTTCATATTTCCAGAGTTCTTTCCCTGATTCCTTTCCATCTGGATCAGCTGTAGCTTCTTACCTTTAGATTTTCATTTGGATAGTGTCAGGCCCTGTTTAGTCTCTGAGCCAGTAGGTGGTGTTTGTGGGTGAGATTCAACCACATCCTGTATGATGAGTCAATAGATGTAGTAAAAGTGTATGCAAATTGACCTCCCTGTCAGTAGGTGGTGCTTGCTGGGAGGGGCAAGCTGCAGTATTGTTTTGGGGTCCTATATCCAGCTCTTGTTCCTCTGGAGAGGTACTCTTGTGCCTCAGGTGGTGGGTGGGGCCCTGGGACTTCTAAGTGTGTCCTTTTTCTCCACTTCAGTGGTGGCAGGTAGGGGAGTGAGGCTGGGCAGAGCAGGTTTGGATGAGCCTGTCCTAAAGCTCAATAAATGCTGTTAGCAGGGGTCAAAGGTCTCTACTTCTGGGCAAAGATGCCAGGGAGGGGCTGAAATGGCCCCACTTAGCTGAAAAGTCTGTGTGTGGGGGTGGGGCTGTCTGAGACCTGCAGTCTGGGGCATGCCTTGCTCCTTTCCACCCTCACATATTCCATCGTTTCTCCTGGGCCTCTGTCAGTAGGCAGGACCTCATGCCAGTGGGTCCCCCCTGGCTGTGATGCAGGCTGGGAGGTTCCCTGCCCAGGATCACAGCCTAAGCTGGGAGCATGACCCTCCTGTGGGAGGAGGGTTGCCCCTCATGTATGCTGATCTGCCCCTCAAGGCACACACACCTCAGTAGGCTGATTCATTCACCAATATTGCTTCTGTGCCCCTGGGCAATGGAATCGAGACCTGGGTGTACGGAATCTGGTCTGCAGGCCTGTCCCATGGGCCCTGGAGATTAATCCCTGACCCTGCCAGGGAGAAGAGTGCTGGCCTCAAATCACCCACAGGGTGCCCAAGCTGGATCAATGTTTCTCCACCTCGGGATTTGCTCCGCTCTCCTGGAGTCACCAGGGAAGCAGCACCTGGGAGGACTGTTGGGTAGGGAGCTCACAGTCTGAGTACCCCTCAGTCTGTTGTAGGGCCCCAAAAGGAAAGGTCCCATTCCCTGCAGATGCCTCCGGGTGGTAGCTAAATTGTCTCTCTCTGAAGCTGCCATGGGTAGGAAGGGGAAGGGGAGAATGAAGCAATATGGTGCCTGCTGGTTGGCTCGGGTCTGCAGGCTGAGAGGTGCCCTGAGGGACCTGGGAGCCTGGTGCCCAGCCTGCAAGAGACTCATGGCTCACTGGTGGCACCCCTTTCTGGGCTGGTGTTAGCAGCTCTCTCCAACCACTCAGGAGTCCACCAGTAGTTAGAGATGCAAGGGAGGGGAAATTTAACTGCTCCACCTACTCTTGTTGCTGGTCTATAAGCCTCTCAGGGGCCTTTCTCCTTCCAGTTCTCCTCCACAGCTTCTTCCTGTGGAGTCTCCTATGGTTTCAGGCACCCTTCCTTCTGACCCTCATCTGATCTGTATTTGCCTGTTTATTTTTTTCACTTCCTTCTAAAACTTATCTTTCTTGCAGAGACATTCTGGCTGGTGGTTTTTCTCCTTTGCCATTTTCCCCCCAATGACCACTTAACTTTATCAAAGACTTTTTGTATCATTTACCATAATCATTTAATTTTCTATTTAATACATTAATATGGTGAATTACATTGATAGATTTTTCTGATGTTAAACCATTCTTAACACTCTTGGGATAAACTCTAAACAATGTAATTTTGAATTTTGCATAACTCTGGATTTATTTCTAATAGGTAATTATATATCCACATTTATAAATAAAATATGTTTATAATTTTATCCTTCTCTGTTATCTGGTTTTGAAATCATGATTACACTACATAAAATAAGCTGAGCAGCTTTGCACAACTCACCTGTTAAACATTCTTGGCCTGTAGCTTTTTGGAAGGAGAGATTTTTTGCTACTGTTTCAATTTTTTTAATGTTCACTTATTTGTTCAAGTTTTATTTTTCTTATTTTATCAAATTTGGCATTTTGTATTTTCTAAATGTATCCACTTAATAGAGATTCAACTGACTAAATGACCAACTGGCAATATTCCAATGAGTTGCAGCACTCTGGGGCAACTTATTGATTGACTGGGTTCCATCAATCCACAATAACTACTGTAAAATATAAATCAATATAAACATTAGTTTTTTCACTTGCTCTGTTCTCACAACCAATGTCAGAGCCCATACAACAAAAGAAGACAATATTTTATTTTCATAACGTTAGATGCGATGGAAAACTACAGTTGAAGAATCACATGGTAAATCAGAAAACAATTTGTGATGTGCCTAGATTTTAAGTAAAAGTGAAAGAAGGAAAGACTCATTTGGATTATGGAAGGGACAGTAAGGCACCCCCAGGATTATGGCAAAGCCTAGAAAGAATGGGGACACGGTGAGGTGAAGGCATCCTGTATAGTCTCCCTAGGGCAAACACTGTCTATTTTGTTCATTTTCTTATCAGCACTATGCACAAGTAGCTGGTATAAAAGTGTTTAATTACTTTGAGTTAATGGTTAAATTGAAGGACTCGCTTAGAGAGCCAGAGGAGGAACCATTGAATTGGGCGCAGGGAAAGGTTTTATTGAAGGAGTTCTTGAATAATGGTCTTCTGTTTTTCTGTAAAGAAGGCAAAACGCATACACAGCGGCGGCATAGGGATCATCATAAAAAATGTTTGCACAGCAAGATTTTACAGAAAGGACCTTGGGCTACACTTCCTAAACCACGAGCGCGGCTAGTTTTGAGATCTGCTTCGCACATCCTGTGAAAAGAAGACCGAGGGCATCAGAGTGTCCGTTAGGCTCTCAACGGCCCTCAAGCCGCTGGACCAGATGTCTCCAGCCCGAGGCCGGCCAAACCACTGAGGCAGACCCAGGTCTCAAGGGAGGCGCAGGGAGAGCCGGGAGCAGCGCTCAGGCCGCACCACGTGCTGCGCATGCTCCGGCTGGCGCCCAGGCTCTCACGTGGAGGCCACAGAGGCTGAGAGAGACATCGTAGCCGCCGACTACTCCTTCCCCCGGAAATGGAGGCCACGGAGGAGGGTACCGCAGTGGCACCGCCTCAGACTTCTGAGCTGGAGGCAGAGCCCTCTCCAGTAACCTGGGGGGACAAGTCGGGAGACATCGCTCCTTACGACTTGACCATCCTTCATTTCAACGATGTTTACGAGGTGGACCCGAGGCCTGAGGAGCCCGTAGGAGGCGCTGCTAGGTGTGGGCCGCCATCTTCCCCATCAAATCCTGGAGGGAGATCTGGGTGGTGACTTTGGAAGCCGAAGAAGGCTTGGAAGCTGTGAGGTCTTCTTCCACAGATTTTTGTGGGCCACTGTTGCAGCTCTCTGCTGGCCCTTGTTAGTAAATTGGGTGGTTTTTGAAGCCAGGAGTTAGTGGCAAGGCTTACTAAACTAAAGAACCTGGAACTAGTGTCATCACTTGTCAGAAGGGAAATGAAAACTTTTTATTTAAATGTGAGCTATGGGAAATGCCCTTAATATGTTTAATCCAAACCTGGGTTCAAATCCAGCTTTTCCACTAACCATTTGTGTGGTTTTGGATAGAGACACTTCTTGAGCATGTTTCATCATTTGTGAAAAGATAATTGTTTTTTGTTCCTCCTCAGTATTAAGTGAAGTAATTTATGCTAAGCATCTGTTACAGGGCATGCCTGTGGTAAGCATTTGTTAGGTTCCAGTTTTTAATTTCTTTTTCCTTTTCTGTATTATGAAATTCAGTGTTCAATGAGACTTCTATAGCTACTAATAGTCAGGAACCTAAATATTTTTAGCATATCTTTTCTTTCTGGTTTGCCAAGACTCTTACAAACTAGTAACTTGGGAGTGATGAAGAAAGGCCTTTGAGTGATATTTAAAGAATGGATAAGGTATGGATAGGTGGAGATGGGAAAGGTTTCAGGATTGGCATTTAGGGAAACTAGGTTCTTCTAGGTTTGGATTTTTTTGGCTTTTTTTTTTTTTTTGGTGCTACTTGTGTGATATACATCAAGTCACTTTAATCTTCTCTCTGGGCTTTGTTTTTTTTTTTTTTTAATTAGGAGGCTGGACTTTGTGCATCTGACATTGCTCACAGATTTAAAGATGGGAAATACTAGGAAATAGGGAAATAGAATGGATACTAAGGTAAGGCAGTGTGGTGCTAATGTAAAGGAGTAGGGAGATATAAAACTAGGACTTGTAGAAAACTGAATGCTTCGCTAGCAGTTGGAGAACTAGTCCAGGTTTTTGAGGATGATCAAAAAGGTGTTTGTGCCATGACCCAAGAGGTTTTTTGGAAATATTAAGGGTAATTTTGGGTGAAAAAGATTATAAGGGGGAAAATCTGTTAGGAGAAATCAGTGAGGCTCTTTGCCTTAGTATAAAGTCAGTCAGGTGGGGGACTAAGTATCAGTAGCAATAGATGGGGATTTGAGAGAGAGCAGATACAATGGGCAAGACATGATCACTCAATTATGTGTGCGAGAGAAAGTGTATGTGTGCACATGTACATACAGAGAAAGGGGAGGCATGGGGCTCAGCTGGAAGAAAAGGGAGCAATCTGCAATCGTTCTGTTGTTTAATTCTGGGTAGCCATAGCATTGAACTATCTCTGAAGGAATAACTAGTATGATAGGAATTGGTGTTGGAAAGGGAATGTTAAGTCATTTGAGTTTGAGATGATCACTGACTATATAGATAGACATAAATAGCAACTAGTTGGGCCTATAATATCTCTCAACTATTCTTTCTCTTTCCAGTATTTTAAGTCTTTTTTCCCCCTACAAGCTCTTTTGTACATGTATAGCTCTTCTGTATCTTGGGAAGAGGATCCTACCCTTTAAATTATGTGTCTTCTCTATGGAGAAGTCCATTTGTTGTGGTACCAGCCATTTTGGGGACTACTAAGTAATCCTTCATAGGAATAGACTACTTTCTTTTCTTCAGATACTCTTGCTTACAGTTGGACCATATGTTTTCAGTGAAGATTGTCTATTCCTAGACACTCTTAAGTGTATAAACTTGGGATCGTATTCTGATGATCAGGTAGGAAACTTCATATATCCTTGATTGTGTTTAAAAACTTTGTGTTTGCATTTATATCAGAATATAAACTACTCAAAGCATGAAATATGTTTTTACTATCACTTTATTTTCGGTGCTCATAATAGTTTCTGGTATAAAGTGGGTACTGAATAAATACTTTTTGAATGGATGAGTATGGGAAATTCTGGTACAAGCTGAACCAGATAGAATTGCTCTGAATGGTGACATTGATTGTAAGTTAATCTGACTGTGGTGGTGGTGGTGAACTGAAGTCTATTGAATCCTGGTCATTGATTTATTTTTAATAAACGTCATATTTTGAACTATTGAAGTTTTATAGAAAAATTAAGAAGATTGTTTTCACTTATAAGAGGGAGCTAAACAATGGGCATACATGGGACATACAGAGTGGAATAATGGACATTAGAGACTCCAAAAGGTGCGAGGGTCGGAGGTGGTGAGGGCTGAAAAATTATCTCTTGGGTACAATATACACTCTTCAGGTGATGGGTACACTGAAAGCCCAGACTATGCAATATATTCATGTAACAAAACTGCTCTTGTACCCCCTAAACCTATTTTAAAAAGAGAAAAATTATGAAGATAGTACAAAGAGTTTGCAGATTCCCCCTATTATTTACATTTTGCATTAGTGTAGTATGTTTGTTACAATTAATGAACCAAAGTCAATACATTATTATTAGCCAATATTCATACTTGATTCAGATTTCGTTAGTTTTTACCTAATGTCCTTTTTCTGTTTCAGTATCCCATCCAGGATACCACTACATACTCTTTGTTATTCATAAATCCTTAGGCTGCTTTTAGCTCTGATAGTTTTCTAGTCCTTGTTTTTAATGACCATGACAGTTTTGAGGAGTACTGGTTAGGTATTTTGTAAAACATCCTTTACTTGGGATTTGTGTGATGTTTTTCTCATGATTAGACTGTAGTTTTGATTTTTTGAGAGGAAAACCATGGAAGTAAAGGGCCATCTTCATCATATCATTTCAAAGGTACATGTTCTCTACATGACTTATCACTATTTATATTGACCTTTGTGAGGATTTTCCACTGTGAAGTTACTTTTTCTCCCACTTTCTGTACTGTACTCTTTGGAAGGAAGTAACTGTGAGTAGCTGAGACTTAAAAAGTGAAGAGTTATGCTCTACCTACTTGAGGGGAAAGTGTCTGCATAAATTATTTGAAGTACTTCTGAATGGGAGATTTGTGTCTTCCTCATTTATTTATTTAATCATTTATTTATCAATATTATATTAGTTTCCTTGGAATGCTGTAACAAAGTACTACAAATTAGCTGTCTTAAATAATAGAGATTTAATCTCTCACAGTTCTGGTGGTTGGAAGTTTGAAATCAAGGCATTGGCAGGGTTGGTTCCTTTAAGAGTTTTGAGGAAGAAACTGTTGTATGCCTCCATCCTAGCTTTTGGTGAAGGCTAGCAATCCTTGCCTTGGTGTTCCTTGGCTTTTAGATGTATTATTCCCATCTCTGGTTCTGTCTTCAAATAGAATTCTCCCTCTGGGAGTTTCTGTGCCCAAATTTCCCTTGTCTTATATGGACCTTAGTCATTGAATTAGGGCTTACCCTGATGACCTTGTCTTAACTTGATTACGTATGTACAGACCCTATTTCCAAATAAAGTCACATTCACAGGTACCAGAGGTTAGTATTTCAACATATCCTTTTTGGAGAGGCAATTCAACCTTTTAAAAGTGTAAATTCATTGATGCCATTGATTTTTTAAATTATTTTTAATTAACACAATAATTTTACATATTTATGGAGTACAATGTGATATTTCCATTCATTTATACATTATGTAATGATTAAATCAGGGTAATGTGCGTATCCATCACCTCAAACATTTATCATTTCTTTGGGTTAGGAACATTAAAAAATCTCTCTTATAGCTGTTTGAAAATATTCAATAAACTATAGTCACCTTGTATTGCTATAGAACACTATAGTTTATTCCTTCTCTCTAGCCTGTAATTTTCTATCTGTTAACCAACATCTTTCTGTCCCCCCTCCTCCCTACCCTTTCCAGTATACAGTAACCACTATTCTGTTTCTATAAGATCACCTTTTTTAGCTTCTACATATTAGTCAGAACAAGTGGTATTTATCTTTCTGTGCCTGGCTTATGTCACTTAGCATAGTATCCTCCAGGCTCATCCATGTTGCTGTGAATGACAGGATTTCATTCTTTTTTGATAGCTGAATATTATTTTATTGTGTATATATGACATTTTAAAATCCATTCTTTCACTGATGGTCAGTTAGGTTGATTTCACATCCTTGCTATTATGAATTGTGCTGCAGTAAACATGGGAGTGAAGATATCTGTTTGACATACTGGTTTCCTTTCCTTTGGATATATACCCAGTAGTGAGATTGCTGGATCATATGGCAGTTCTATTCTTAGTTTTTGAGGAATCTCCATACGTTTCCCATAATGGCTATTCTAATTTACATTCTCACCAGCAGTGTTTAAGAATTCTCTTTTTACCACATCCTTGTCATTCTCTGTTTTTTTTTTTTCCTGTCTTTTTGATGATAGCAGCCATTCTAACTGGGATGAGGTGTGATAACTTATTGTACTTTTGATTTGCATTTTTGTGATGATTAGTGATGTTGAGCATTTTTTTTTCATATACTTGGCCATTTTTATGTCTTATTTTGAGAAATGGCTCTCAGGTCTTTTGTCTATTCTTTATCTGGATTGTTTTTTCACTATTGAGTTTGAGTTTCCTACATATTCTGGTTATTAATCCCTTGTCAGATGGATAGTTTGCAAATACTTTCTCCCATTCTCTTCAATTTGTTGATTGTTTCCTTTGCTGTGCAGAAGCTTTTTATCTTAATGTAATCCCATTTGTCTATTTTTGCCTTGATTGCCTGTGCTTTTGAGGTCATTCATAAAAAATCTTTGCCCAGACGAATGTCATGTAGCAATTCCCCAATGTTTTCTTTTAGTAGTTTCATACTTTTAGAACTTACCTTTAAATCTGTAATCCATATTGAGTTAACTTTTATATATAGGAATCTAGTTTCATTCTTCTACGTATGGATATCTAGTTTCTCCAGCAATATTTATTAGAGACTATTTTTTCCCAGTGCACACTCTTGGCACCTTGTTGAAAATAAGTTGGCTGTAAGTGTGTGGATTTTTTTTTGGGTTCCATATTCTGTTTCATTGGCTTATGTGTCTGTTTTTGTGCCAGTCCCATACTGATTTGGTTACTGTAGCTTTGTAATATATTTTGAAGTCAGGTAGTGTCATGCCTCCAGCTTCATTCTTTTTGCTCAGGATACTTTGTCTATTTGAGGTCTTTTTGTAGTTCTTTAATATTTTAGGATTGTTTTCTCTATTTCTGTGAAGAATGCCATTGATATTGCATTGAATCTGTAGATTGCTTTGGGTAGTATCATCATTTTAACAATATTGATTCTTCCAATGCATGATCATGGGATAGCTTTCCATTTTTTTATATCATTTAAAATTTTTTTCATCAGTGTCTCATTATAGAGATATTTCACCTCCTTGGTTAAATTTATTCCAAGGTACCTTATTTTTTTGGTAGCTATTATAAATCAAATTGCTTTCTTGATTTCTTTTTCAGCTAGTTTGTTATTGGTATATAGAAATGCTGCTCATTATTATATGATGATTTTGAACATTGCAAATTTACTGAATTCATTTATCAAATCTAAAGAGTTTTTGGTGGAATCTTGTGGTTTTTCTGTATATAAGATCATG
Source organism: Cheirogaleus medius (assembly GCA_008086735.1). Classification (NCBI taxonomy): domain Eukaryota; kingdom Metazoa; phylum Chordata; class Mammalia; order Primates; family Cheirogaleidae; genus Cheirogaleus; species Cheirogaleus medius. Next base: position 13,310,532 of record VBSM01002608.1, on the reverse strand, counting down.
TTGTCTGCAAATAGGGACAATTTGACTTTCTCCTTTCCAATTTTGATATCCTTTATTTTTTCTCTTGCATAATTACTTTGGTTAGGACTTCCAGTATCATTTGAATAAGAGTGGTGAAAGTGGGCATCCTTGTCTCACTCTAGTTCTTGGAGGAAAAGCTTTCAACTTTTTTCTGTTGAGTATGATGTTGGCTGTGGGTTTGTCATATATGACCTTTATTGTGTTGAGATATGTTTCTTCCATATTTGATTTGTTGAATGTTTTTATCATGAAGGGATGTTGACTTTTATCAAATGTTTTTTCTTCATCTGTTGAGATATGTTCATCTGGTTTTTGTTTTTTAGTCTATTGGTGTGATGTTTATTGATTTGCATATTTGAGCCATCATTGCATCTCTGGGATAAATCCGACTTGATCATGGATTATAATCTTATTGATGTGTTGCATTCTGTTAGCTAGTATTTTGTTGAGAAATTTTACATATATGTTCATTAGGAATATTGGCCTATAGTTTTATTTTTTAGTTGTGTCCTTGTCTGGTTTTGGTATCAGTATAATGTTGGGCTCAGAGAATGTATTTGAAAGAATTCTTTTCACTTTAATTTTTAAAATAGTTTGAGAAGAATTGGTGTTAGTTCATCTACTTTTGGTAGAATTCATCAGTTAAAGCCATCTAGTCCTTGACTTTTCTTTGTTGGGGGACTTTTTATTATTGCTTTAATTTTGTTACTCATTATTGGTCTGTTCAAGTTTTCTATTTCTTCCTGGTTCAATCTTGGCAGGCTGTACATGTCCAGGAATTTATCCATTTCTTCTAGGTTTTCCAATTTGTTGGCATGTCTCTAATGATCCTTTGTATTTCTATGGTATCAGTTGTAATGTCTCCTTCTTGTTTCTGATTTTATTTATTTGAGTCTTCTCTCTGTTTTTTATTAATCTAGCTAAAGATTTGTTGATTTTCAAATACTTTAAAAAGTTTCAGAATATTATGGGTATACAAACATTTTGATTACATGTTTTGCTTTTGTGCAGTTTGAGTCAAAGTTGTAAGTGTGCCCATCACCAAAGTAACATATACTGTACCCGTTAGATGCAAATTTATCCATCCCCTCCTCTTCCCTCCCACCTACTTGATTTCCATTGAGTTTTACTACCATTGGTGCAAATGGGTGTTTATTGATTGGTTCCAATTTAATAGTAAGTACATGAGGTGTTTGTTTTTCCATTCTTGCAATACTTCACTTAGAAGAGTGGTCTCTAATTCTATCCAGGTTGTTACAAAAGGTATTAGTTCACCATTTTTTATGGCTCTGTAGTATTCCATAGTAAACATATACCACATTTTATTAATCCACTCATGTATTGATGGGCACTTGGGTTGATTCCACATCTTTGCGATTGTGAATTGTGCTGCAAAGAAACATTCAAGTGCAAGTAAAATTACTTGTTTTCCCTTGGGCAAATACCCAATGGTGGGATTGATGGATCAAATGGTAGGTCTACTTTTAGTTCTTTGAAGTATCTCCATACTATTTTCCATAGAGGTAATATTAATTTGCAGTCCCACCAACAGTATATAAGTGTTCCCTTCTCTCCACATCCACACTAGCATCTGTTGTTTTGGGACTTTTTGATAAAAGCTGTTCTCACTGGGGTTAGGTGATATCTCATTGTGGTTTTGATTTGAATTTTCGCTGATGATTAGAGACTTTGAGCATTTTTTCATATGTTTATTAGCCATTTGTTTATCTTTTGAAAAGTTTCTGTTCGTATCTTTTGCCCACTTTTTGATAAGATTGTTTAATTTTTTCTTGCTGATTTATTTGAGTTCTTTATAGATTCTGGTTATTAGCCCTTTATTGGATGTATAGCATGCAAATATTTTCTCCCATTATGTAGATTGTCTATTCACTCTATTGATTGTTACTTTGGCTTTACAGAAGCTTTTTAGTTTAATCAAGTCCCATTTGTTAATTTTTGTTGTTGCTGTGATTGCCTTTGGGGTCTTCTTCACAAATTCTTTGCCTAAGCCAATATCTAGAAGAGGCATAAACCTATGGATCAGAACAAAGAACCCAGATATAAAACCATCCTTATATTGCCATCTGATCTTTGACAAAGCAGACAAAAACATACACTGAGGAAAAGAATTCTTATTCAATAAATGGTGCTGGGAAAATTGGATAGCTACATGTAGAAGACTGAAATGGGATCCGCACCTCTCACCACTCACGAAAATATTAATTCATGATGGATAACAGACTTAAACCTAAGATGTGAAACTATAAGAATTCTAGAAGAAAATGTTTTATTGATTTTATCTTTTCAAAACACCAATTTTTTGCTGATCTTTTGTATTTTTTTTAGTTTCTATTTCATTTATTTCTGCACTGATCTTTATTATTTCTTTCCTTCTACTAATTTTATGTTTGATTTTTTCTTGCTTTTCTAGTAACTTGAGGTGCATCGTTAGATTCTTTCTACCTTTTTGATGTAGGCATTTATTATTGTAAAATTTCCCCTTAGTACTGCTTTTGCTGTAACCCATAGGTTTTGGTGTGTTGTGTTTCTGTTTTCATTTGTTACAAAGAATTTTTAAATTTCTTTAATTTCTTCATTGATCCGTTGGTTATTCAGGAGCATATTGTTTAATATTCATGTATTTGTATAGTTTCCAGTGTTTCTGTTGTTATTCATTTCTAGTTTTATTCCATTGTGGTCAGAAAAGATACTGGAAATGATTTGGATTTTTAAAATTTTTCCAACTTGTTTTGTGGCCTAACATATGGTTTATCCTATAGATTGTTCCATGTTATGTTAAGAAGAATGTATATGCTGTAGTTGTTGGATGATCTGTTCTGCAAGGGTTTGTTATGTCTATTTGGTCTATAGTGCAGTTTAAATGTACTGTTTATTTTTTGATTTATTGTCTAAATGACCTGTACAATGCTGAGATTGGGGTATGAAAGTCCTCAACTATTATTATATTGGAGTCTATCTCTCCCTTTAGATCTAATAATATTTGCTTTATATATCTGGGTGCTTTGCTGTTGGGTGCATGCATATTTCCAATCATTATTACCTCTTTGACTTTGATGCTTTTCTTTTGATGGTTTTAGAATTCTTTCTTTTTCTTTTAATAATTTGACTGTAATGTGCTTTGGGTAAGTCCTTTGGTGGTTGAACTTATTTGAGGACCTTAGATCTTCCTGGATCTGGATGTCCATATCTGTACCTAGATTTGGTAAGTTTTCAGCTATTATTCAATTAAATAGATTTTCTATGCCTTTCCCTGTCACTTCTCCTGCTTGAACTCTTATAAGGAGGATATTTGCTCACTTAATGGTGTCCCATAAGTCCTATAGGCCTTCTTCATTCTTTTTTTTCTTTTGTATTTTTGTCTTTTTGAGTTATTCCAAAAGACCTGTCTTGAAGTTCAGAAATCCTTCCTTCTGTTTGGTCTAGTCTGTTGTTTAAACTCTCTATTTTGTTATTATTTAATTCATTGAATTCTTCTGCTCCAAGATTTCTGTTTGGTTCTTTTTTTGTGTCTATCTCTTTGTCATATTTTTCATTAAGATCATGAATTGTTAGGCATTTTCCATTTACTTTTTTACCTCAATGGGGATCTTTCTTAGCTACAAGCCACTACCAGCTGGATTTTCTGCTTTTCTCTAATGCTGCCATTCAAAGTCTTATGCTTCAGAGAATTTTCAACACTTCCATGCTCAATTCTAGTGTTTTCCCTTAAACATTCTACTTGCAGTGCAGTTATTTATTTGTTGTTAATGGTCTTTCTTTGTGGAAAAGATGAGCATATTGATGATGTCTCCTGAATGTCATTGATTTTTAATAGGATGCTTTCTAGGTTTTGTAGAAGCCCAAGGAAAAGCCACAGATTGACTTTTTTTTATTTCAGCATAATATGGGGGCACAAATGTTAAGGTTACATACATTGCTCTTGCCTTTCCTCCCTCCTCAAGTCAGAGCTTCAAGCGTGTCCATCCCCCTGACAATACACATTTCACTTATAATATATATATATATATATATAT
>VBSM01002608.1:13286859-13299002 GCA_008086735.1 Cheirogaleus medius | reverse complement strand
TCCCAGAGTGCTAGGATTACAGGCGTGAGCCACCGCGCCCGGCCTGTTTTTTAGGTTTTGATATTAAAAGAATGCTGACCTTATGAAATCAGTTGGAAAGTGTTACTCTTTTTCTCTTCTGTGGAAGAATTTATGAAAGAGAAGTATTTCCTTTTAAAAATATTTGGGAGAATTCAGTAGTGAAAATCTATCACTGGAGTTTCTATTGTTGAAATGTTTTAAATTATGGTTTCAATTTCTTTAATAGATGAAAGAAATACATATTTTTGTATCTTTTTTGTGCTTGTTTTAGTAAGTTGTATTTTTCAAGAAATTTGTCTATTTTATCTAAATTGTCAAATTTATTGACAGAAGTGTGTTTATACTATACCCTTTTTTATTTTTTTAAAATATGTTGGATTCGTAGGGATGTTTCTTTTTTATTTCTGTTTATAATTTTTTTCTCAGTCTTGCTAGTGTGTATCAATTTTATTAATTTTTTCAATGAGCACATTCTAGCTTTGTTAATGTTTTTCTTTGTTGTATATTTGCTTTCCATTTTGTTTATTTTTACTTTTTTCTTTCTACTTTATTTCAGCTTAATTTGCCATTTGTTTCTTAGCTTTTCTTGAGATAAAAGTTTGATTACATATTTTTCAATCTATTTTTTGTTATATGCATTTTAAGCTATAAATTGTTATTTAAGCACTGCCTTATTTCCATTCCACAAGCTGTAATGTGTTGTATTTTCATTATTATTCACTTCAAAATTCCAGTGTGATTTCTTCTTTGACCTACAGCTCATTTAGATTTATGTTGCCTAATTTCTAAGTGATTAGAGCTTTTTGAATTATTTTTTTTTATTACTGAGTGCTTGTTTAATTTCATTATGGTCAGAGAGCATATTGTTTATGTTACAGAACTTTGAGGTTTCTGGTACTTATTTTATGACCCATCTTCTCTATTTTGTTAACTAATTCATGTCCTCTCAAACAGAAGTATATTTTTTTGTTGGGTATGATGATTTATATGTCAATTGTGTCAAGCTAGTTAGTTATGTTCTTCAAATATTTTGTATCTTAACTCATTTTTTGTTTGCTTATTCTATGAGATACTGAGAAGTCCTTTAAAATTGACAACTACGATCATGATTGTTTTCCCTTCCCCTTTTATCTTTGTCAATTTTTGTTTTATCCATCTTGGGGCAGTGTTATTAGGTACGTACAAATTTAGGATTTTATATCTTTATATTGAATTAACACTAATAACTAAAAAACTTACCTTTTTATCTGTAGTAATACTCATACTAATACTTCTTGCCTTAAAGTCTACCTCTTTCTTATATTAATATAGCTATATCAGCTTTCTTTTGGTTGGTGTTTATATAGTATATTTTTTACCATTTCTTTCAACTTTTGGTGTCCTTATATTTAAAATGTATCTCCTGTAAGCAGATTATAGTTGGATTTTTTATTTTTAAATTCAGTCTATGGATCTCTCTAATGGGAACTTAGTCCATTTACATGTAATGTGTATATACCTCAGGTTAGTATATCTGTTACTTCCTAAACAATGTATAATAAGAAACTTAGAGTACTTTAACTCTACCTTCCTCTGGTCCTTTGTGTTATTATTGCCATATGTCTTACCTCTATCTATGTCATAGATTTGTACAGTCAGTTTTAAAAAAATAATCACTCTCATATTTACCTTTTCTAGTGCAGGTTGAATAGCAATAGATTTTCTCAGTTTTTGTCTATAAATGTTCTTATTTCATTTTCATTTTTAAAAACAATTTCTTATTGACTGTAAAATTCTAGGCTAGCAGGTATTTTTCCCCAGGACTTTAAAAATGCCACTCTAATGTTTTCTAGTTTCCAAGGCTTATGTTATAGTGTCAGCCATCAGTAGTTTCCTACCACCATCACCCTTGCCCTACTTTAAATTTTTCTCTTTGTTTTGTTAGCAGGTTGACTATGATGTACCAAGGTATGTTTTTCTTTGTATTACTATTTCCTTTGTGTGGTTCACTGAGATTCTTAAAAATGTAAGTAGGTATTTTTTTATCATCCTTGGGAAATTATTGGTCAGATCTCTTCAAATATTATTTTTAATCCATTCTATTTTTCCTCTCCTTCTGAGATTTTAATTACTTATATGTTGTATGTGTTAGAACTTTTTTTAAAAAAACTTTTCCCATGTCTTTTATGCTCTGTTTTGTTTTTTCCCCGTTCTTTTTTCTCTGTGCTTCATTTTGAGTATTTTCCTAAAATAAATAATAGATAATAATAATTTTGCAGTTTTATAAAATCCATTTGGTTTTCTATTGGAATTTTCATTCCTTTATTCTGCCCATTTTGCTTCTGATTTCTTTATCATTTTAAATGATTTTAAAGCCTTTGTTTGAAAATTCTAGTATCTGTATCATCTGTGGGTCTTCTTTTTTTTTTTTTTAATTTTGTTTATCGGGTATATTTGTATCTGTTGTCATGTGTCTAGTAATTTCTTTATTTCATGCCTATCATTATATATAAGGAGCTATGGAAGTTCTAATGATACTTCTTCCAGAAATGGATTCCCCTTTTTTGTCATACAGATGAGGTGCTAATCACCTCAGTCCTATCAGCTGAGTCAGTTTTGGTTGCAGTTTTAGTGAAAGGTGTTCTGCCTTCGGTTCTTCCTTATTCCTCAAACTTAGCCTTTCTGTACTTGTTATTGAGAATCTACTGGGCCTTTACTTCATTAACCTTGAAAGGTTGGGAGATTCAGTCTACTCTTTGAAATTTTGCTCTTTGGCCTTCCATCCCACACCGTTTACAGATTTGGCAGCCATTGCTTCTAGTAGAACTTAGTCACTTATCTACCATAAGACTACAGGATATTTCATTCTGTCCTATAAAAGTTTCCTACACTTCTTAGAAGCACCAAAATGTAGCAAACATATTGTAGGTTAGCTATGCATTTAGGACTCTTGAAATTTCCAATTTGTTATAGCATAGAATTTCAGGTCACTTACTTCTTTTTACTGCCTTAGATCTCTGATGTCTTACTTTTGTTTGTTCAAGTGGGGATGTGATCTGCCACAATGTATTACATTCTACCAGTGACCAGAAGTTAAAGTTAGTCACCAACTAGATTTTTAAAGCTCAAGTTTAGGTAATATTCCTCATACTTTTTATAGTATAGTACTTAACTAAATATTTGGTAATTGAGCTGAGATTTTGATTTGAGTATTGTATAAAAATATAGACTGTAGTTGAGAACACATGAATGGATAAGTTTTGTAACAGAGGAATGTAAATTTAGGATATATTTATTGAATACATTATGAGTGCCAGGCATTCCACAAATTTAAAAACACTGGGCATTTAAAGATGACTAAGACTTCTGTCCTCAGAAGCTTAACAGTTTTAGGGGATGGGGGAAGACATGTAGATAGATTAAATGCCATATCCACATCATAAGGGTAGCAGCAGATTCTTCACAGAGCTAACAGGCCTTAAACTGAATCTTAGGGAACAAGTGAGAGTTTCCTGTATTGGGTTGGGAAAGGATATTCTAGTTTTGAAGGAATGACACATGTGAAATGGAGATTTTAGAGAGCTTCTCCAAGGTCCCTGTTACTAGAGTGTATTTTGAAAAAGGAGGTAAAGCTGAAAAGACATGTAGAAACCAGGCAAATCTTTAAAAGGTCTTTCTGATGGCCAATGTGGGCATAACAGTGAGTTGCTGAAGTGGACTGGAGATGGTTATTAAAGTAAAGGAGCCAACTAAAGTGTTTTCTCTAGGGTGTTAAAGTCACCAAGATGGCATCAGAATGTGAAGGAAAGGGAAAGGTGTAAGCCACGTGAATGTGGGGAAATGAATGGTGGTTTTCATTGGGGAAAGCAGATCAGAATCACCTGAGTAGAGTTTTCAGACTATATGGGTTGGTGGTCCCCAAGGCTAAGGCTGTTATTAGATATATGTCAGAACCTCCTGGCATGGAGGGTGATAGATTTCGATGCTCTGAGGCTTACAAAGGAGGAGAATTTTTGTCCAGTTTGAAATTAGCCTCGGGGAATGCCTGCCTCTTTTCTCCCTACTTCCCTTGTTATCTATTATGTTCATCGTGGGGCATCAGAGACTGGGTAGTGGCCAGTAGAGAGGGCTAGCATAGTAAATGCTTTCCTCAGGGGAAGTTCATATTTCAATGAAAAGCAACGGGAGGCAGTAGGATGAAGGAAGTATTCAGTAATGAGGTTGAGGAGATTTGTTTACCATTGGAACATTAGATTATATGGCTGCAGAAAGGCATTCTCTTACATCAAACTTGATGCAATAAATTTAATTTTAAAAACCTAGTAAGACGTCAGGAAAATCTCCTTTCATCTTGCTCCCAGGGGATATAATTTATATTTAAGGGTTTGTATTTTGTAGCATAGCTTGAGTTATCCTCTATGCTTTACAGTGTTTTCTTTTAAGTGATTTCAGATTATAATTTGTGATATAATATTTTTCATATTTAAATGGAAAATATGATTAGCAAATTTAATAAATTTGTTTTTTAGCTTATCCCTTCAGAATACAAATTTGTTAAAAGGTGAGGTATGTTGTTTATAGCAAATGATCTTATTAAAAACATTTTTGTTTTCAGACTTTAGTTTTCTAATTTTAAGAAAAATTTTTCATATTGCTATTTAAAATATTTTCTTTGTTTTTAATAAAGGCATAAAATTACAGCACATAAAATTATTTTTTTAGATTTGCGACAGCTGTGAAAAAGTTCCGTTTCCTGAATCCACTTTTGATTTTTAGTGGGGACTGCTTAAATCCTTCAGTTTTAAGTACAATAACGAAAGGAAAGCACATGATTCCTATATTAAATGAATTGGGAGTACATTTTGCAGTTTTTGGTAAGTATTCCTAAGCTATTCTTTTTACTGTTATTTGAAGTTTATGAAGTAATTACAGATTACTTTTAGATTATTTGATGTAGGAGGAGTTGAATAATCTTGTTTATCAGCAAATAGTCCCTGAGAGCATTTGGAAGCTCATTGATAGGGTTGTTCAATGAATCTGAAAATTTGTAATCAAACCTAGGTTTGATGTTATGTGGTAAGATTTTTAATTCTGTCTGTACAAAAGTGAGATGTGTTATTGGAGTAGTTAAGATTATGTACTTTGGAGTTAGCTGGGCCTGGGTCTGAATCCTGGTTCCATCATCCTCCAGTTAAGTGATTTTAAGAAAGTGACTAATCTCTTAAAGCCTCAGTTTTGTCAGATGTAAAATAAGATAATATATAAAGTAAATGAAGCAATGCCAGGCATATAGTAAGCACTCAGTATATTTTAGCTGTTTTTATTAAGATGAAAAAGAGGATATTTGGACTATTCATAAAATATGTTAGAGTTTTGTGGGAAGATAGCAGTTTAGATATTATTTTCCTATGTTGAAGAGATAATTAGGAAATTTAGATAGAGGCTGAGATTAATAGGGATCTATCCCTGTATCTAACCACTGTCTTATCGTAGGAATATATATAGTGGTTAATAGTGATTATATCTGGAGAGATTTTTATTTTTTCCTGTGAGGTTTTTTAGATTTTTATACAGTGAACTAATGGGATCAGTGGTTCCCATAGTTTAGTCATTTGTTCCCATTGGTTCATCATACTAAAAGAATACTTGATAATACATTGTGAACATTTTCCCATATTATGAAATAATCCTTTTTATTGTAAAATAGACATTACATAAAATTTATAATTTTAACTATTTTTAAATGTACTGTTCACTGGCATTAAGTACATTCACATTGTTGTGTATGAAATAATTTTTATAACATTTTTAATGGTTGCCTAGTATTCCAATGAATGGATGATGTTTCATTGTTTACCTAATCTATTATTAGATATTTAGATTGTTTTCATTTTTTTGTTCTTACAGTAAAACTGGGAATTTGGAAAGGATCAAGGGAACAAAAGGATGTTGGCATATTTTAGACGGATAATAGTGAATGTCTATTGTAAAAGTAGGTAGGATGGCAAGGCCAAGTAGTTAATGAATGAAATGGATCCATAGAATTCTGTAATTTATGCCATCTTTCCCAAATCCTGAATGGACTTTGTTTCTTTGAGTGACAAAGAAGATAAAGAATCAAGGATAAGAGGCAGAATCAGCCCCAGGATTTAACTGTTCTTTCTTTATTTTAACCTACTTACCATGTTCTTTGTTTTGTCTGCCACAGACTTCTGGAACTCATTACCATGTGGATTAAGAAGTTAAAATCTAAAAATGTTCCACATTTAAATCTAGTATATATTTGGTTACTAATTTTAGTCCACACATTGAATTGGACCATATGTCCTGACTTTCTTCTACTTATCTATATTGTGAAAGAAGGGAACTGTGAATGTTGAAAACCTGGTATACTAGTAGCATACTTTGAGCTCTGTAGTGTTTGAGTCCCTTTTCTGAGGCATGTATAGATTTACTGTGATATTATTTTCAGTTTATTTGACACTCTTTTTATACCACAAATATATGTTTGAATGATTTCAGTTTTCTTTTTATAGGCTTTTTGTGAGTGGGTTCTATTGTAAGAACGTGAGAACAAATAGTCAATCCCTGTCGGGTTATTTTCAGCTCATCAGTTTTGCTAAGTATTATATTGGATTTCTGTTTTGACATTTTAAATTCTTTTTTATGAATTTAATGCAATTTGGAGAGTACAGAAAAGTATCAAGAAACAAAAGGCAATCACTCATAATGCCATCATTTTAGGTTAACATTTTGTGATATTTCCTTCCAGTTTCTTTTAGATGCATTTTTCATGTAGTTGAGATCATACTGTAATTGTACAATTTTGTGTGCTACTTTTCTTGAACATTATATCAAACATTTTCCCATGTGTATCAGTTTCATCCTGCGGAAAATAGTTGACACAGGCATGTGGGTAATTTAAAGAGAGTTTAATAAAGACTATTTACAAAGGAATGAGGAGTAGGAGGGAAGCCATAAGGGAGGGATAATATAGTATTGAGCACTTAAAATGTGGCTAGGACGAATTGAGGTGCACAGTAATTTTAATGTATGCACTGGATTTCTAAGACTTAGTATGAAAACAGAAGAATGTAAAATATATCATTCATTTTTGTATTGAATACATGCTGAAATGATAATGTTTTGACATATATTGAATGACCTATACTAAAATTACCTTCACCTATTTTTTTAAATGTGGCTTCTAGAAAAATTAAAATTACACACATTGCTTACATTATATTTCTATTAGTTCTTTTATGGAGTATAGTATAAGGAAGCATCTCTAAGCCTGAAAAGGGAAGGGAGGAGTCCCATGGAAAGCTCAGCTGATAGGATACACGACCTTCAGTAGAGGGTTGCAGCTAATCTACATGGACCCAGAAGGAAGGAAGATGTCTGGGGAATAGCTGATCCTACTCTCTTTCTTGACCATTTGTTCTCAAATTCCTACCTGTGCCTACTATTGGTGTAATCTAATAGAAAGCCAGCAGATAAGGAAGCCAGTTGATGCAGTCCATAGAGGTTAACCTACCTGATCCCAGAGCAGGGTAGAAAAGGTAAAGAGTGAATCTGGAGGACCCTATTAAGTATCCAGCATATTATGTCATTAAAATGCTTTGCAAATCTAATTTTCAAGAACTGTAATTCCATTTTATGTATTACTAATAAATTATGAATGTTTTGGGAAAAGTTATAATGTAGTCTAATTGTGGGAATTATTTAGGGTATATTGTTTAATTTAATATAAATAAATAAAACATAAATCAAACAAGGTTTTTAGTTGAAACAGCAATCAAGCTGCTCTCTGATAGAGTTTTATTAAATGTACTCCAGAATTTGAAAATTGATTGAATTTTGACAATGCCTAGTTTAAGAATTCCAATACTTAAAAGTTACATTTTCTATATAATTAAATTTTTTTTCTATCTAAACTGATAGTAGAGTGTACAACCTTGATTTTTATTGGGCTGAATTTCTTTACATTGTTTTCATTTATTGCTTTAAAACTGAGATATTGATTGGTAACCATTTTAATGGAACTTGATTCCAAGGTGATGTACTTTTTAAATTATACTTTGTGATTAAATGTAAATTGCATTTAATTTTTAATAATTGAATATTATAAAATTAAATGTAAAATAAATTAAATAATAAAATTACAAAATAAAATGTAAAAATGTAATGAAATTTAAACACAATTTTATTCATTAAAAGTATGCATAATATGAATCACTTGTTAACAAAATTTGGTAAATAGAAGACTTAAAAGGCTGTCTAGGACTTTTTCTTACATTTATCTAAAGAATTGAATATCTGTTAAATACAGTATGAATATATTATGATTTCTTATCTTAAGGAGAATGTACTATCATCATCAAAATCCTTACAGTTTGTTCTCAAGTATTTTGAGCTGTGCCCCTACAATATACTTCTGCTTTGTACTTTGTTCCAGACATTATAACATAAATATCTGTTTAGTTCTAAAACCTAATATCCATTCAAAATTAGTGGAATCAACATTACTATTTTTATTTGAAATTTTTCCCTTTTATCTATGCTTTTATTAGTAGTATTTTGGAATTAAACTTGTAGTATATGAAAGTTTTAGTAGGAGATTATTTTGATCATTGATACGTATAGAGAGACAAAAAAAACTCAACTGTAGTTCGTATTACATTTAGTAATGATTACCTAGTTCTGAAAATGTTTTAAGACTAAATGATAACCCATGTTCTCTGAAACAAACTTGCTGTGGATAACTTCTTAATTAGTGGTTTTATGATGTATACTATGTTATTAATAATGCAATAGTATAATAAAATATACTATTTTATTAATGTATTCAACTTTTTCATATAGGTAATATATTCACATGGTTCAATAACCAAAAATTTTAATTATAGAGTAAAACAGTAAAAGGAATGTTTAATTCCTTTTGCCCAGTTTGTATTCTCCGAAGTAACCTTCCTTTTAAGTTTGGTAGGTTTCTTTCCAGGGTTTCTTTATGAAACAATGAAAAGATGAACAAATAATAATAGTGATGTGATGCTTATTTTTCCCCTTTATTACACAAATAGAGCATATTACATTACATATTACATACAATTTTGTCATTTACTCTTGTCTTCTTGCCACTTTTTCCTACATTAAAAAAATTTGTGCTTGTGGCCTTTCTTACTTTTAATTTTTTTAATTATTGGAGAAATATTTTGTCAACATTTTAATCTCTATTGTGGGAAGATTTTTTTGAATATTGTTCCTTGTCTGGTAAGTTTTGCTGCTTTTCTTATCTTTTTTCTTTTACTAGGGTTGTGCCAGGTAGTATTCAGTGCAAGCTAATGATGGGGAATTGTATTTGGAGTTGTTCCTATAGTTTGTGGGTTCCCAGGAAACTGAGTCTCTCATCTTCTGTTTAGGGAAGTAAAAGCACTTACCCCAGCAGGTGCTAATGGATGAGAGTAGTGACATGATATATTGCATCTGCTCTTGTATCAGGTTGTTCAAGAGAGTTGGGTTATTGGTCTCTCCCTTTTTTAGTCTAGCTGTCCGTAGTTCTGGCTTTTAATGAAAGTGACTCAACATTCAGGGATGAGCTCCCCAGCTACATTGAAAATGTTTAGGAGCCTGAGCAGGCAAAAGTAACCTATAAATCTTTCTCAAATAGATAGCTAAAAGTCACACTCTTAAATTTAAAACATAACATTGATATCTGAATTCAAGTTTGTGATAGCTAACTTCATATCTAAGTTGAACTATGGTCTCCAGCTACTTTAGAAGAAAGTCTGATGTCCAAATAAAAAATAAATCTTATTTAGATTTAAAGTCTAATCTTATTTAGATTTTAAGTGTTCTTACCACAAAAAAATGATAAGAATGTGAGGTAATATGTTTTTTGACTATAAATTGTTATGCATATTTTATTTTAAATTTATTATTTTTAAAATTAATATTTTAATTGAATAGTCATAATTATATTTCATTTATGGAGTACATTGTGATGTTTTGAAATACACACACACAAAAACGTGGGATGATTAAATCAAACTAATTAACATATCCATCACCTCACTTAACACTTTTTTGTGGTGATACATTTGATTATTTGGAATATACAATCCATTATAATTGACTACTGTCACCCTTCTGTGCAGTAGATCTCAAAACTAATTTTTCTTGTCTAGCTGAAACTTTGTACCCTTTAACCAGCAACTCCCCTCCCCAGTCCCTCCATATCCATCACCTATGGTTACCATCATTCTATTCTCCACTTCTAGATTACATATAGAAGTAAGGTCATGTGGTATTTGTCTTTCTGTGCCTGGCTTATTTCACTTATGTTCTCTAGATTCATCCACATTGTCACAATGATAGAATTTCCTTCTTTTTAATAGGTGAATAGTATTTCGTTATCTATATATACACATTTTCTTTATCCATGTATTCATTGATGGACACTTAGGTTGATTCCATATCTTGGCTATCGTGAATAAGGCTGCAGTGAGCATGAGAGTGCAGATATCCCTTTGATATATTGATTTCAATTCCTTTGAATATATTCCCAGAAGTGGGATTGCTGGATCATATGGTAGTTCTATTTTTAGTTTTGTGAGGACTCTCCATTCCATTTTTCTTACTGGTTGTCTAATTTACATTTCTACCAACACTGTAACAGGGGTCCTCAAACTTTTTAAACAGGGGGCCAGTTCACTGTCCCTCAGACCATTGGAGGGCCAGACTATAGTTTAAAAAAAAAACCTATGAACAAATTCCTATGCACACTGCACATATCTTATTTTGAAGTAAAAAAACAAAATGGGCAAAAACACAAGGCGGGCCGGATAAATGTCCTTGGCGGGCCGCATGTGGCCCGCGGGCCGCAGTTTGAGTACCCCTGCTAGAAGGAAGGGTTTTCTTTTCTCTGTATCCTCTCCAACACTTTCTGTCTTTCATCTTTTTGATAAAAGCCATTCTAACAGGTGAGGTGATGTCTCACTGTGGTTTTATGTGCATTTCTCTTAGGATTAGTGATTCTGAACATTTTTTTGATGAATCTGTTGGCTATTTGTATGTTTGTTTTGGAGAAGTGTCTGTTCAGGTCATTTTTAAATTAAGTTATTTATTTTCTTGCTATTGAGTTGAGTTCCTTACATATTTTAGATATTAACCCCTTATCAGATATATGGTTTGCAAATATTTCTTAATTTTTTATTTTTATTTATTTTGCAGTGCAGAAGCTTTTTAGTTTGATATAATCCAATTTGTCCACTTTTGCTTTTGTTGCCTGAGCTTTTGGGGTCATATCCACAATATCCTTACCCAAACCAATGTTTCTTTCCCTAAGTGTTCTTCCAGTAGTTTCATAGTTTCAGGTCTTCATATAAGTCTTTAATTTATTTTGAATTGATTTTTGTGCCTGATGTAAGGTAAGAGTCTAATTTTATTATTCTGCATATGTATAACCATTTTTCCCAGCACCGTGTATTGAATAGTCTGGCCTTTCCCCATTGTATGTTCTTGGCAACTTGGTTAAAAATCATTTGATTGTAAATTTGTGGGTTTATTTCTGGTCTTTCTCTCCTGTTTCATTGGTTAATGTGTCTGTTTTTATGCTAATATTATGATGTTTTGATTACAATTGCTTTATAAATATTTTGAAATCAGGCAATGTTCTTCCTCTAGCTTTGTTCTTTTTGATGAAGATTGTTTTGGCTGTTGAAGTCTTTTGTGGTTCCATACAAATTTAGGGATTTGTTTTATTTCTGTGAAAAATGACATTGGAATTTTGATAGGGATTGTATGGAATCTGAAGGTCACTTTGTGTAGTATAGACATTTAACAACATTAATTCTTTCAATCCATGTGCATGGGATATTTTTGTATTTATTTTTGTTTTCTTCAATTTTTTTCACCAATGATTTATAGTTTTCAGTATAGAGGTCTTTTACCTTAGTTAAATTTATGTCTATTTTATTTTTTTGTTGTTGCTATCATAAGTAGGATTATTAAAAATTTCTTTTCAAATAGCTTATTTTTAGTGTATAGAAATGCTACTGATTTTTGTTTGTTGACTTTGTATCTTGCAACTTTACTGAATCTGAATTCTTTTATCAGTTCTAACACTGGTTTTTTTTTTTTTT
>VBSM01002608.1:13267929-13286818 GCA_008086735.1 Cheirogaleus medius | reverse complement strand
TTGTTCATCAGAGATACTGGCCTGTAGTTTCTTTTGTGGTTATGTCTTTGTCTGATTTTGGTATTAGGGTAATTCACCAGTGAAGCCATTGGGTCCTGGGATTTGCTTTGATGGGAAATTTTTTATTATGGCTTCAGTCTTATTATTGGTTTGTTGAGGTTTTGGATTTTTTTCCTTATTAAGTTTTGATAGGTTGTATGTGTCTGGGAATTTATTTGTTTCTTCCAGGTGGGATATAGTTGCTCATAAGAGCTTCTAATGATACTTTGTATTTTGTGAAATCAGTTGTAATGTCTCCTTTTTCTTATTTTATTTGCTGGGTCGCCTGTCTTTTTTCTTAGTCTAGCTAAAGGCTTGTAAATTTTATTTATCTTCTCAAAAAACCAACTTTTTGTTTTGTTATCTTCTGTTTTTTTAAAAAAATTAGTTTTAATTTCTTTTATTTATGCTCTGCTCTTTATTATTTCTTTTCTTTTATTAATTCTAGATTTTATTTGTTCTTAGTTATCTAGTTTCTTGAGGTACTTCATTACATTCTTTATTTGAAGTCTTTGTACTTTTTTGATGTAGGTATTTATTGCTATAAACTTCCTGCTTAGTATTATTTTTACTGTTTCCCATAGGTTTTGGTATGTTGTAATTCCATTTTCATTTGTTTCAATAAGTTTTTAAATTTCCTTCTTAATTTTTTTGTTAGCCCATTCATCATTTGGGAGCATGTTTAATTTCCAAGTGTTTGTGTGTTTTCCGAGTTCCTCTTATCATTGATTTCTAGTTTTATTCCATTGTGGTCAGAGAAGATACTTGATATGATTTCTACTTTTTTGAATTTGTTGAGACTTGTTTTGTGGCCTAAGATATGGTCTGTTCTGTAGAACATTCCATGTGCTGATGAAGAGAATGGTGTACTTTGCAGCTGTTGGGTGAAATGTTCTGCAATTGTCAATTAGGTCTGTTTGATCTAGTGTGTAGTTTAACTCAAATGTGTCTTTGTTAATTTTCTCTCTGGATAATCTTTCCATTACTAAGAGTGAGATATTGAAGTCTCCTACTATTACTGTATTACAGTCTATCTCTCCTGTTAGATTTATTGTTTGCTTTATATACTTGGGAGCTTTGATGTTGGGTGCATAGATATTTATAATTGTTATATCCTCTTGTGGAATTGTTCCTTTTATCATTATATAGTGACCTTCTTTGTCACTTTTCACAGTTTCTGATTCACGGCTTATTTTATGTGATATAAGGATAGCTACTCCTGTTCATTTTTGGTTTCCAGTTTTATGGAATATCTTTTTTCATCCCTTCACTTTCAGTCTATGTGTGTCTTTTAGGTGAATTGCATTTGTTGTAGGCAGCTTATATTTGGATCTTGTTTATTTATCCATTCAGCCACTCTCTTTTTAACTGGAGAATTGAGTTAATTTGCACTCAAAGTTATTGATAAGGATTTACTACTGCTGTTTTGTTGCTTGTTTTGTAACTCCTGTCTTCCTTTCTTACTGACTTCTTTTGTGGTTAAGTGATTTTTTTCCTGATAGTTTGTTTTAAATAATTGCTTTATATTTTCTGTGAATCCATTATAGATTTTTGCATTGTGGTTGCCATGAGGCGTTCAAAAAACATTTTATAGTTATAACAAGTTATTTTAAAGAGATGAAAAGTTATCTTAGATCACAAAGAATAGAAACAAAGAAAAAATGAAAAAATTCCACTACACTTTAACGACATCCTTTCCCCCCTTTTGACTTTGCTGTCTCAATTTACATATTTTTATATTGAATGTCTCTTAACAGGTTGCTGCAGCTATTATTGTTTTTTAAAGATTGATCTTTTGACCTTCATACTAGAGTTATGAATGGATCACTGGATCACAATTTTACTATTAGCACATTCTGGATTTGTCCATGTGCTTAATTTTACCAGTGGGTTTTATACCTTTAAATGTTTTCTTTTTGCAGCATTTTTTTTCCTTTCAGACTGAAAAACTCCCTTTAGCATTTCTTGTAAGATGGTTCTGGTGCTGATGGATTTTCTAAACTTTTGTTTGTCTGGGAACAACTTTTATCTCTCCTTTATAGTTGAAGGATAGCTTTACTGGATACAATATTCTTGGATGGCAGGTTTTTTTCTTTCAGCACTTTGGAAATATTGCCACACTTTCTTCTCATCTGTATGGTTTCCATTGAGAAGTCTGTTGGATAGATGAATTTTAGCTTCTTTATATGGTAGTTGTTTCTTTTCTCTTTTTGTTTTTTGGATTCTCTATTTTTCCTTAACCTTTGAAAGTTTGCTTATTATATGTATTGGGGTAGTCTGATTTGGATCAAATCTGTTTGGTGTTCCTATAATTTGATATTTATATCTTTCTTAAGTTTTGAAGGTTTTTTATTATTTCTGTGAATAAGCTTTCTACCCGTTGTTCTTCTTCAACTCTCTTATGAACACCAATAATCTTAGATTTGATCTTTTGAGGTAATTTTCTCTATCTTATAGGTAATCTTTGTTCTTTTTTATTCTTTTTTCTTTTCTCTCCTCTGACTCTGTATTTTTAAATAATCTGTTTTCGAGCTTATTGATTCTTTCCTCTGCTTGATACATTCTGCTGTTGAGATCCAATAATGAATTTTTTAGTACAGCAAATACATTTCTTAGTTTCAAGATTTTTATTTCAATATTTTGTTATATTTTTCTGATAAGTTTCTGAATTGCTTTTCTTTGTTACCTTTGGAGATCATTGACTTTCCTTAAAACCACTATTGTGAATTCTTGATCAAAGAGTTCACATATCATCTCATTAGTGTCATTCACTGGTTCCTTTCTTTATCTGTTTGGGAGGTTATAGGTTCCTGTTTGCTCTTGTTTCTTGTGAATGTACATCTAGGTCTTTGCACTGATATTTATTTTCATCTTTTCTGTCTAGCTTATTTTGGTTTTTATTGGACATGTTTTCTTTGAGATTCTTTGTAATTTATGTTTTATTTTTCCTCTAGGTCACTGCTTCCTTTTTGGCACTAGATGGCACCTTCATCCCAGGTTTGCTTTGGTTCTAGTAAATAATTAGAGTGCTGCCCATCCCAAATGGGGATATCCCGGTATCATGGGAAGGCTGACTAGTGGTTCATGCCCAGGGAACCTGTGGAATGAACCTCTGACAGTGTGTTTCTGCTAAACAGCCACTCTGATTTGGCGTCTCCTTTGGCTGAGTTATAGAGCAGAGTTTCTAGGGCTAGGAATGGTAGATTTGCCTACTTCCATTGTCTCTGGCTGTCTGCAGGGATATTTCTCCTTTCAGGCACTTGAGATACTTCCCATGGGTTGAGGCCAGGACAGGTCTCCTGCCAGAGAACCAAATATGGCAGGGAAGCTGGTTGTCTACCTTGGTCCCACTGTTTCCAGTGTAGAAAACTTGAGTTGGGGAAAGTTTTCTACATGCTTAATGCCAGATTGAGGGAGGGACATTGCAGATATGGAAATCTGATTCTATTACCATCTGCTCAGAGTTTTTTCACTGTGCTGTGCCCTGGAAATTATCTCATCCTCATATTTGAGTTCAGTGATATTTCGGGTGATAATCTCAGCACTGTATATTTGTTTTCATTTTCTGTAGTAGGTTGGGGGGACTGGATCCCATTTGCTTCTGTGCTGTCTTTGGAACTAAAAGTCATTAAATTCCCAGAAAAACTAACATCCTGAGAATATTTTCTCTCTTTCCATAAATATGGAATATCTCTCCATTTATTTAGTCCTTATTTTTTTCTTTCATCATGGTTTTGTAGTTTTCCTCATAAAGATCTTATACATATTTTGTTAGATTTATACCTATTTCATTTTAGGGTACTAATATAAATGGTATTGTGTTTTTAATTTCAAATTTCAGTTGTTCATTGCTGGTACAGTAGTTACCTCTGCTGTATAGGAAACTACTACTTGTAGAGTTACAATATTTCAGTTTGAAAATGGAATGACATTCTTGTGAATTAATTTTAAAACTTTTTGTTTTTATTTTTAGGAAACCATGAGTTTGATTTTGGTGTGGATATTTTGGAAGAATACATGAAACAAATGCACTTTACATGGTTTCTCAGTAATGTCTATGACAGATTTACTTCTGAACCTCTTGGACATGGTGCAGTAAAAAAAATTGTTAATTGGAACAATATAAAAATTGGCTTAATGGGGTTAGTTGAAGAAGATTGGCTTGATACATTGGCTACAGTTAATAAGTCACATGTAAACTATAAAGATTATGTCGAAGTTGCTAATAAAATAGCAGTAGAACTTAAAGAAGAAGGAGCAGATCTTGTTATTGCAATAACTCATATGAAATGGGGAAATGATACAAGGCTTGCCCAAAGAGCAGAAGCGGTCAATTTGATTCTAGGAGGCCATGACCATGATTATGGAATCAAGAAGGTGAATGACACTTGGATTGTCAAAAGTGGATCTGATTTTAAAACCTTGACAAAAATAAATATAAGACTCTTTGGTACATCTTTCCAGTATGTATTTGAGAAAGTAGACATTTTGAATTATTTGGAAGAAGATTCATATATTAAAGCAATAGTAAAAGATTTTACTCAAAACATACAGGTGGGTGAATATTGCTTATACAATTTAGCAAGAATACAAATTGATCACATGAACATTTACTGGGCAATACTGCAACATAATAGGATGGAATTAATGAACAACCAACACTGTAAATGGCATTGTTAATCATAATACATTAATTCTCATTTTAGCTTTATTGGATTTTAATTTTCATATTCAATTTATATTTTATTTTGGCTTTGTATTTAAGAGGAATTTAGACCTGTTTGATGCTTGGGCTTATTTCAACTATCATGAAAATATTTTTTACCACTGGAATTCTGCAAGAATCTGTTTCTTTAATAAAGGGATTACTACTTAAATTTAGGAAGCACTGGATTAAAAAAAGAACAGGTGAATTTTAGCTTGTAATGAAAAGGTCCTTTTTCCTGCCTTTTCTTCTACATAACTACCTTAAATTTCAAGTAGTTTGTAATCAGGCCACATCGACTTTTATATGTGTTTGAAACCTTGAGACTTGTCTTTTTTCCAGGGCCTCATTCACTTGGAAAAACTGCAGTGCCCTAGTTGGGGGTATGTATGTGTCATATTTGCAAGAGCTAATGGGAAATATGAGCCAGGTTCTATTTATACCTGTGCATGCATCTCATATAACCTCTGGTACTTGAATTGGTTCTATGCAAATGGAGCTCCCTATTCTGATTTGGGTCTAATATTAATGGTTGTTACACATTTAGAACTGCTTAGTGTCATGAATATTAGATATTTTTATGACAGTTTTCTGGCTCTGGAGGGTATAGATGGGGGCTGCTAAAATTTATGATAACCTGGCTCATTAAATGGCTCTGAAAAATAAATCATTGTTAGGATATGCAGTATTTTGATATCCCTTTAGTACTTTGATATTTGGAGAGGAAGAGTTTCAGTAAATTATCTGATTTTGAGCTGGAGGTGAATAGTCAAGAGGAGAAAAAAATTTTAAAATAGCCTATTTTTTTTCTTTTAGTATATGTTAAAAGAAGTTCTCTGCCCAATTGATATGGAACTAGATGGCCGTGAAATTACTGTAAGAAGATCTGAGAGCAATCTTGGAAATTTGGTAACTAATGCAATGTTGGAAGCTACTCGTGCTGATGTAGCACTACTTAATTCAGGTGATTTCATTATTTAATTTGTTAAAAATAAACAATTATGCTTTAAAAATGACTAAAATTAGTTTTTCAAAATTTATAATAGCAGTAGACTATTTTTATGACATGCAAAGTCCTATTAAGAAATCTATTCCATTAACTTCATGAGATCAGCTCTTCATGTTTTGTTTTGCTCAGGTACAACATTTAGAATTAGATAGTTTGGTTTATTTGAAAATTAAAGCATCAGGTTTTAAAAGTTTTAGCTTTTGTATTCAGTGATATTTTGAATTAAGATGTGGCCTTGTCATTTTCTATTTTAAACTTGGTGTTCAGTCAAGCCTTGATTATATCAGAAGCATTGGACTTTATAAAAGCTTTTATTTGAGTTTTTGTTCTTTTACCAATTCTCCCTTCTTAGCTGTGTAATAAGAAGTGGTAAGAGAAATCTTGTAGGTTGAATGGGTAATCTGCTCCTTAATCTAACCATTTTTGTGTACTACTGTAGTAGTTTGAAGTTGGTCTAGCTAGGGTTGTAAGCTAGGGCATTCAGAGTCTCTACCGATAATAGGAAATTAAAACTATTAAACCAACCTTGATTCATATGCCATAATGAATAGCTTTAGACACTCTGACTATATATAGTCACAGTGATTAGAAGACTGATTATTTCAAAAATTTATAATGTGACACCATTTAACATCCTAATTATAAACTTTTTATAATGCCATTTCACTGAAAATACAAGTGATTTTAATTTCCCATATGAATAATTTAGGCTAGTTTGTGGAAAAATTTCCTAAAAGTGAAATTTGTTAAGTCTTAGAATTGTTTACTTCGGAAGTTTCTGAAATTTTTCCCTTTGGAGATCTTTAAAAATAGATGACATTTGCTTTGGGATGCCTTAGACATGATCCTATCTGAAAGCAGGGGGAGAGGTGTAGTGGCTTTTCACTTGTTACATCCTGTAATTAAAGAGAAAATGATAGATAACATGAAATTAAATCTTCCAAAAGTGAATATGCTAGATATAACCACATGATTAAGATGGAAGTAAACATGGGGAGGGGATTGGAAAAATGATTAGGAACTTTTGGCAATGTGGTGTATAACTCTGTAATTTTGAATGTAACAGAGTCATATATAATTGAGTCATAAAGGTGACATTTATGGAAAAAATGAAATCAAAATATGTATTTTTTTCCCTTAAATTACTATAGGCACTCTCAGATCTGATCGAATACATCCAGCAGGAAATTTCACTTTGCATGATCTTTTGGCTATTCTTCCCATAGTGGACCCAGTTTTAGTTGTCAGAATAACAGGTGCTCAGCTGCTTGAAGCACTTGAAAATGGGGTTTACAAGTACCCAGCTCTAGATGGGAGGTATGTATATATGTTTCTACTGATTGATGTTCTCATCAATTATTTTTTGTATAATGAAACTGAAAGAAAACTCTGAATTTAAATATGATTTAACATTTTTAAAATTTAAATGTATAAAGCTTTAAAATATTGGTATATCAGAATAGTGTTTTAGAAACTCATTATTTTTTTTTTCACTAAATAGTGTGAGATTGGCAAAACATTAGTCTATAAAAATTGTACTTCCTATTAAAAATAGGATTACTTTTAGTTGTGTATGGGTATATTTGGGTAGGCCCTGAATTTAAGTATTGAGCTACCTAAAATTCTTCTTTTTCTCCTTTTTGTTATTTAAGAAATAAGATACTACTTTGTTGGCTGTGTTTATTCTCACTGCAGAATTCTTAGGTAAATGATGCTAAACTAGCAGACTTAAGGGGTTATGATGCTTCTCTCCCTTCCTTTAACCCTTAAGCCAAAATGTAGGACAAACCAGCAGCTCAATTTCATAATCTATGCTATCATTATACTGTACATATTGTAGGGTACCATGGTGACAAGAGTTAATAAGAGGCTGAAAAAGGAGTGAGACCAACCATCTGGAGAGAAAGCTTATAGAAAAATCTTTTGATTTTATAAAATGTTGCATCAAGTTTTATTTTAAAAGCTTTATTGAGATATCATTCACATACCATACAGTTCATCCATTTAAACTGTATAATTTAGTGGTTTTTAGTATGTTCATAGAAGTGTGCAACTATCATCACAATGAGTTTTAGAACATTTTTTATCACTCTCAAAAGAAACCCTTGTATGCATTAGTGGTCACTCACTATTTCTTCCCAAACCCCCCAGCTCTAGGCAACCACTAATCGACATTCTGTCTCTATGGATTTGTCTTTTCTGTACATTCCATGTAAATAGAATCATATAATATGTGACCTTTTAACTGGCTTCTTTCACTTAGCATGCATTCACGGCCCATCCATGTTATAGCATGTATCAGTACTTCTTTTCATTTTATTGTTAAATAACATTCCATTGTGTAGATAACACATTTATCCATTTATCAGTTGATGGACATTTGGATGGTTCCCTCTTTTGGGCTATTATGAATAATGCTGCTATGAAAATTAATGTATTAGTGTTTATGTAGGCGTATGTGTTCATGTTTCTTGGGTATATATGTAGAAATGGAATTTCTTTGTCATATGTTAACTCTGATCTTTTGCGAAACTGATCTACTGTTTTTCAAAGTAGCTGCACTGTGTTACATTCCTCTCAGCAGTATATGAAGGGTTCAATTTCTCCACTTTCTTGTCAACACTTGTTATCTATCTTTTTGATAATAGCCATCCTAGTAGATGTGAAGTGATATCTCATTTTGGTTTTGATTTGCATTTCTCTCATGGCTATTGATATTGAGCATCTTTTTCATGTGCATATTTTCCATTTGTATATCTCCTTTGGAGAAATATCTATTCATATCTTTTGCTCTTTTAAAAACTGGGTAGTTTAAAAAATAATGAGTTATAGGGACTGTTTCTCATTTTCTACATACAAGTCTCTTATCAGATATATGATCTGCAAGCATTTTCTCCAATTCTGTAGTTTGCCATTTTATTCACAGAGATTTATACCTCGAGTCTCTTCTAAGAGTTTTATAATTTTAACTCTTACCTTTGGATCTTTGATCCATTTTGAGTTAATTTTTATGTATGGTGTAAGAAGGTGGCCCAACTTTATTCTTTTGCATGTGAATGTCCAGTTGTTCTAGACCATTTGTTGAAAAGACTATTTTTCCCCCTATCAATTGTCTTTCTACTCTTGTCAAAAATTAATTTACCATAAGTATAAGCATATTTCTGGACTCTCAGTTGTGTTTCATTGATCTATATATGTTTATCTTTAATGCAGTAGCACACTGTCTTGATTACTCTACCTTCGTAGTAAGTTTTAAAATCAAGGAAATATGAGTCCTCCAACTTTGTTTTTTTCTTTCAGGATTGTTTTGGCTATTTTGGGTCCCTTGTATTTACATATGAATTTTAGAATCAGCTTGTCACTTTCTGCAAAAAAGGAGCTGGGATTTTGATATGGATTGCATTGAATCTTTAGATTGAGGAGTATTGCTGTCTTAACAATATTAAGTCTTTCAATTTAACAACACAGAATGTCTTACCATTCGTTTAGTTCTAGTTTCTTTAAACAATGTTTTATAGTTTTTGGAAGTCTTGCATTTGTTTTTTATTACATTTATTCCTAAATATTTTATTCTTTTGGATGGTATCATAAGTTTTTATAATTGTTTTCTTAATTTTATTTTTTCTTACTGTTCATTGTTAGTGTATAGAAATACTATTGATTTTTGTATATTGAGTATATTGAGCCAATTATGTTTTAACATCAAACCAACCTGGTGCTAATATAGCGAATAAACTCAAGGAGAAACTTATAGTGGTATATCTGGCTTTCTACATACATAGTTTAAGGCAATGTGTTTATGCATCTCTATAAATACATTCTTTTTAAAAAGTAGAAATGGGAGGGTGTGGGGCAAGATGGCTGACTAGAAACATTGGTTGCCAGATTGTCTCAGAACAAAGGAAAAGTGTTAGAATTTAGCTCAGGTGTAATTCTGAGGGAGAAGTGCCAGAACCTACCAGAGATTCTACAGGAAGAAGTTGTGGAGCAGCACAAGAAGGAGCAAGATTTGAGCAGAGATCAACCCCTGAGAAACTTGAAGTCTCATGGAAAGGGTAGGTGGGGGTTTTGTTTCTCCTCCCCACATTCCTCTGGTAGTTAGCAGGCTCCTGAGCTGCTGGAGAGCTTCTCTACCCTCAGAAGTTCAAAAGCTGCTGCAGCCAGTGAACTAGGAACTTCTTCAAAACAAAGCATTGGGCTGCCAAGCCCCTCAGAGTTGCCCCCTGTCACCACAGACCTGAGCCGGAATGGTGGGCACTATACTGCTTCTCCACCCAGTGTGTGCCTTTGTCTTCCCCAGGGAGCTTCAGCCCTTCAGTTCCTGTGTCACTGGTTCCCACACAAACATTTTCCAACCCCTACTCAAACTTCAATGGCCACGGGGGCCAGCGGATCCTGGGGAAAGTGTGTGATCCCAGAGCTTCGACATTCCAGGTGGGCTGTCTTCTGGGGAGAGGGACAGAGGGGACCAGAGTGCCAGCTCTCCTCCATTCAAACTCCTTTTCTCCCCCTCCTATCCTCTACCCGTTGCTACTGAGTGGCATGGGTGCTCCAAGGGGTGATTGAGCTGAGACTCTCAGGAGCAGCTGCTTCCCTTCTCTTGGTATGATGGCATGCCTACCACACCAAGGCTTGCACAGAGAGTGGGGCTCACACCTTTTCTCTTAAAGTCCTGCAACGGACAAAGAGGTGCTCAGACTGTGAACTCCCTGACTGCAAGTTCTCCCTGGTGCTGCTCACCTAGCTGCTCCAGCAGAGCAGGGAACACCCTGAAGTGGAGGCACATTAAGCCTACTTGAGCACTCCATTGGGCAACTTGGGACCAGTACACTTCTCCCTTGCACAGTCAGGGACTAAACTTGGGGTACCAGGGGACAGGCCTGTAGGCTATATCCCATATCCCCAGGACTCGATTGTGTTCCTTGAGGGCATGGGGGTGAGATTTGTGAACTGATCTTGAGAGTCAAGAGAGCCCATGTGGGCAGAACTGAAAGGAGAGTACAATGTGAGTCCAAGCTGCAGTGCACTCACGGAGCACTTCTCTCCCCAGGGGAAAGCCACACTTTTGGTCCAGGGCGGGATCCTGGGAAGTACCATGAATACTATTTTGTTGACAGGCAAAAGCCCTGACTTAGCATTATATAAGATATCCATGTAACAGAAACACTTGTGTCCCTTTAGTTAATATTTTGAAATAAAAACAATTTAAAAAGAACTCCATATCTCATTAAATCAAATATTGAATGCAAAAAGGAGGTAGTTTTGTTGTCACGTGTTAGAATATTTTTTGTACTAAATTGCAGTTTTCTGTGCTTTAATCTGCATGGGAAAGTAGTTCTGAAACAAAATGTTTTCCTTAGCTTAAAGTATTTTACAAAACAATGGCTCATACACTAATTTTTTAAAATTTCTGTTAACATTAATCTGCCTAGAAATACATTTTTATCAAAGTATTCACAGAATTATGAAATCATAGAGTGTGAGAGAGAGCCCACAGTGATTTTGAAAATCAGTGTTGAGCAGAATTTTGACATATTCAAGACTGTAAGTAAGCATTTTACCTTGGTCTGTGTGGTAGATTAGATTATTGAAAATATTCACTCCCTTTCCGCATCTCTGTGAGAAGAGTATATTTACTTACTTTGGGATCTTGTACTTGGTTTTGTAACTTTGGCCTCTAGGTTGGTGGAACCTACTACCTGTACCTTGACTTCTGGTGTGGCCGTGTGCTACATTTGGTGAAGGAATGGTAGCATTCATGACACAAGGCTTGAAAGGATCTTGTGCTTTGCCATTGCCATGAGAAGAACTTCCGCAGGTAGCCACTGCCTCTTTGGCCTGGGTGTTTGAATGAGCATACATAGAGTAGATGTAACCCAATCTGCAGTGAGGAGTCAAGCTCAGCCAGACCCACAATTTGAAGCAGAGCCACTGACCTGCTTGGATCACAGCTGAGTTGGGGATCCAGGAGCATGAGAATAGAATGCTTATTGTTGTATGCCATTGAGTTTGGGGTAGTTTGTTATGTGGCATTATTGTGACAATAGCTAACTGACATAGCCTCATAGGGCATACTTATTTTTTATTAATTCCCATTACTAATAGAAACTTTCTTAACTAACCTACTTAATTTCCTTTCCAGGTTCACAAACATTGCATTCCCACTCTAAAACAGTCTGACTGATAACCATGACACATTGATTGTTTGTAGCTGTAGCTTACTCTTTACTGTGCTCACATACTTTTGCTCCTAACAATTGTTTCATGTTTATAAGAATCACTTTTAGTTGTGCTCAAATTTGCCGATACTAGTTGTACTTCCATGTTTTAATTAAATATTATGGAAATTAGAAAAAATAGAAATGCTTATTTCCCACAGTAAGTGCAATTAAGAAGACTATGCAATAGCCAGTAGTGTTATTTTTCATAAGCAGTTGATTTCTTGGTATTAAGTGTAGGCATGTATCCATACAAAGTGATTCTAAACATGATTTTAATTGAGCCTAGATTTTAAACCACCTTTTATTCAGGTGGTTGGTTTTGTTTCAACTTGTAGTTATATTACATCTTACAGATCTTTATCCTGTGTCCTCCTTCCCAGTATTTGTCATTTGCTCCAGGGAAATTATAAAGATGGGTAGAACTAGATTTTTGTGATGCTTGCCAATATTCTGATCCTTGAGGCAGTTTTTCTTTCTTTTGGAGTTCCCCTGGTATGTTCTATGTCATTTGCCTCTTTGAATGTCCACAGTACCAAAAATAGTATTAATATCTTGCACATAGTAAGGTATTTCATAAATTCTTAACTGATTTTATAGTATATTATGAAATTAGGAGTAGGCAAGAAGTAATATTTTGATCTATTTTGCTGGAATAAAGGCTGAGGGGTAGGCATAGTAGGGGCAGGATGGATTTTTCAAGTTAAAACTAAAAAAAAATTTAAAAATTATTTTATAGTATATCAGACTTTACTTTGGTTGACTGGGTTTTAGTCAAATTCTAAGATGTTAGTTTGGTAGGGTTAAGATAGTATTAAGAAGGATGAAATAGTAACAAAGAGATAATGTCCAATGAATAGAACTACTTTTTTGTTCCTCCATAACAGTGTGGCTAATGGGTGTTCTAGGAGTAAAACTGATCTGAACTAGTTGACAGATGCTGCTGTTTGCCTGGAGCTGGGCTCACTGAAACAGGCATCATTCTGTCAGCATTAATTGGGCTGCAAAGGGGAGACTGAGTCAGATGCCAAAATCAACCCAGCTTCAGGCATATAATAGTACTTTGTCAGCTTGTCTTAGTGAATAGTTATTTGGCAAGCATTTGCATGTGCCCTATCTCAGGTAATCATGAAACTGCTGTGTATATAAATTCTTGTATTCTTTAGTGTTAACTAATGTATCTGCAGAAAAATCTTCAGTGATTCAGGCACTGAATCTGTTACTAGGAAAAGTCAGATATTTTTTCAGCGAAGGATTAATTCTTTAATGCCAGAAGTTAAATTTTTCCTTTTGGATGAAAACTTACTAAAATGTACAATGTTCTTTTATGCCTTTGAATGTGTCACTGAAGTCTATCCTATATAATGAACTCCAGGTCATCAACATTAATTTTAGATATTGTAATGTGCTGAAGATATAATTATATGCAACTATCAGTGATGTAAGCTCACACAGAAAGAATTCATTTGGATTTTGCTTTCTTAGAAAGTTCCAAATATCACCTTTAAGAAAATTTAATAGCTTTATTGATATATAATTCACATATCATAAATTTACCCATTTAAAGCGTATAATTGAATGATATCTAGTACATTCACAGAGTTGTGTAACTATCGCCAGTCAATTTTAGAATAGTTTCATCATCTCAAGAAGAAACTGTACTCATTAGCAATCGCTGCCCATTTTCTCCCAAAACCCCCAGTCCTAGGCAACGGCCAGTCTACTCTCTTTCTGTATTGATTTGTCTATTCTGCACATTTCATATAAATGGGATCATATAATATGTGGTGTTTGTGATTGGCTTCTTTCACTCAGCAGATATTTTCAGGATTCAGTCATGTTGTAGCAGGCGTCAGTTCTTTATTACCTTTTATTGATGAATAATATTCTATTATATGTATAAACCATGTTTTATTTATTTATCAGTTTGTGGGCATTTGATTATTTCTGCTTTTTAGCTATTATGAATAATGGTATAGTAAATATCAATGTATAAAGTTTTGTGTGGACCTGTGTTTTCATTTCTTTTGGGCATATACCTAGAAGAGGATCCTTTTTTATTTTTTGGTTATTTGCTTTTTTCTCACAACAGTGAAGTGAGATATGTACACTGGTAAGACATCTTGGGCAGTATAGAATGTAGAATGGCTTCCTTTCTGTAAAATTAATTAGAAGATCAAAGACTGAAGTAGTTATAAATGGCTTTCCCTCTAGAAATTTACCATTCTTTTTAATGTTGTGGTTTTTTTTCCCCCACTTATCTGCACCATTTCAAAACATCATCTAAATATTTTGAGATTGAAAGTCCTGGATAGTACCTGTATGATGGACCAGTTTTCTCATGCAGCATCCTCATAATTTGAATAATACCATTTTCTATAGACTGAATTAATGCGGGAACACTGGGGAGCAGGAAAATGGAAAAATATTCCTAGTCACTGCAATATTTTCAGGGTGAATTCTAGAATTGTATATTCAAAGAATAGCTTTGATATTCTTTGGTAAGCCTATGATTCTGAAAAGATTATTCAGTAATTGTTTTTAAAAAGGCAATAAAATCAGTGATGATAAAAGTATCACTTCTTAGCTTATCACTTATTCTTTTTTATCAAAAATTTATTGAAATCCTGCTCTGTGCTAGGCACTATAATTGGCTCCAAAGATTAAAAAATGTATAGGGCATGGTTTATGCCCATGAGGAGCTTGTAGTGTAGTAGATTTTGTATCTATCTATATCTGTATACACGTGCCTGTATATATATCTCTCCTAAGAATTACAGTGTAGCAGGTACTTGAATAATGTCATTTCATTCCACATCATTTCATTATAACGTTGATGAGAAAAAAAATTGATTCCAAATGGGGGCCACTGTCTCTGTGGAGTTTTCACGTTCTCCTCAGGTCTGCATGGGATTTCTCCAGGTACTCTGATTTCCTCCCACATCTCAAAGATGTGCACTTTAGGGAACTGGAGTGTCTACATTGTCCCAGTCTGAGTGTGAGTGTGTCCTGCACTAGGATGGCCTCCTGTCCAGGGCTGGTTCCTGCTTTGTGCTCTGAGCTGCTGGGATAGCCTCCCACCACCCGTGACCCAAACTGGGTAAATCATTATCTTACTTGCCTTTTATTAATCTTGTTTTTGTTTTTATTATTTTTTAAAATTATATGTATAGCTCACATTTATTTCAATGTTTAATATTAGATGTGTTTTGGGTCTTTAGAACTTCAGTGATGTTTTTGTGACTAGAAATATATCCTAGGAACTTAACTCTTGTTTATATCAGTTAGCCTATGGTTAAATTTGTTTTGTTATATGTTATTTTGCTTACAGTTGCAGTTTCTAAGAACCTATTAATGACATTAAATGAGGATTTACTGTACAGTATTCTATAATTAAAATATGTACTTAATATAGGAATAACTACTTTTACCTAGGGGATTGTCAAAGACCTTACAGTGGAAGATAATTTTAAAGCTGGTTCTAAGGATGATTAGTTCAAGGTAAAGCAGGAAAGGACGTTGTAGGCAGAAGGCACAGAATGCTTAGATATAACAGCATGAACAATCCTGGTATGTTAGGCATTATAATGAAGTGGTTCTTATTAAATGGAAGCATAGAGTGCATATTAGAGAAAGGTACAGGTTTGTAAAGGTAAGATAAGCCAACTTGGGAATTTGTGTCCAAAATTATTGGAACCTTTTACTATGGTTTATGGGGAACGGTTATTTAATTTTTAGCAGGGGAGTGACATGATCTGATTTATAGTTAGAAAAATAACTAGTGGCTGTGAGAGAGTGCAGAATCTGTAGAGGGGCTGTGGGGGATGGATGCATGAGATATTTCTAAGGTATAATCAGCACTAATTGAAATTTGATTAGACTTGTATGCAGAGGTTTTGTCAGAAACTTGATTAGAGATTTGGATGCATAGGTATATGTTTAAATTGTGTTGAGACAAAAGATACAGATATTTGGAAACCACTTAAACCAGTCTCCTAGTATGTATTCAGTTGTTCGGCAGAATTCAATTTCAATCTTGAACTTATTTTATATTCATATCTCTTAATGTTCATTGCATTTCCTGAATCTGATACTCTACTCTTTCTATGCCTATTTATTTCCTTGAAAAATCATTTTTCCACCTCCAATTTTATTTACAAGTAGACTAAAAATTGTTATCTGATGACTGAATTTGCACACACCCAGACAGGTCTGTGTCATGCCAATTACAGGAGTGATGGTACAGTTGAAGACAAATGTCTTTAATGTCTGGATAAAACATATTGCCTCTAATTGAGAAAAGAAACACTGAAAGAGGAGCAGGATTAGGTTAAAAGCCGATAATGAACAATAGACAATTGTGTATCATTCTTGAATTCTATATGGTGAAATATTTTAAACTTTAAAGATTTATTTTATATGACTATGGAGTATTAGCCCAAGGAAGAATAGTCAACCTGTTTTAAACTTGTAGAGTCTTGATTCAGTGGTTCTTGGCAGACTAGAAGTTGTGAAGCATCAACAAAATTGATATGTGTCATGAGAATTGTAGAGCTCTACAGGGTGTAACTTTTATTGTCTTGTTAAAACATAAGTTAGATCATGTAATTTCTCTGCCCCAGACTCTTCAGTATCTTTCCACTTCATTCAGAGTAAAATCTAAAATCATGGTCGGGTGCCACGGCTCATGCCTGTAATCCTAGCACTTTGGGAGGCTGAGGCAGAAGAATTACTTGAGGTCAGGAGTTCAAGACTAGCCTGAGCAACATAGCAAGATAGGTCTCTACAAAAAATAGAAAAATTATCTAGGTGTGGTAGCATATGTCGATAGTCCCAGCTATTTGGGAGGCTGAGGGAGGAGGATCACTTGAGTCTAGGAGTTTGAGGCTGCAGTGAGCTATGCTGATGATACCACGGCCCTCATGCCCAGGCAACAGAGGGAGACCCTGTTTTCAAAAACAACAACTAAAAATACATACATAGCCCTCCATGTACTGTTCCTTGTTACCTTTCTGACTCCATCTCTTACTACTCTCCTCCAGATTCTTTTGCGCCACTTAAACTGGCTTCTTTTATCAGTGTGATTCCTTGAATAGGGAACTCCTTTTGCCTCAGGGCATTTGCACTTGCAGTATTTCTGCTTTGAAAACTCTTCACGGATATTCATGCCTTGTTCTCTCACTTTATTCAAGTGTTTATTCAATAGTTACCTTTTTAGTAAGGCCTTCCCTTCTCACACTGCAAAATTTCAACCATTCTAAAATGTCATAACCCCTTCTTCTCCTTAGCATTTATCACTGTCCAAAATAAAATATATTTTATGTATTTATTTTATTGTTTCCTTTCCTTTAATATTACAGAAACTCTGTGAGGGCAGAGATTTTTGTATCTTTTATATTTCTACTCCTAGAATAATACCTGGCACATTGTAGGTATTCTAAAATATTTGTGGAAGGATGGAGGAAGAAATAAAAAAGGGGATAAATTCTCTGTGATGCCATTAAATTTACTATGACTTTCATCAGCTATCGAAGTCTTCTTTAATCATCTGTTTCAGTTCAAAAGTTCAAAGCCAAAAGCCTGGATGTTAACACATGGCCCAAATAAACTCCATTTGCTTTTATATTTTTTTCTGATTTTTAAGTTAACTCTGGACCACAGGAAGGACACTATTAATAGATGAATTGTGCTCTCTCTCCCCCCAACCCTCTGCCCAAATTCACATGTTGAAGTCTTAATGCCCAGTACCTCAGAATGTGGAAACAGGGTTGTGATTGATGTATTAATAATTAATTAAGGTGTGGTTATGCTGGACCATGGTTGGCCCATTATCAAATATGACTGATGTAGTTATGAAAAGGGGAAATGTAGGCATAGACATACCCATGGGGAGAACGTTGCATGAAGGCTGCCGCAGAGATCAACAAGGCAAGTAATGCCAACAATTCCCAGCAAACCACCAGAAGCTAGGGGAGTGGCATGGAACAGATTCTCCCTTGCTGTCCTCAGAAGGAACAACCCCTGCCAACACCTTGATTGTAGAGTTCTAGCTGCCAGATAGGCAATAAATTACTGGAGTTTAAGTGTTCTGTTTGCTATATTTTGTATATCAGCCTTAAGGAACTAATGTGGCACTCTCAGATTCTCTCATTGAGAATCATTTATAAAGAACGATAATCTATGAATTTGAATTAAAATATGCATTTCATATGATATGTTTATGATTATGTCTTTGAAAATATTTTTTAAAATACAAAAAATTTTCAAAGGATAAAATAAGAAAATCTATATATAACACCTCAAATTAAGTGATGGCCATTTATTCAGATTTTCTTTTTAAAAGCATTTTATTTATAAATATTTATAGTTCCACAGAAATTTGCAAAAATAGTAGAAAGGGTCCCATGTACCTTTCTCTAAGTTTTCCCCAGGGTTACATCTTATATCATACATGATCAAAACCAGACAATTGATATTGGTTCAATGTGTATGTATAGTTCTGTGCCATTTTATCACATGTAAATTTGTGTCACCACCACCACAACCATGATACAGAACTAGTCAATTATGGCAAAGATATTCCTCATGTTACCTACTCTTTATGTAGTCACATGCATCTCTTTACCTCTCACCAGCCCTAATTCTTGGCAACCACTAACCTGTTCTCCATCTCTGTAATTTTTCATTTTGAGAATATTATATAAATGGAATTATAAGTAATGTGACCTTTTGCAATTGGCTTTTTTGACTCAGTATAATGCCCTTGAGATCCATCAAAGTTATTGCATGTGTCAGCAGTTAATTTCTTTTAATTACTGAATAATATGACATAGCATGGATGTATAGTATTCCCATTTTATGAGAGGATCAAATGGTAAGTTTACTTTTAGTTCTTTGAGGTATCTCCATACTACTTTC
>VBSM01002608.1:13243535-13255816 GCA_008086735.1 Cheirogaleus medius | reverse complement strand
CTTTGCAATTGTGAACTGTGCTGCTATAAGCATTCGAGTGCAGGTGTCTTTTTTATATTTTAAGTATATTTTAATTGTTTATATCATATTTAGTTGTGTATAATAAAGCTTGGATGACTAAATCTATAAGGACTTTTAGGTTTAACTCAGTGGATTCTTTAATAATTAAGTCTAAAGCAGTGTTAGGGTACTGGCAGGAAGCTTGTAAAAAGTACAGATTACAGAGTTCCAATGCTGACAGCCATATGGTAGGTTTTAGGTGAGTTTCAGTAATACTATTCTAAAGAGACCTCCCAGTTGATTCTATTTTACAGCCATGTTTAAGGATTGTAGGCAGCCTGTTCCTAAAGAAGTTAGGCAATAGAGGTAAGGACAACAGGTTCATGGATGTCGTGACTAGATCCAGAGAGTAGGAGAGGAATTTAAAGTGCATTAGTTTACATATGTGGAAATTTATGGTTTTTGTACATATTTATGAAATTGCATTTCAGTCCCACCTATAAATTTAAAGTATATATTCATTTGGATTTATTCATATTTCTGTACTAGAAAATTAAAATATGTTTTGATATTTCAGGGGAAAGATGGTTACATTGTGCTTAAAAGTTGTCCTCGAATGTTTGACACAGAAACTGCACAAGTACTTTCTACAGTAGTCATGAATCACTTTGAATCAATAAAAATTGTGCAGGGAAGGAAGCAGTGCCTTTCAGGTCATCGGATGAGTTTAATTACTACTACAAACAAATCACCATCACTAACAGGTGATAATGTAGTCTTATTTTGTTAGAAGTGTTTCTTTTTTGAATAGTTGTTTTGTCAAATTCATTGGATAAATATTATTTGGCACTCTTTTCTTATGTTTGGGGAAATATAATAAAAGATAAACAAAATAATAAAGACTAAGCTTTAGGAACTCCACTTGTGCAATCAGTGCATAGTATTTATAAGACTAAGCTTTACTTGCAAAGATAAAAGGCTAAGCCTGAGGGAAATACAATTATAAGAAAGGCATAACTAAAAATTCAATGCTGAAAAGCACAAATAAGTTCTAGGTAATTATTTATTTTCCAAAGTCTTCTAAATTCACAATCTTAGCTACCTTTACAATTTTTTTTTCTCTTGCTTCTATCTACATAAACCATTCTAATTAGTCAAATTGGCTTACTTAGTGTTCTGTAAAACATCTTGTCTTTTCCTACCTAATAAGTACTGTGCCTTGGAATATAGAGCTTATTTTATTGATTTGGTTTAGAAGTTTTATTCTTTAAAAAAAAGTCACTTAGCAATAATTTGAGACCAGATTGGACCAAATTCATAATTGGTTTTAAACTGGTTAATTATTTGATAGAATAATTATCTTTATAAATGCACCAAATTTCTGAAAGTAAAATGAACCATATTTTAAAGAATCAGTGTCCTTTTAATTATGTATATATTATATATATGTCTCCATTGAAATTTTATTCATGGTTGTATAATAGTAGAGAATGGATATTTAGAGAAATTCTGGTTAAAATTTTATAATTGATGTGAATTTCAATTCTTGCATTTTGAAAACTTTAAGGCTTAATTTTAGAATATTTATTGTGGGGGCCATAATGTATTTTAACTGGTTTTACTGTACTTACAGCCTTTGAGGAAGAATCAAATAAGCCATCGGCAGTAATTGCAGTACCTGGCATAGAAGGACGGATTTGTCATATTTCTCAGGACATGAAAGAACATTTGCACCAACTTAGAACTGAAAAAAAACAAGGCTTAAGAGCTTTCTCCACTGTTAGTGGTAATACATCTGAAAATTCCGATTCTGATTGAAATACTGTATAGGCAAAATGTTTTATTAGTTAATGCCAAAATCAAAATCATCTGACCAATTAACATACAACTTTAGCATTGTTAAGCATAGTAATATAATTTTTATTTTTTTGTATTGTTCTGGAATTAATTTTAATACTAGTGATATTGCTCTAAATGGTCTTCTTTTCATTTTATTCTTATCAAGTCATATAACTTTCACTGTTTAGTATGTTATACAGGAAACAATATATGTACACTTATGAACATGTTTGCGATTTAAGTATATACATTGCATAATGTTTCCAGATTAAATGACTTAAATACTCACCTTTTCACAGTACTTATTTATATATTACCCTTTTCCCCACTTAATTTTGCTTTGCTTAATTTTTTTCTGTCTGAATGAAATATATGTCCTTTTCCTTTTGTTGGCTTACAGCCACTTTATTCACTCTCTATTATGACTCATACTTGATTCAGAATAGGGAAAAATAAGACAAAGGTGTATACCACTGATTATTATTATTTTTTTTTCCAGTAAATGATGATGAAGTTGTAAGGTATAGCAATGTGATATTAAATATTTTATTTTTAGAAGTCCTGAGTTTTTCATCTTAATGAAATAGATAATGTATATTTTTATGCAGTTTTCTTACCTGTTATCATTTCAATTAAAACAGTCTTTATCCTTACCAGAAAGAAATGAGAGGGAATATTGTAGCACTTATTAAGAAAATATGATAAAAAATTCACTTCGCAATAATTTAAAACCAAATTGGACCAAATTCATGAGTTTATAACTTGTTAATTGATAAAATAACAGTCCTAAGTATACCTTATCTTTGATAGTTTTAAGTTTGTAATTTTTGAAAGTAAAATGCACCACCCTTTAAGTCTTCCTGCTTTTCTCAGTTAAAATCTGTACATATCATAATTAGGGCAAAGAGTAATTTATTTTCTAGGGAGGCAACGAATGCCTTTTTC
Organism: Cheirogaleus medius; assembly: GCA_008086735.1. Lineage (NCBI taxonomy): Eukaryota > Metazoa > Chordata > Mammalia > Primates > Cheirogaleidae > Cheirogaleus > Cheirogaleus medius. The sequence goes on along the minus strand of VBSM01002608.1, from coordinate 13,253,032 downwards.
TATCATAGAAAAAAATTTCCAACCAATTAGTGTCTAGAAAAGAAGTAGTGTATAGCAATAACTGTGAGATATGCACAATGGCATAGTTAATATAAGGGGAAATTTATCTGGTAGAAAGAGTGCTGTTCATGACCAGCCTGGGCAACATAGCAAGACCCTGCCTCTATAAAGAATAATTTTTTAAAAATTAGCTGGGTGTGGTAGCACATACCTATAATCATCCTGTAGTAACCTGTAGTTACCTGTAGTTTACTTGGGAGGCTAAGCCAGAAGGATCACTTGAGCCCAGGAGTTCGAGGCTGCAGTGAGCTATAATTGTGCCACTGTACCTCTAGCCTGGGTGACAGAGTGAGACAGTGTCTCAAAAACAAAAACAAAAACAAACGTAGAATTGTGGTGGTACAATTTTCATGTGCTGACATACATATATAGTGATTATCTCTGATGAATCCATGGTTATAGAAAGCAGATATGAGTAGAAAACTGCTTCTAACGGTAATTTTGGCTTTCATTTGAATCATCAGGTATCAGATTTCTGAACTCTGTTTTTAAATTAGAAGGAGTATACAGACTCCTAGGTCATAAGAACTTGATTCTGAAATCCTCAGGATATGTGGTTTGCATTTAAGTGGGGTCAGGTTATGGTCAAAACTTCACTTGAGTATCATTTATAGAGTAAGTGGCATTCATTCAGTGAATATTTATTGAACATGTGCTATTTTTGTTTGTTGAATATATGAATGAATGAATGAGGGGACCTTATAAATATGTGCTATTGCTGAGTTTTATTGTGTGCAGAAGTACTATTTTATTTGAAAGTTTTAGAGTAGAGAGAAATATAATTAAGGAATTAAAAACCATAAAGGGAGCTAATTCACAGAGGAAAACTGAAAGAAGAGCATCTGCAAGGATAAAGAGAAAAGGTAACATGTAAAAAATGGGATATTACTTGGCTACACTATCACTTACCATTAGCTTTAATAATACATTGATATTCGTTCTGAAAAAATACCTTGTATGTTATAGATAAAATAATTTCACATGGGAAAGATGAAAAATATAAAATGGCTTTTCAAATTGTGTTAATCAAAATAGGAATTTTAGAGTTAAAGCTATTTACTCAGGTAGCAATTATTATGCTTTAGAAAGTGTTAATTTAAATCTCTATTAATTCAGACAGCTGAGTAAGAACTTATAATTTTTTTGGAAACCCTTTATAGTGCAAATGTATAGTAAAAACTATGTTTGATAGCTCAAAATACTTAAGAACATTTTAAGCCAGCTTCTTAAGCCATTTATATATTGGCATGCTTCTTATAAATCTTCAATCTATAAAAACAGAACTCTACTGGCTGAGGCCTTATAAAGTTTTTCTCTAGTTACCCTGAATTGGTGAGGTTTATGGTAGTTTTTACTTTTCAAAGCTTTGCAACTTATCACTCTACTTACTTGAAGTTTTCTGTGTTTCACTTTTTTCTTCCAGCAACATACTTATCACTTTTAATCAGCCCTCAATTCAATATCGTTTCTTTCATTTTACTGACATATGACATCCATTGGGGGCAGGATTCCTATTGGGAGTAGGGGTATGTTAATGAAAGCACCTATTTTTGGTGGTTATTCTTTGAATTAGATTGCCATTTTTTGTATAGATGTGGAAAGAGAGATCTCTTGTATTAATTCAGTCATGCAAATGTACTAACAAACATCTAATGACCAAAGAGGTACAAGTAGGTAGAAATAGGAGGTGATATAGATTCATAATTCTCAAACTTTACCACATATTAGAATTATCCTAAGGAACTTTTAAGAATCTTGATTCCTATTCTAATTAAGTTAGAGTTGTGGGGGATAGGACCAAATATTGTGGATAATGGTAGACATCAGCATTTTTAAGAACTTCTTGAGTGATTCTACTATGCAGCCAAATTTGAGGCCCAGTGACATAGATCTCTGATTAGCAAGCTATGGTCTGTGGGTAATCCAGCCAGTGACCTGTTTTTGTAGTAAAGAAGAAAGTTTTCAAATTAAAAAGGCAAATGTTTTAAAAAAAGAATATGTGACAGATACTATATATGGCTCAGAAAGAAGATATTTCCTATATATACTTTTGCAAAAAAGTTTTTTGGGCTATCATGAGGGTTATTATGTTTCCTCAGACCAGGGCTTGGGTTACCATATAGCTTATAATGTTTCCTCAGACCAGTAGCATTGGTATCACATGAGAGCTTGTTAGAAATGCAGAATTTCAGGCCTTGTCCTATACTTATTGAATCAGATCTTCATTTTAACAAGATCCCTAGGTGATTCACATGGATGTTGAAGTGTAAGAAGCATTGATACACTTGATGTTGATAATATTGTTAAGTATCAAGCTCCCTGATACTTCCCTTTACTGACATAAGTGTCTCAGTCCATTTGGGCAGGTATAACAAAATCCCTCAGACTGAGTAACTTATAAACAGAAATTTATTTCTTACAGTTCTAGAGACTGGGAAGTCCAAGGTCAAGGCACCAGCAGATTGAATGTCTGTTAAGGGCTTGCTGTCTGCCTCACAGATAGTGTCTTCTTGCTGTATCCTTACATGGTGGAAGGGACAGATAACTTCCCTTGGGCCTCTTTTATAAGTGCACTAATCCTATTCATGAGGTACTTCCTTAATGACCTAATCACCTTTTAGTAACCTAATTACCTCCTAAAGACCCCACCTCCAAGTAAGATCACATTGGGGATTAGGTTTCAACATATGAATTTTGGAGGGAAACAAACATTAATATCATAGAAATAGGTAATCAAGATTGACTACACAGTTGACACATTACTCGATTTTATATTCCTTTTTCTAAGGATTATTTTTACATTTCTTAAACCCTCACACAGTGATTTCCTAGAGTGTTAGACTACAAAATGGCCACAAAGTCTTTGCTGCTTGTCCCATTGAGAATCTACTTCCCCTTTCCTTGAATAGGTCCGGTTTTAGTGACTTTCTTGGTCAATAGAAAGGAGCAGAAACATTCCAAGACTTCTTAGCCTGGTCATAATAACTTTTGAAGCTTCTGCCTGGGTTTTATGGACACTCCTTCTGAGAATCCTAAGCTACCACGTAAGGTGTCTGGCTACCTGAGTGTGCCATGCTAGAGAGACCATGTGTTTTAGGCGCTCCATTTGTTTCAGCTGAGCCCAGCTTTTCAGCCATCTCTACTAAGACGCCAGTGATATGCGTGAAGCTATCTTAGACCCTCCAGACTAGTCCATCTGTCAGCTGAATGCCACCAGCTGACTCTTGTTGATGCCAAGTGGAACATAAGAATCATTCAGCTGAGCCCTGTCTGATTTTCTGACCCACAAAATTGTGAGAGAAAATAAAATTTTTGAGTCATTAAATTTGGGGTAGCTTGTTACTTAGCAATAAATAACCAAACTACTTATATAGGACATCTAAACGTTTTTATGGTATGGGAGAAGAATTATTACAAGTTATGCTGTAAACTTTTAATTTAGGTTTATCTTGATTTTAAGATTGGTTATTTTTTTTATCAATAGCGCAAGGATAAAATTTAGTGAAAGGGTAGTTAGTTGACCATACCATGTATGATGCCTTTGTGGTATGTCATCTTGGCTAGGCTAAATAAACTATATTCCCTAGAATTGCCTTTTCAGTACATTTCTGGTTAAGTGGGCTAAAAGAGATATTGTCTCAAAAGTTGGAGGATGTAAGAGAAGCATCAGCTGTTTTGTAGTATATACACGTTCTGCTAATTATTGAATCAAACACTGCTGTGAAGAGATTTTGATTAAAGCCCCTAGTCAATCAGGGAGATTATCCTGGATGGGCCTCATTTAATCAGATGAAAGGCTTTAAAAGAGAACTTAGACCTTCTCTGGAGAGAGAATTAAAAACTGCCCATGGATGACAGCTTCAGCCAGTGTTTGTGAGGCTCCAGCCTCCTTGTGATCTTTGCTTTTTGACTGCCTCATTGCCCTCTGGATTTTACTAACCAGACTCCAATACTAGGTAAGCCAATTCCTTGTTATATGTGCATGTACACACACACACACACACACACACACACACACAAATAAGCATGAATAGATAGACATCCCCTACTGGTTCTGCTTGCCTGGTGGGACCCTGGCACAGATTTTTGTACCAGAAGTGGTTCCAGAGGAACAGATTTTAAGCATGAGTTCTCTGAATTGGTTCTCTAATCTGATAAAATTTAAAGACACTAATAAGCCTGTTTACACTATTTTAAAAGACACTGGTAGTCTATGGCATAATGTGGCAGAAGAGTTGCTCAATTTATTACCTTTGGATACTATAATTGAGTACCTGCAGAATACTGAGATTCAAGGTGTCTAAGTATGAGCCACTTGAGAACATTTTAGTTAAAATAAGGGGATAAAATGGAACTGCTCTGGAAAAAGGGGGCAAAGAAAAATGAGCTTATGGCTTTAAATTGTTTTGCCTGATGGCCTGGTTAGTGGCTCAATACTTTGCTATACTATGTCTATCAGCTTAAAGGAATATCAATTATAATAATTAAGGATTCCAGTTGTGCATGAACAATAAATGTATTTGTACCCTATTAATATCTTTAAAATATAAGACTTTTTCTGTAGCTCTTTCATAAGTAAGTTTTTTAAATAAGGGGAAGGAAAGAGAAACACATTTATTGAGTGCTTGCTTTTACTAGCATTATCTCTTTTAATCCAAAGTATTATATTTTCACTTTTTATAAATGAAGAAACAAAAATCATAGAGGTTAAATAACTTGCCTGTTCTCAAATAGTTGGTAAATATTGCCCTATCTTTGCATAAACCTTTTCTTAAAGAACTTTTCAATCTGTTCCCTAATTTTCTTGTGAATTGAATTTTATCCTAGCAAAATCCTGTGAAGGTTTGTTTCATTATGAATAGTTCTACAGGTGAGGAAAATGAGGAAAGAGGTTAAGCAAATTTTAGTCATATAACTCAGGATGAAAAGGTCTCTTGATTTTTGCCATTATAATACATAGTAAGAATTAGATGTGAGCAGAAATACCGTAGTATATTTTATTTTCTATATCTATATGTGGAATTATTAATGATATATATAATCTCACATATGTTCTATTTGAATAGAGTCTAGATAGAGATATGAAGGCCAAGGATGAGTAATGAAAGAGAATAGGAAAAAATGGGGAAATAAATTTTTTGAAAGAAAAAGTTTGATTTATAAGTAAACAACGTACATATTAATACTTAGACTTTAAAACTCACCAAATAATTTCAAAAGCTAACTCAATATATTCATCTAAAAGTATAATTAATTATAATTCCTTTATATTGGATAACCAGTATTCAATTCTCAAATTTCAAAACAATCTGAAATTTGTCTTCTTGTGATACTGTTGTTTTAATCTCAAGAAAGCAGTATTCATTGCCTGCCTTTCATATGAGCCTCCTTTAGTTCCTTGCTATCCTAAATGTGGTCCTTGGGCCCACAGATTGGTATCACTGATTACTTATTAGCATTGTAAAATCTCAGGCCTATCCTACACCTTCTGAATAAAAAGATGCATTTTTAACGAGATTTATTATAGGCATGTGAAGGTTTAACACTGCTGTTGACTTCTTATCTAGGTTGACTGCTATACTATACTCTTGTCTGCCTGATTTACCTTCAGATGTTGGGATTAGAATAGCCAACAGTGTCCATTTAGTCCTGTATAACTTGTAAATCAGGACTCTACTTTGTTTTTTGAGTTATAGTTTATATTTTTCTGAAATGAGAAATGAAACTACATTGCAGCTACATCATTATGTTTAAAAATCTATGTATTTTACAACTATTGCTATTAAGCTTCTGTTTTAAGCAAAATGAGAAGTATGGGACTGAAAGCAGTTTACTATTATATCATAGCTAAATTGGAATGCATCATAGTGTTATTAATTATAGTAAGGAAACTACATTTTTCCCCCTCAACAAATGGAAAGACCAGATTCTAAAACATGCATGACTTTCTATGCCCTTATCCAAGGATGAAAAATATCTGAAATTGCTAGATTCTCCCTCATCAGTCTTTCCTCCATATTTTAGTCCCCCATAATGTGACCAGCAAAGTAAGAGATAGTTTCATCAATAAATGTTAGATACTGTCTTCTCATGTTTCTATTTTCCTGTTAATGGTTTTGTTGGTAGATAAAGTGACACCTGTAAAGTGAGTAAAATATTTGCAAAGTTTTTACAAGAACAATATTTGTCTCTTGCAATGCTGTTATTAATAATAAAATTTCACTTTAGTGGGCAGATACTTAACCATTCTGTTACTTGATATGCTTCAGGTGAGGTTCTTAGACTTAATAATATGTGAAAGAGTAAGGGAAACTTAGAAGGACTGTGTCTTGCAGTATTTAATATATTGATTAAGAGTAAGGAAAACTTAGGAGGACTGTGTCTTAATAGATTGATGGTTACATGTATAAAGAGAAGTAACCATAAACTTTGTAGTAACAGTCCAATAACTATAAGTGTTAAAATAAGAAAAATGATGCTCAAAGCATATCAACTGTGCTAGATGAGAGATCCTAAACAACAGTGGGAATGGTATTTTTTTTTTCCTGACCCTGTAATAGAAACATGAATGTAAGAAAACCACAGTGGGTAGTATTGCAGTGGGTACTTATTATTGTAATATGGTCTAAATATATTGTTGATGATGGTTCTCCTAGGATCTATACAAGAAAAAGTAAGAACTAAAATGTGTAAAGCAATTCCTATTATAGGTGTTATCTTCAAGAAAAAGCAAAGGAAAATAAGTGTATTCTGGACAAAAGCATACATTAGTAGAACTGTAATATTCTTAAAAAATTTACTGAATATCAGAAACTCTTCAAGAAGTAAAAGTTGAGCATGTTAAAGTATGCAAAATCTTCTGAACACTTTCCAAGATGACAGTGTTCTCTGGCTTCACCTATAGAATTCTGTGAAGAATCGAAGACTATAACTGCCATCGCATGTAATCAGAGAATGCTCTTCTATTAGACATTCCCTAAAAAATGACCCATATAAAAACCAGATTTTTAAGAATATGTATTCATTTAGCAATAGAGAAGACATTTAAGTGAAGATTTTATTAACTGGATGTTTTTGTTATGTCATTAGAACTATCTTAGGAGCAAGATTCCAAGGCAAAAGTGAAACTGATGGTGGTACTGCTATTATATTTAGCATTTAATACTAGCGTGGCATTAGTAATATAGCAGATGTAGAAATATCGATTTTTTTTTTACCATTCTTGAATTTGGTAATTCACTGTAGAATCTCTGTACAACATAAATTCTGATTCCTTTTCCATTTTGTCTAATCTAGATCCCCCTAGCTTCTGCTGATTATAAAATACATGGGTCTGGAATTATAAATTTGCTTTTTTAAAATTAAGAAATAAATTACCTGGTGAAAGTATTAAGATATGTACCTCAATCTGGGCATTGTCTTTTCTTTTTTTTTTTTAAATTATTTTTTATTTCAGCATATTACAGGGGTACAAATGTTTAGGTTACACATATTGCCTTTGCCCCAGTGAGTCAGAGCTTCAAGTGTGTCTAGCCCCCAGATGATGCACACTGCACCCATTAGGTGTGAATACACCCATCTCCTCCTCCCCCTCCCATCTGCTCGACACCCAATGAATGTTATTACTATATGTGCATGTAAGTGTTGATCAGTTAATACCAATTTGATGGTGAGTACATGTGGTGCTTGTTTTTACATTCTTGTGATACTTAGCAGAATGGGTTCCAGCTCTATGCAGAATAATACAAGAGGTGCTAGATTACCACTGTTTTTTGTGGCTGAGTAGAACTCCTTGGTATACATATACCACATTTTATTAATCCACTCATGTATTGATGGGCACTTGGGTTGTTTCCACATCTTTGCAATTGTGAATTGTGCTGCTATAAACATTCTAGTGCAGATGTTTTTTTTATAGAATGTCCTTTGTTCTTTTGGGTAGATGCCCAGTAATGGGATTGCTCGATCAAATGGTAGTTCTACTTGTATCTCTTTGAAGTATCTCCATATTCCTTTCCATAGAGGTTGTACTAATTGGAAGTCCCACCAGCAGTGTATGAGTGTTCCTAACTCTCCACATCCACTCCAAGATTTATTGTTTGGGGACTTTTTGATAAAGGTCATTCTCACTGGAATTAAGTGATATCTCATTGTGGTTTTGGTTTGCATTTCCTTGACGATAGGGCATTGTTTTAATGAACATGTAAACATGTTTAAAATTAACCTTCACCACAATTAAGCTCAGTAGAAATAGAAATTATTAGTGATAGCTCAAAAAATCAAACTTATGAAATATTACCAGGGACAAATTTTATACTTCTTTAGTTTTAGAATTATTCTTTTTGTTTGGCTCTTTATTGGAAAATGAGTTTTTATGTTATTAATACTGTGAGAGATGTCACAGAAGAATAGCATGAGAATTTTTTGTTTTACTCTAAAGCTCATCCATGTATTTTATTTATAAATCCAATTATCTATTGAATGGCTGTTGTGTTCTATATTCCAGAAGAAAATGGTTTCTTTTCATCTCAGGTTTTATCTGGCTTCTTATAAACTTACAGCTGTAGGAAATGCTATACTTCTTAATATTTAGTAAATTTTAGCACCATTTGTATAAAATTTAAAAACATTTTAAAGTAAAATTAGTAATTTATAATTGTCTAAATTTACTTTTAATTTTAATATAACAAATTACATAATTTTCAGGTGATGTTATTAATCAAGATGTATATGATAAATCCATTTGGAGTGCTCTTCCAAATTATGCTTTCTTTTTTAAAGTGTATTTATTTAAGGGTATTATATATATTTGTATATAGTTTGTAGATACAGATCTATAAACTGATATGTATCACTGACCTAACAAATATATAGGGAATCAACTTTGTTTCTATGAGAAATTTGTATCTATCTTATTACTTATTTACTTTAATTTACATATAATTAAAGTAAACTTTTAAAGTAATATAGGAATGAATCAAGACATTTGCTAGAGCATATAAGCCAGGAATTTCCTGGGAAATGGTTACAATTTATTTTAAAATTCTTAAGACATTTTATCCCCTCCATACATATTTTATCAATTTTAAATTTTATATATTTTAGGAGGGCTGACAATTTCCCTTATATTTTTATGTGGAGCAATAAGTTAGTGATTATAAATATCCATTTATGACACAAATTTATCTCTGTTTCTGTATTATATTTAGTTTTCTGCTTTCTGGATTTGATGTCTAATGTATACTTATTTTATAGATCTAATTTTAAACACAATAATGAAAATAGTATTAGAATAAGAATCTGTACCATTCTTCTATATTTCTTGGATCATTACATACCATCAGTCAAGTGCTTTGGCTCAAAACAGTTAACAGAAATAAGGCTAAATTTTTTTTCTTTTATTTCATTATATTATGGGGGTACAGATATTGTTAGGG
>VBSM01002608.1:13233417-13243435 GCA_008086735.1 Cheirogaleus medius | reverse complement strand
CATTGTGAGCATATACCAAATTTTAATTATCCATTCCTGTATTGACGGGCACTTGGGTTGTCTCCAAGACCTTGCAATAGTGAATTGTGCTGCGATAAACATTCGGGTGCAGATGTCTTTATAATAGAATGACTTATGCTCTTTTGGGTAGATGCCCAACAAAGCTATTACAGGGTCGAATGGTATTTCTATTTCTAGCTGTTTGAGGTATCTCCAAATTCTTTTCCACATAGGTTGCACTAATTTGCAGTCCTGCCAGCAGTGTAAGAGTGTTTCTGTCTCCCCACATCCTCGCCACCATTTGTTGTTTTGGGATTTTTTCATATATGCCATTCTCGCTGGGGTTAGGTGGTATCTCATTGTGGTTTTGATTTGCATTTCTCTAATGATTAGAGATGTTGAGCATATTTTTATATGTTTGCAGGCCATTCTTCTGTCTTTGGAGATGTTTCTGTTCATTTCCGTTGCCCATTTCTTGATGGGACTGTTTGATTTTTTCTTGTTAATTCTTTTAAGTTCTAGATAGATTCTTGTTATTAGACCTTTATCAGAAGTGTAGAGAGCAAATATTTTCTCCCATTCTGTGGGTTGTCTATTTGCTCTAATGATAGTTTCCTTGGCTGTGCAGAAACTTTTTAATTTGATCAGATCCCATTTGTTTATTTTTGCTGCTGCGGCGGTTGCCTTGGGGGTCTTCATCAAAAATTCTTTGCCTAGACCAATGTCTGATAGGGTTTTCCCAACATCTTCTTCTAGGATTCTTAAGGTTTCATGTCTTAGGTTTAAATCTATTAGCCATCTTGAGTGAATCTCTGTGAGAGGTGAGAGGTAGGGATCCTGGTTCAATCTTCTGCATGTAGCTAACCAGTTTTCCCAGCACCATTTATTGAAGAGGGATTCTCTTCCCCATTGTATATTTTTGTCTGGTGTATCAAAGATTAGGTTACCGTATACTGAGGGTTTCATCTCTGGTATCTCAGATCTATTCCAGATATCGATGCTTCTGTTCTTGTGCCAGTACCAGGCTGATTTAACTATTATTGTTTTGTAGTTCAGCTTGAGGTCAGGAAGACTGATGCCTCTCAGTTTGGTCTTTTTACTTAAAATTGCTTTTCCTATACGAGGTTTTTTCTGGTTCCATACAAAGTGAAAAATTATTTTTTCTAGTTCTGTAAAGAATGCTGGTGGTATTTTGATGGGGATTGCATTAATCCTGTAAATCATCTGCAATTTCTTTTTTTAGTGTTTCGTAGTTCTCCTTGTATAAATCTTTCGTATCTTTCGTTAAGTATACTCCTAAATATTTAATTTTCTTTGGGACTATAGTAAAGGGTATTGCTTTTTTATTGCATTGAGTTTCTGCTTGATGGTTCTTGGCATATATGAATGCTTCTGATTTGTGTATATTGACTTTACAGCCTGAAACTTTACCAAATTCATTTATTAAATCTAGGAGTCTCTTGGATGAGTCCATGGGGTTTTCTAGGTATAATATCATATCATCGGCAAAGAGGGAGAGTTTGATCTCATCTGCCCCCACTTGGATACCCTTAATATCCCTCTCTTGCTCAATTGCTATAGCTAGGACTTCGAGCACTATGTTGAATAGAAGAGGAGATAGTGGGCATCCTTGTCTAGTTCTGGTTTGAAGAGGGAAAGATTTCAATTTTTCCCCATTTAGAATGATATTAGCAGTGGGTTTGTCATATATGGATTTGATAGGTTTAAGGTATGAGCCGTCTATGCCTATTTTGTTAAGAGTTTTTATCATAAAGGTGTTGTTGGACTTTTTCTGTATCTACTGAGAGAATCATATGGTCTTTGTTCTTGATTTCATTTATGAAGTGAATTGCATTTATAGACTTGCGTATGTTGAACCAGCCTTGCATCCCTGGAATAAAGCCCGCCTGGTCATGGTAAATTATTTTTTTGATGTGCTGCTGAATTCTATTTGCTAAAATTTTATTTAGGATTTTTGCATCTATATTCATGAGAGATATTGGTCTGTAATTTTCTATTTTTGTTGCGTCCTTTCCTGGCTTTGGTATCAAGGTGGTATTGGCTTCGTAGGATGACTTAGGAAGGATACCATCCTTCTCAATGGTGTGGAATAGTTTCTGTAGTATAGGTATGAGTTCATCTTTGTATGTTTGTTAGAACTCTGAAGTGTAGCCATCTGGCCTGGGACTTTTCCGTTTGGGGAGGTTTTTAATTCTTCAATTTCTGAGCTTGAGATTGGTCTATTCAGGAATTCTGTTACCTCCTAGGAGAACTTAGGGAGGTTGTATGAATCCAAGAATTTGTCCATTTCATCTTTGTTCTGTAGTTTTTGGGCATATAGTTTTTTATAGTAATCAAATATAATGTTTTTGTATCTCTTTGGTGTCTGTTGTGATCTCTCCTTTTTCATTTCTTATTGAGTTTATTAGAGTCCTTTCCCTTTAAGTCCTTGTCAATCTAGCAAGAGAGCCATCAATTTTGTTTATCTTTTCAAAAAACCAGCTTCTGGTTTTGTTGATCTTTAGTATAGTTTTCTTGTTCTCCCTTTCATTAAGTTCTGCTTTGATCTTCATTATTTCTTTTCTTCTACTGGGATTGGAAATTGTTTGCTCTTCTTTTTCCAATTCTTTGAGCCTATTCGTTAGCTTGTTAGTATCTAAGCTTTCTGTTTTTTGGATGTGCATGTTGATTGCTATTAGTTTTCCTCTCAGGTAAGCTTTTGCTGTATCCCACAGGTTTTGGTAACAAGTATCACCGTTATCATTTTGTTCGAAGAAACTCTTGATTTCCCTCTCAATTTCTTCCTTGACCCAATAATTTTTTAATAATAGATTGTTTAGTTTCCATGATTTTGTAAGGTGTTGAGTGCTACTATAGGAATTGAACTGTAATTTTATGATAAGGCTAAATTTTGACTTTTCACAGATTGAACTGTTAAAGCCTGGTTGCTCCCAGCTTTGTTTTGGATGGTGGTAGTATTTATAGTACCATGAGAGATCCATCTATTTTTATGTAAAAATATGCCTATTTAATTATCAGGTATATGACCTCATAGTGTAGTAATGTTGGATTAATAGTTCGTAATAAGAACTTCTGTTCTAGGTTTCACAAAGATCACCTGAGTAATGGAATAAATAAGCTCATGTCTCTTTTTCTTTCAGTTTTCTCACTTTTAAAATTGGAATATATGCCCCAATTCCTTCCCAGATTGTAATGATTCAGATCTCTTTTTTCCTTTTAATAAGAAAAATATTAAAGGATTACTATAATTATGAATAAAAATATATATCAGGTTTTCTTTCTAAAAATCTATAAGCCTATTAGCCTATTTCCAACAATTCTTTATTCCAGACATTAAATCACTTAATAACAATAAAAAATTAAAAAGCCATTCTTTATTGCACATTTACAATATATTTGACAATCTTCTAGTTAAATAAATGTTAAATTAATTACATTTTGGACATGCATTGTTCTTTTAGACTACTGAAAGTTGGTGAATTTTTTATTTCTTCAGGTTATTCATCCTGTAATTTGGAAAGTGGTAATATAGATCTCTAAAGTGTCTACTGGAGGGGGTTAGTCTCAAAGTTTGTAGTATTACATAGTTTTACTCTTCTTTTGCTTATAACAATTAAAATTGCTGTACTAATTAGATCTGTACAAAAAGGATAGTCAATTTTCTTTGTAATAGAAGGGGACATATGTAAAGGCATTTGGATACCAATATTGAATATACCTTGCTAGATTAGTTCCCAGAAAATGTTGTTTATCTTTAATGAATATAATTTACTTGAGAATAAGTAATGATTGACTAAATATTTCATCAGTTAAAATACTGTCTATCCAGATTATCATTTCTTTTTGTATTTTTACTATTTTTAAGAGGGAAAGCCACAGTCTTTACAATCAAAATAAGTATAAAAGTGACATAGTAAAATTAGAACCCCAAATCCTAATCCAAGAACAACTATGAAATTAATAGTACATTGTTGATAAGTGCTGGATAGATTAGCTTTTAAATAAAGTTGGTTTGTTACATGAAAAACATTAATAAGTCCATTATTGTCAGGCTTTCTATAAACACCAACAATTTATATAATAGAACATTATAAAAACTTCAAAGCACATTTAAAAAATGTTTAAGCAATTGTTATTTACATCTTTTATGATTGTTCAACTGTAGTAGGTATGAAAATTCCTAAAACGGAAAGAAAAAATAGCAAAGAAAGCAGAAAACAATGAATCCAATGACCCAGTTCACTGAATAAATATAGATGATCACCATATCCATGTCAAACCACCATCCACGGCTATCATCTTCAAAGTGCAGGTAGTCCATCCTGTGTGCACCATGTGGGAACTGCCTTCTTGTAACTGGAGCTGCACGTCTGTGGAAACCTAGAATATGTATGAACATATTAAAGCTCATTAAATTCAGATACGTGCTCAGAAATAAAGCTGAATTATGAATACAAGTACCACGAATGAAGCATATGTTGATTTCACTGGGTGGTATGTTGTATTCCTGACAGTTTTTTTCATTGATGAGCAACTATCAGAAGCTTCTTCTAACATAGGGTGTTAAGGGCAGGGACAGCAAAGTTAGTAAAGAGCACAGGATATAGAGTCAGGAGACTCGCCTAGTTCTGTCACTTTACTGGGGCAAGTTATTTAGCTCTGAGTCTCAGATTTATCATCTATAACATCTAATCAGTTCAACTATTTGTGAGGATCAAATGTAATTATTTTCACATGAGAACATTTTCTAAATGTAAACTTTATTCATGTTTTATTTTACAACTGCTGTTACTGTTTGTAACTTCTTATCACTAACTTAACCTTAAATCTTATGCCTTGAATTTCATTAAGTCCAGTTACTGCATCAAAGTTTTGAGAAGAATGTCTCTCTTATCTTGTTTTAGCAGTGAATAAACTGGAGGTATGTAATGGTTCTGTGAAGCTCTAGCCTGAAACAAATTCTGGTTCATCCATTTTAACAACTGAGTAATGTTAAATATTATATTGTAGATCAGGCTGCTTATTCTGACAGTAAGGTTGCATTCATTTGGGTATTAATATAGTTATTTAAAGTCAAACCTCGCTATTTCTGTAACCTGAGACTTTGCTGAATTTATGTATCAATCCAGGAGTCTATTGGTGGAAATTTGGGGGTTTTCTAGATATAAGATCATATTGTCAGCAAAAAGCGATAGTTTGACTTCCTGTTTCCCAATTTCGATATCCATAATTTCTTTCTCTTGCATACACAAATCAGTAGCATTCCTTTATACCAATAACAGTCAAGCTGAAAGTCAAATCAAAGACTCAATACCATTCATAAGAGCTACAAAGAAAATAAAATATCTAGGAATATACTTAACTAAGGAGGTGAAAGATCGCTACAAAGAGAACTACTAAACACTGAGGAAAGAAATTGCTGATGATGTAAACAAATGGGGAAAATATCATGCTCATGGATTAGGAGAATCAACATTGTTAAAATGTCCATACTTCCCAAAGTGATTTACAGATTCATTACAATCTCCATCAAGATACCAAAGTCATATTTCACACATATAGAAAAAATAATTCTATGCTTTATTTGTAAACAGAAAAGAGCCTGAATAGCGAAAGCAGTCTTGAGCAAAAGGAACAAATCTGGAGGCATCACATTACCAGACTTCAAACTATACTACAAGGCTATAGTAACCAAAACAGTATTGCACTGGCACAAAAATAGAGACATAGACCAATGGAACAGAACAGAGAACCCATACATATAACCATCCACATACAGCCAACTGATCTTTGACAAAGCAGACAATATACACTGGAGAAAAGAATCTCTCTTTAAAAAATGGTACAGGACAACTGGATAGCCATAAGCAGAAGAATGAAACAGAACCCCTATCTCTCACCACTCACAAAAATGAATTCAAGATGGATTAAGGCATATTTCATGCCTTAAATGTAAGGCATGAAATCATAAGAACTCTAGAAGAAAATGTTGGAAAAACTCTTCTAGATATCGGCGTAGGCAAAGAACTTATGAAGAAGACCCCAATGGCAATCACAGCAACAACAAAAATAAGTGGGACTTGATTAAATTAAAAAGCTTCTGGCAAATAGACCACCTACAGAACAGGAGAAAATATTCACAAGGTATACATCAAATAAGGGACTAATAACCAGAATCTACAAAGAATTCAAGCAAATAAGCAAGAAAAAATTCAACCTCATTAAAAAATGGGCAAAAGACATGAACAGAAGCTTCTCAAAAGAAGACAGGCAGATGGACAAACATATGAAAAAACGCTCAACATCACTAATCATCAGAGAAATGCAAATTACAACCACAACGAGATATTATTTTACCCCAGTTAGAATGGCTTTTATTAAAAAGTCCAAAAGCAGTAGATCCTGGTATGGATGCAGAGAGAAAGGAACACTTATACACCTTTCATGGGACTGCAAATTAGTATAGCCCCTATGGAAAATAGTATGGAGATTCCTCAAAGAACTAAAAGTAGACCTACCATTTGATCTAGCAATCCCACTACTGGGTATTTACCCAAAGGAAAAGAAATCATTTTATCAAAAAGACACATGTACTTGAATGTCTATTGCACCACAATTCACAATTGCAAAGATGTGGAATCAACCCAAGTGCCAATCAATTTATGAGTGGATTAACAAAATGTGGTGTATGTATACCATGCAATACTACTCAGCCATGAAGAAGGATGAATTAATAATGCCTTTTGCAACAAAATGAATGGAATTGGAGATCATCATCCTAAGTGAAGTATCTAAAGAATGGAAAAACAAACACCACATATACTTACTATTAAATTGGAACTAATTTATGAGCACACATGTGCATAGAGCGAAGTATAACTCAATGGAAATCAATCGGTGGGGGGTGGGGTGGGCAAAAACATAGCTAATGTGTACAGTGAATGCTATCTGGGTTGACAGGGACACTTATAAATAACCCTGACTCATCAAGAATTACAAAAGTGATCCATGTAACCAAAAACATTTGTGCCTCCATAATACTTTGAAATTAAAAAAAAGAGTCAAACCGATATAAAACATGAAATTAAAAGGGATGAGACAATGAAATAAGTGATGTTTTGCAATAAATTACAGAGTCACATTTCAAATAGTTTTGATAATTTCTAGTTGTTTTTGGCTGACTATATTTGATTTGATTTTTTAAAAATGATAAATAATATTTGTACATATTTATGGAGTACATGTGTTATTTTGTTACATATATAGGCTGTAATGACCAACTCAGGGTATTTGGGGTGTCCATTACCTCGAATATTTATCATTTCTATGTGTTAGGAACATTTCAAGTCCTCTCTTCTAGCTATTTCCAAATATGCAAAATATTGTTAACTATAACAACCCTACTGTGTGTTTGAACATTAGAACTTATTCCTTCTATCTAACTGTATGTTTGTGCCCATTAACCAACCCCTTTTTATCTTCCCCCACCCAAACATCCTTCCCAGCATTTGGTATCTATTATTCTACTCTCTACTCCCATGAGATCAATTTTTTTTAGCTCCCATATATAAGTAGGGACATGTGACAGTTGCCTTTCTGTGTCTGGCTTATTTCACTTAGCATAATGATCTCGGGGTCCATCCATGTTGTTGCAAATGACATTTCATCCTTTTGTAAGGCTGAACAGTATTCCATTGTGCATATATACCACATTTTCTTCACCCCTTTGTTTATTGATGGACACTTATGTTGATTCCATACCTTTGCTATTGTGAATAGTGCTGTAATAAACAGGCAGCTTTGACATATGGATTTCTTTTCCTTTGGTTAGAAACCTAGTAGTAGGATTGCTGAATCATATGGTAGTTTTTAGTTTTTTGAGACATCTTCATGCTGTATTCCATAGTGGCTGTACTAATTTACATTTCCACCAACAATGTATAAGAGTTCCCTTTTCTCCGTATCCTCACCAGCATCTGTTTTCTTTTACCTTGAATTATAGCCATTCTAACTGGGGTAAGATTATATCTCATTGTGGTTTTGATTTGCATTTCCCTAATGGTTAGTGATGCTGATAATTCTTTAAATATACCTGTTGAACATTTATAACTCTTCTTTTGAGAAATGTCTATTCATGTCCTTTGCCCACTTTTAATAGGGTTATGTTTTTTACTGTTGAATTTTTTGTGTTCGTTGTATATTCTGGATATTAGTTCCTTATTGGATAGTTTGCAAATAACTTCTCCCATTCAACAGGCTGTCTCTTTACTCTGTTGAATGTTGACTCTTTCCTTTGATGTGCAGAGGCTTTTTAGTTTAATATAATCCCACTTGTCTTTGTTTTTGTTGCTTCTGCTTTTGAGGTATTAGCCATAAAATCTTTGCTTAGACCAACATCCTAGAGTGTTTCCCCTATGTTTTATTCTAGTAGTTTTATAATTTCAAGTTTTATTTTTAATTTTTTAATCAATTTTGAGCTTATTTTTGTATATGGTGAGAGATAGGGGTCTGGTTTCATTCTTCTGCATATCATATGGGTATCCAATTTCCCCAGCAACATTTATTGAAGAAGGTGTCAATGAACATTCTTGGCATGTTTGTTTGAAAATCAGTTGGCAGTAATACATGGATTTATTTCTGGGTTCTCTATTCTGTCACATTGTTCTATGTGTCTGCTTTTATTCTACTACAATCCTGTTTTGATTACTATAGCTTTGTACTATATTCTGAAGTCAGGTGTTGTGATGCCTCCAGCTTTGGTCTTTTGCTCAGGATTGCTTTGGCTATTCAGGCTCTTCTTTGGCTCCATATAAATTTTAGCATTGCTCTTTTCTCTTTCTGTGAAAAATGACATTGGTATTTTGATAGGAATTGCACTGAATCTGTAGATTGCTTTGGATAGTATGGTCATTTTAATGATCTTAATCCTTCCAATCCATGAGCATGGAATGTCATTTGTTTATGTCCTCTTTAATTTCTTTTCATCAGTGATTTGTAGTTTTCCTTGTAGAGGTCTTTCACTTCTTTATTTAAATTTATTCCTAGGTATCTTTTTTTATAGCTATTGTAAATGGGATTGCTGTCTTGATTTCTTTCTCAGCTAGTTCACTATTGGTGTGTAGAGAAGCTACTGATTTTTATGTGTTGATTTCATATTCTGCAACTTTACTGTATTCATCAGATATGAGTTTTTTGGTGGAGTCTTTAGGTTTTTCTAGATCTGCAATGAGAGACAATTTGATTTCCCCTTTTCTAATTTGGACGCCTTTTCTTTCTTTCTCTTTCCTGATTGCTCTGGCTAGGACTACGTTGTATAGGTGTGCTGAAAGTGGGCATCGTTATATTGTTCCAGTTCTTAGAGGAAATGTTTTTAGCTTTTCCCCATTCGATATAATATAGGCTGTGGGTTTGTCATAGATGGCTTTTATTATGTTGAGGTATGTTCTTTTTATGCCTAGTTTGTCGAGAGGTTTTTATCATGGAGGGATGTTGAATTTTATCAAATGTTTTTTCTGCATTTACTGAGATGAGCATATGATTTTTGTCCTTCATTGATGTTGATTCTGTCATGTTTGATTTTCCTATGTTGAACCATCCTTGTATCCCTGGTATAAATCCCATTTGATCATGGTGTATTATCTTTTTGATGTGCTGCTGAATTTGGTTTGCTAGTATTTTGTTGAGAAATTTTGCATCTATGTTCATCAGGGATATTGGCCTGAAGTTTTCTTTTTTGTTGTTGTGTCTTTGTTTAGTTTTGGCATTAGGGTAATACAGGCCTCATAGAATGAGTCAGGGAGAATTCCTACCTCTCCATTTTATTGGACTAATTAGAGGAGAATTGGTGTTACTTTTGTGAAAGTTTGGTAGAATTCAGCAGTGAAGCCAACTGGTCCTGGCTTTTTCTTTGTTGGGAGAATCATTATTACTGATTCAATCTCATTACTCATTATTAGTTTGTTCAGGTTTTTAATTTCTTCTTGATTGAATCTTGTTT